>JAJVSH010000089.1:461753-524523 GCA_021460005.1 Tetramorium alpestre
CTTGATGATAAAGTGACATCAGGTAATCAAGGTCTGAAGGATGTAGTTATGGCATTACAATGGGTTCAAAGAAATATATCAAAGTTTGGTGGAAACCCAAACAATGTCACTATCTTTGGCGACAGTGCTGGTGGAGCCATTGTACATTATATGACTTTATCACCGTTAACTAAAGGTATAAATCCTCTTTCTATATAAGTACATATCTTTTATCTATAAGTAAATATTACAATGATTAATTGTATTGATGTATTAATTGAACGTTTTACAGATTTGTTTCACAAGGCAATAGCACAAAGTGGCGTCGTCAACAATCTTTGGGCCTTTGAGGACTCGACGGACCATAAAACAATGTTATGTTTTAAGCTCGTTGAGAAACTCGGAAAGACAACCTCAGATCCTAAAGTCGCATATGAATTTCTCAAAACAATCGACGCAAAGGAGCTTATAGAGACTGAACAAAATTCACTTTTATCAGATATAGTAAGTCTCGATATTTTATTTCAATTATTGCACAAGATCAATAAGATATATTGGCAATATGTTGTAAATTATATGTGTACATTAAATGAATATTATAAAGAATATTTTTATTAATAACATTTTCTTGCAGGAATTGCATCAAGGTTGTATTGCATTTAAACCAACTTTGGATTCCAAATCACTAAATCCATTTCTTCCGGAACACCCACGCACGTTAATGCAACGTGGAGTTACTGTACCTTTCCTTTTAGGTTTTGTCCACGATGAAGGAAATGTCATATGCAGTAAATTTTTCGGTACATACATACCTATACATTTATTTTTGCTTAAAAACAAAATGTATACCGGTAAATGTATTTACCGGTTGGATTAACTTAAATTTTCATTCAATGTTTCTTCTGAGTTTTTCCGCTTGATTTTAAGTGTCGTAATTATTCTATAAAATTCTAGTTATTATATTTTTAAAAAATTATTTTAGATGGCAGATTAAGCAACAAAGTTCTTAAAGAAGTCAATGCTGATTTTGAGAAAGCCGGACAAGCCAAAATTTGGTCTATGTTGTCAAAAACGGGAGTCACACCGGAAGACATACGACGTTTATATTTTGGCAATAAGCCAGTGTCAGAGGAGAATTTAATGGAATATTCTACTTTTCTTGGCGATGAACTCTTTGTTCGTCATATTATGAAAATAGCTGATATTGAAGCAAAGCTGAATAATAATACGACATACTTGTATCAATTTTCATATGAGAGTGAAACTTCAGTAGCGAGAAAGTTATTGGATATGAAACTCTCAGGTATTAAAAATGACATAAACAATCTCATAAACGATTATCGATGCTTACATTTTATTGAACTGAATACAGGGTGTCTTAGAACATTTTTTTACTCGTGAGTCGGTGGAATTGATTAAAAGATAGATAAATGGTATCATATTATTATATCACTATATCATTTTGCGAAATTCGCAATTATGATTAAGTTATTAAATTTTAAAGACAAGCAAATGAGAGTGAGCAAAGATTTAAAACTTCCGTTTAAGTCATTATGTAGATCTTGTTAAACAAAACAATTTATTTGAAAATTTTTTATATAACTGTCATTAAAAAAAAAACTATGTGTATACATTTAAACCAAACACATTGCATATTAATACATGTAATTTAAATTAACAGTTTATATTTTTAAGATTAATCTATTATATGACAATATTTTTTGTAGGTGTAACTCATTACGAGGATGTGTTTTACTTACTTTGTCCTCATATGATGAAAGACAAGGGGATACCGTTAGCTACACCTGATTCAGACGATTATAAAATGATAAATTACTTGACACAGCTATGGACTGATTTTGCTAAAACAGGGTATCGTAGATTTAATGTTTTTATTCATATGTTACATGCATAGTAAACATTGCATATTAATAATTAATATTAATTTAATTTAGGAATCCAACGCCTGCTACTACGGATTTGTCTCCTGTTAAATGGATACCGCTAAAAAGTGGAAATGTATATGATTATCTAGACATCGTTAAAAAACCTCAAATGAAAGTTTTCCATAAAGGAGAAGAACGATGGAACTGGGAGAATATAAAAAGGAAGTCATAAATGATTATACAAATTGCTGAGAATTGTTGTTTCTTGTTACAGTTCATGATCAAGAGAGATCTTTGTAAAAAAAAGTTAAATGGCATTTTTAATGATTACATTCGAATTTAGAAAATAAGAACTAATTATTATCCCTTAATCATAAGACAATAATGTATAACTTTTATTATCTAACTGTTTCTAATATAAATGTGAAAACAGCTGTGGAAAATGTATAAGAGTTTTACAAAAATAAAGTTTCCATTTATATATCTATTGATACTGCAGACAATTCTCTAACTGTGGCAATTTCAAAGTTCGAATTCTTTATAATTAATTTTATAATGTATTTAATACGAATTAGAATACTTGCTATTGTGTTTTACTTTCATGGTTGTCTTTTAAGAAAAATTTTCAGGGTTGAAGAATGTACATACAAAAATTTTTGTAGCTGCTTAGTGAGAAATGATGATCGAAAAGACATTGAATCGACATGATACCTTTTCGACGCAAAGGATATCGAATCGATTCGACATTGATTTGACCAATCATTTCTGACTGGGTGTTAAATAATTTGGGAATGAAAAATTTGCATTTAGCATAAATATCCGAAATAGATCTTTTACTTAAAAAGTCGGATATTTTTACATCTATTTTCTTGCAATTTTCCGTCGTATATTGAAACACGAGATTATCCTTTCATTTCCTTTTTAATGTAAAAAAAAGTGTAAAAGGTGCAACAACAGAACATATATAAAGAGTGCAACTGAGAAGAACAGATCAATGAACCACGCTGGGCGACGTCTCTTCGTAAAAAGGGTAATTTAAGTCAACAAATTACGCGTGGTTTTTCACAATTGGAAACTCAATTAGCTCGTATAGATAAAGGGAGAATTTATCTTTTGTGCAAGAATAATTTTTAGGTAACGAGCGGAACGATATCGGTATTTTTCATCAGCATTTTTGGATGCTAACCTATAAGATAACCTATCATTCCCATTTTTTCAATAAATCTCTCAACTGCGGGACTCGTCGTTTCTCACAATAGTCGATAATATATCTTTTTTACCAAATACGTTTTCTGTACCATTCGGGTATCATTTTCGATGCTGCCGTCTTGTCACACGTCACACGTGTTTTCAGTGAAACATGGTGCTGTCATGTCGATTTTACAAGGAAAAGTATCCGGAAGTGGAGGACGTGGTGATGGTGAACGTACGCAGTATAGCCGAGATGGGCGCGTACGTGCATTTATTGGAATACAATAACATCGAGGGCATGATCCTGCTCTCTGAACTCTCTAGGAGACGTATTAGGTCCATTAATAAACTTATCCGAGTAGGCAAAACCGAACCAGTTGTCGTAATCCGTGTAGATAAGGAGAAAGGTAATTGCGTCTTATTTTTATTGATTTGCAATGTCTATAATGAAAGATATAAATTGCAAATTCCAGGATATATCGATCTGAGCAAGCGTCGTGTGTCCGCCGAGGACGTGGAGAAGTGTACGGAGAGATACGCCAAGGCTAAAGCCGTTAATTCGATTTTAAGACACGTGGCAGAACTTTTGCACTATGACAGTGACGATCAGCTTGAAGAACTTTATCAGAAAACAGCCTGGCACTTTGAGGAAAAATATAAGAAACAGAAGGCGTCTGCTTATGATTTTTTCAAGCAATCAGTATTGTAAGCGAAATCCAATTGCAAAACACGAGATTTATTCAAGTCATATCTGAGGATAATCTGTGAATGTGAACAATTTTAGGGATCCCTCCATTTTAGCAGAATGCGGTCTGGATGAACATACGAAGGAAGTATTGCTGAATAATATCAAGCGAAAACTCACCTCACAGGCGGTCAAAATTAGAGCGGACGTGGAAGTGGCATGTTACGGCTACGAAGGAATTGATGCTGTGAAGACCGCATTGAAGGCTGGCTTAGCTCTTTCCACCGATGAACTTCCCATAAAAATTAATTTAATCGCTCCTCCATTATATGGTATGTTTGACATAATAATAATGATAGTAAGGAGGACAGTCTTTAGCCTGCCTGTGACACTCGGATTCAGATTGGGTCCATTGTGCCTCCCTGTTTCTAGCCTACCGATTACGAAAGTCGATTCTCCTCCAGAAGAGGAATCGGTCTCCAATCGGTAGGCGTCCGAAAAAAATGGGATATATATGGGAGGAAGAGCCACTGGGATTTGAACCCAGGATCCTTCTATTACTAATCACTCGCGTGAACACGGGGCCACGCGTTATCCCATGTTTCACATTATCTTTCAAATCATTATCTAATAAGATCGTAATATTATGTTTTATATTATAATTTTCAGTCATGACAACGTCTACCCCGGAAAAACAGGATGGCTTAAAGGCGTTGGGTGACGCCATCGAAGTCATACAGAGTAAGATAACGTCGCTTGGTGGTGTGTTCAATGTTCAAATGGCAGTAAGTTTCATGGAGTACTTTCATTTAATTCATTTTTACGTACTGTAATGAAGAAGCTGTACCATTTTTTTCTGTAATATTAGCCAAAAGTCGTTACCGCGACGGACGAGGCGGAGTTGGCGCGACAGATGGAAAGAGCAGAGCTTGAAAATGCAGAGGTTGCTGGAGATGATGAGGATGAGATAGAAGGAATGGAAGGCGATTTCAGTGGTGGCGAAAGTTCGGAGCGGACCATCAAAGACATTGAACAGAATGGCAAAGCGATCGATGACAAAGAAGATGTGTCTGATGATGACAATTGAATATATATACATATATATATACATACATATTTGTGAGAATAATAAAGTACACATTCGATTAATTAACGGATATTCGCATGTGTTTTTCAATAGCAGCTAGAAAAATTTCTAGCTGTCTTGCTGAACATGTCAGCGTGACTTTTTAATATGAAAATAAAAATGTAAAAAATCGATTACTGTAATTTTAGAAACGAAATTTTCTACTGAATTATATCAACAAACAATAAACAATCTAACGACAGGTGTTTTTATTTCTGGTAAGGAGAACTCCAAGCAATTATTCCAATTCTCTAACCGAATTCTCTAATATATTGAGTGTTTTGCATAGTGTTTAATTAAAAAAAAATTTGCATATCAAAGTGAGAAGAAAAGAAAGTAATTGTAATATCAAAATGAGCATCGTTTGTGATTCAATGTGAGCTTGTGTGTGATTCAATTGTGATCAAAATAAGCTTTGTTTGTTGATTCAGTCATGTTAATATGGGTATTTGAAGATGCATTAATACACATTTCAAGTTTTAATATATTTTTATTAAAACTGTAGTTTTTAATGACATCGCTTATTCATTAGCAATCGTTACTTCCACCTCTACACCAGGCTCGATGGAGATGCTTGTGATTTGTTTTACAATCTCGGATGGCGAATACAAATCAATCACTCTTTTGTGAATTCGCATCTGAAAGCGATCCCAAGTTTTGGAACCCTCGCCGCAAGGTGTTTTGCGGGTCGTTATTCTCAGAATCTTGGTTGGCATGCGAACAGGTCCTTTAACCTTCAATTTTTGCTTTTTAGCTCCATTGATTAATTCCGCACACACTAAAACAGAAGTAACAATAAGTTATTTATTTTATTTGTGGGTTTATAAAAATTGCACACTGCCAATCATTTGTTGAATGAATTTTATAATTTAGCAAAATAAACAATACTTTTGAGTCTAATTCACCTTTCTCGAGGGATCGAACATTGCGCGACGTGAGTGTGATCCTAATTCGATGAATGGGAGTAACTTCTTGTCCTGGTTTCTCAGGATTGTCGACCTTGGTCGTTGCCTGAGAAATGAAAAAAATATTAACCCTTTTACACACACGCAATATACAAAATATTTAAAGTATATTAGTAACAATTTCACGTCTCTCTGTTAAATTCTTTGCAAATATATCGCGTGAGTATTCGTTCAGATTTTCAGTGCATTTTATGACGTCCTACGAAACTCCGGTAGCTAACCTAGATCAGTACTCGATACAACGCGTACGACGAGGAATATATCGTCGCCACGGCAGAAGTAACTCTTTGATTGTTAATCAACGTTGTACGAATCATTTACCATGGTTAAAACTTATTGCACTGGTCGAGATAACCAATTTGTACGGAGTAAAACTGATCAGCGCTGAACCAGTACGCCAATACGTTCCACGTGCACAACACAAGAGAGAGCAGCTCCACAGCTCCACTTCCGATCGGCGTCGCGTACAGGCCGCTTCTTTCGCGCATGCGCGCCAAGGCCGCCAAGTTCGATCTCAGTGAAGTAGCTAGAGCCAATAAAAAAATATGTCAATAATCGCCCGTAAAATATTTTCTAAATATAATTGAAAACAGAGAGGAAATATGTAAGAAATAAAAAAATTGTAATCTTTACTCTTGCAATTTGATTAAAGTTGTCTTTAATTTGAAAAATCATATAAATGTGATAATGAAATTACAAATATCCTAGTAAATCTGTTCACTTTTCGGGGGTCAATTTTCCATGGAGGTAGGAATATCTGGAGGGAGCATAAATGCGCGGGGGTGAAGCATGAGACGTGGGACGAAGGTTGACCACTCAAGATGGAAGGCGACCACATGGAAGGAGAAAGATAACCTCTGAAGTTCAGAGGTTATCTTTCTCCCTCCAATAAGACCGTCGACCGATTTCTCCTTACCTCTTAGTTTATACCCCCCTCGTCAAAAAAAATCTACAGACCTTGATTCCTACCTCCATGGTCTGTTCTTTTTAGCTGAACTGCACTAGTTCAGAGGTTATCTTTCTCCTTCCAATACGGAGAGAAAAGGATAACCTCTGAACTAGTGCAGCGAGTTCAGCTAAAAAGAACAGGTCCAATGTTTGCCCACGACATAACCTCAAAGTCGTCCACGGCGAAGTATACGGTGCATGTGTATGATGTGAACGATGAAACGCGTTTAAAATTATTTTAAATTAAAATGACAATGATTGATAATAGTATTTGACAAACGTTATATCCAGTAGTGAAGAAATCTAGTGTTGCGAGATGACTATGCCGGTGTGCACGTTATAAATGTAAATGCAAGTTTCCGTCCGGTTTTGTTCGAAAGACCTGAGAGGTATTTGCAGAAACATCCACGTTGTTTATACGCGCAAAGCTAACGTAATACAGGATAAAAATTAATAATAGAGAAACCTAATAAAATGAGTGTCGCAATGATTCAAAGACTCGTGGTGTCCAGTTGCAGAGGTAAAATTAACATTGACGCATACCGAAGGGTCGCGTCAAGTCTAAGTGTTTCATATGGAAGGATAGCAGTGATAAGACCGGAGTTTCCTGCGCATTACACAATTCACAGGAGACTTCTCCACGATTCTGCAATTCGTTCGGAAAAAATTAATCCAAAAGCGAATGGATGTGACATCGTAGATACGATATCTACATTTCAAATAAAAAAGAGTCCATCCAGGAGAAACAGAATCGTAATAAATGACACGATTCTAAAGCCTAATGTAAGTTTATTATGTCAAAAGTTAGAACATTGCCTTGCGCCTATATAATAAATATAATAAAAAAAGAAATGAAAGAAAACATATGTGTGAAAGAGAGATTTCTTTATTAGACATGGTCCGTGAAAGCTTTAGCCACCGCCGAGGAGTATAATTTGGAAGATTTAGCGTACGGCCTGTTGGATCAGCAGTTATATATTCCTAGTAAAATATCTACTTCGACTAATCGTAAGTATCTTTAACTGAAATTCCTTGGTATTTCAAGTCTCCCTGAAATAATAATGACGCAAGTGTTTGCGCGAGATTGCGCGAGATTGCGGGAGCTCGCTAATTACTCGTAGTTTCTGTAAATTTTTGCACGGCACCGGGTACACCTTTATCTTGTTTAATTTATTTATCATTCGTCACTTATCTTTGTACATAAAGAGCAGACAGTTAATTGGAATCGTCAGTTGCTGTCAGTCGCTGTAAGTTGCCGATTGGTAAGCACGGTTTCCCAACCAGCAGCTTACGACAGCTTATTAGTGTTTACATGAGAATTTTGCGTGACAGTCTCATGATTAATCATCATATGTATTCGTTGTATCGACACAGTGAATTACGCGAAATTAATTATATCACAAAATAAATTAGGAAGAATCAAATATAGTGAAGTGATTGTTATAATTTTGATTACGAATAGTTATATGTTTTTGTTGTGAAGAATGTCTTATTACTGTGTAAGTCAAAGTAAATATTGAGTTTATTCATATGAAAACAAAGTATAGAGATATTTCCTGGAAAGATATCAAAAACAAATTCTAACAGTTTAATTGTAAATACAAAAGCAAAGTGAAATAATAACAGTGTACTTCAGAAATTAGAAACTTAAAGTACAATTTAGTTTGGAAGGATGAAAGAAGAAAAGCAAGCGACAATGAAACTGCCTATCCCGCTGGATTTGCCAAAAGAAGACTTGGAGGAATTGATAGATAAGGCAAAGGACTGGACGCTTATGAATGGAGTATGCTTGAGATCGAGAAACAATTTTGACAGGGATGTCCTGCAATTCGCGCCGTTCACGCTATTCCCATCGCCATTTCCCCGAGAGGAATTTTACAACGCTTGTGATATTCAGATCATTTTGAATATACTCATACATAGAGTAGCTCATGATTATGATTTTTTGAAAGATACTTTACAAGAAACTATAAAAGTGGATGATTTTACTAAAAACTTGTTTAATATCTATGAGATTATTCACAAGGAAGGGGCTGCACAGAAAATATCCCTTGGCATGTTACGCTCAGATCTAATGTTGGACACGAGTTGTCCCAAGAAAGATAATAAAATGCTCAAGTCTCACTGCTGCTGGAAGCAAGTTGAGATAAATACAATTGCCTCTGGATTCGGTTGGCTAGGACCAGCATCTACACAGTTACACAAGTTTGTTTTGCAAGAGCTTGGCTATACAGTCGAGCTGAAAAATCTTCCTGAAAATAATGCTCTACAAGTACTGTGTTCAGGTTTATTAGAAGCATGGAATCTATATGACGATTCAGAGTACGTTTGTAATTTTTGTCAATTTCTAGTCTTATCATTATTTATTCAATTTTGTGTATCAGTTTTTATATCCTTTTACGTTATATCGATTGAATATTATTTCAATTTTCTCATATTTAAAGACATGTGATTGTTTGCAGAGCAGTTATTTTGTTTGTTATCGAAGATGTTACGTATAATATTTGCGATCAACGTTTTCATGAATATGAAATACGTAAGCAGAATCCGAACGTAAAAGTAATTCGTAGAAATCTGACACAACTAGCGAGCACCGCGAGACTGGGCCCCAATATGGAGTTAATAGTGAACAATTATGTTGTGGCAGTAGTTTACTATAGATCCGGCTACGAGCCTGGCCAATATCACACCCAAAACGAATGGGATGCGAGATTGCTAATCGAGAGATCATTGGCAATCAAATGCCCAAGTATTCCATATCACTTAGCCGGTACAAAAAAGGTTCAACAAACTCTCGCAAAACCTGGCATGATTACACGTTTCTTAAAGGATGAAAAAACGGCGATCAAGATCAAAGAAGTATTCACTGGTAAGTGGTTTTCTTATATGTATATTTGAATAAGTTACAGAAAGATAAATGCAACATGTAATTATATTATTTAATTGCACGTAAAATTAAATTGTATAGAACAAAAATAATACGATTTTCTTGTTTCAGGTCTTTATCCATTGGACTTTGACGAATATGGGAATGCCGCTGTAGAGATGGGTATTTCGAATCCTCAGCGTTTCGTGTTAAAACCACAGAGAGAAGGCGGTTGTAATAACTTGTACGGGACAGATATAAAAAATTTTCTGGAATCTGTGAAATTCAAAGAAAATCGAGTAGCTTGGATTCTTATGGATCGGATTTATCCACCGGTACACAAAAATTATACTGTGAAATATGGAAGCGGAAATATGAATTTAGAGGCGAAAGAGGTAGTCTCAGAGTTAGGCATATTCGGCGTTATTATTGGAGATGATAAAAACATTATGCTGAACAAACAGGCTGGTCACATGTTAAGAACAAAATTGTCCACTGATAATGAAGGCGGTGTATCAACCGGTTTAGGTGCTTGTGACAGTCCGTTTTTGATTGACTGATGCATAAAGTACAAATTGAATTATAAAAATTATATTACTCATTATGCATCTATATATCATTATATCATTCTTTTCTCGAAGCAATATTCTTTTCCACAAGTTCGATATTTATATAAAAATTGAATTTTATATGTATTTTTATTTTTAAGTACATATATACTCGTATGTATAGATACACATATATACAAATATATGTATAAATGTACGTAAAATATATTTTGAAATAAAATGCAATTATTTACCAATAAAAACTTTTGTTCTATTATTAAAATAAATAAAAAGTCCTCTCTACTGTTTTCAAATCCTAGAATTAATTAAAATTCAGTTCGTTTTATATCTTGAACCCTATTTTTTTTGCAGCCTTGCCTGATGTTGTACATGCAATAGCCAAATACGAAGTAGGGCACGAATCACGAGAGATTTTTTTCTTTCGGGAAGGTAGCATTGTTATGTGGAATATCTCTGATCTTGAATGCGGCAATCTATTGCAATTTTTGAGACGTTATGAAAAGAATCGTTACATGGAAAAGCTGGTTCACACTGAAAGCGAGTTAATGAATTATACTTATGCAGATTCTGGGTATCTTTTTTACTAAATTTTCGTTACTTTTATACTCATATACTCTCCACTGATTGTGATTGAAATAAATTGTAAAGAAAATTAGACAAATGGATAATTTCAAAAATAAATTTAATAATTCTCGGTCTAATCTAATAGGAAAAAGAGCCATTTGAAGGATGGCGATATTATCCTGGCGCAGGAAGCTGGGAATTTGGATAAGTATACCTTCTCCAATGCCATGGCGCAGTCTGTCAAATTAGGCATATGGGAGGCATCGTTAAATCGCTATGTCGATTCAATCGAATTCGTCACGGAGGATCTAAAAGTTGGCAAGAAAATTCAAATGACGCAGCACGAGGTGTTGAAGAAACAAGGGGAATTATTTTCCCTTAGACATCGAATCAATCTAACATCGGATTTGTTAGATACGCCTGATTTCTACTGGGATCGAGACGACTTGGAAAACTTGTATCAACGAATTTGCGGGTATTTTAGCATCGCAAAACGTACGAGAGTAAGTACTCAACATACATTTTGTTGCTTTCTTTACGATACTTGTACTTGTTTTCTATTTGACATATATTTTTTACGCAGGTGATGAACGACAGATTAAATCATTGCTTGGAACTAGTAGGCATTTTATCGTCGCATTTGAGCGATCGTCATCACGTTCGTTTGGAGTGGATGATTATTATACTTATCATGGTGGAGGTCGCTTTCGAAGTTTTGCATTACATCGATCGGTATCTTGGAAGTAGCAATCTGATAGCAATAGATACCATTGTATAGGGATAATTGTATTGTATGAAAGTCAAATGATATAAATATACTATGTATATATTTCCTAAATATACATTACTAGTATTTTCTGATCTAAAAATATTGTCTCATTGAATTTTGCAATTTGTACTCTTATGCATTTTACAATAACATTGATCTTTTGTTAATTTGTCTATTTTTTATGAAACAGAATAATATCTTAAAACAGCAATATTCAAATAAAATTCTTTTATTAATTTACATAGCAACATGATCGTTTGACGATACATATTCTGCAATCTTTGATGGAATCACGAACTTGTCGGGATTCTGTTCGAGCAGGCACGCCAGGAGACGCGGAACAGAAAGAACAGTGCCCGAGATCACCGCGGGAAAGTCCCTGCCACTGGGCGTTTGATAGGCAATCAGTAATCTTTTGCTGAAATAATCGCCACAAGTGGATACGTGGCCGATTTCAATATATCGATTCATGAACGGCGACCACATCTCGAAAGATACGCGCATTTCCTCACAAGACTGTAATTCAGATGCAGATTGTATAACGACGCGATAATGATCGCACAAATCGTCGTACAACTTGCATACAGTCTCCACAAGTTGCTCGAACAACATCCTATAATCCTCACTCTTGGCATCCTTCACTACGATAAAAGCATGTGCCACGGAAGCCTGACACGCTGTAAACAAGCCGCAGGCGTGCGAATCACGTGGCAAAGGTGTGTACTGTCTGCCGGTAGCGAAATACTTGAGCGGGAAATTCTTGGGATTTATCAGCTGCCTTGTATGGAACGCCAGGAAAGAGATCAAGCTTGCGCCGCCGACCAAGTGCATGCGATTCGGCGAGCCTCTCTCGACCTCGTTATGATTCTCTATCATAAAGGCAGCCGTAGGATCCTCGTGATCCAAACCGGACGCTTCCACTAGAAGACTGCGGCTGAAATCCGTGCCGCTCATCCTGACCATATTGTTATCGCCGAGAACTCGGCCTGCGTGTGCCAGCACAGCGAGCTCGAACAAGACCGCGTCGTTGCTTAGGTAATAACAGAGAGGACTCTTGTACTCTAACAGATCTAGACTCGTCCCAATGTCAATGTGACTCTTTCTATTCTTCTCTGATAGTTCCGTAACGCTGCCGACACTCTTCAGTATCACCGGTTCGCCAACAGGCGTTCTAGGATCCAATTCATTCGGTAACTTTAAAACCCTTTCTATCACATCTTCATCCAGATCCCAGATCGCTTCCTTCATCGTTTTTATATCTTGCCGTATGATTTTGAGCTGCGTCTGCAACTTGAGTACCTCCTGTTCCTGCTCGGCAGTACGTTCAGCACTTTCCAGCAGGGTTTTTATGCGATGAGCGAGTTTTGTATTATTATCCTCTAATGCATATTTGTCGGTGACCATCTTTACATAGAAATTCCAAGCTTCTTTCAATTGAACGACATCCACGTCTATCCCGCGCGATGCCAGATTCTTCTGCAGTTTGTCTACATTTGCGAATCTTTCGTCGAAGTCCAGATACGGTGACAGATACGCAAACGCTTTGTAAGCCTTGTTCCCGGAAATGTACAGGGCCGAACTGTAATCTCTCTTGAAACTCGGGAGGAAAGTTTTTCGACGAACATCACGTATCAAAGTTCTGTACGTACGGTTTAAAGCGTAAGTGAATCTACACAGATTATTAGTCATTGTGTATCTAATTTAAATTCCTTCTCACGTCATAGTCAAGATACGGCAATTCGAAATGAATTACAAAATAACTCTATTCGTTTATTTTCATCACTTTAGCATCTGGCTCAGCTTCCATCTTATCAAGATCTTTCCGCATTATGGTTTCAATCTTTCGCTTCTGTGGCGCGACGTAGCTTCCCTTGCCTGCTGCTCTTTCCGATTCTTCGATACTGTATGGTTCCAGCTCGAGCGCTTTTATTCTTCGTTTGTGCACCTTGGTATTGAAGTGAGTATGCAAAGCGGTTTCGTTTATAAAATATCTCCTAGAATCAAATCAAGTTTTAGCTTTAAGTTTCAATATGGATCTTACTTTTTGTATCTTCTAAAAATATTTTATTAATTTCACGAATGTTTCTATAATTATTTCTATATACATTCTATAAAAAAAATGACATTCTATAAGCAATACAATACCAACTTGTATGTGATTTAATATGTATCATCAGGCAAATGTATTCTGAATGAAAAATGATGTAATCTCACATGGAAACATGTACTTTATACTATAATATTATTTTTCAAAGAATATTTGACGAAAACATATATTTTGCGGTTAAAATTTTTTCACACTTAGGGAGCTTTCGGAGAGACGTTCTTAGTGCTATCAGTCTATCTTCATTATTTACTTATACTAAAAATAGGACAAAGACAGACTGATGCTGATAGCTAATAAGTCTCCCCGAACGCATCATTAATAATAAATTTATTTAATTCTTCGACTGAACTGTAATTTGACCGAGTTGTAATTATTTTAATTATAATTACACGTAACCGAAGGCTGACTGCCTCACCTAAGTTTTATTACATTTAGCACAAAATAATTCAAATTTGTCATAATTAATCGTCATTATATAAAATCTTTTCGTGAGAGGTTAGGATCGCAACACATGCATGGAACTTACGCGCAATGCACGCAGTAATGCTGCGCCGCTCCCGGCTTGTCGAAGTCTACTTCCTGGTTCAGCAGATTCCTCGCATTTTCCTCCTTTAGGTCCTCGTCGATCTGGAAATCAAGTATACGGTGAGCGACGATCGCGAGCCCGGAGACACATCCGCGAACCCTTGACCACGTGTTGAGGAGGTTATGGTTAAATAAAATCGGTGCAACTCACCTCGTCCAAGTCCTTCTGTCTCCGTTTCGTTCGCCAACCTTTCTTCAAGTGCGTGTCACCTCGGTGATACTTTTTACGTTTGTACGTCATCGTAAAATCTACAAAATCAGCCGGTTAAATTCGACGTCCGGCCACGTGAGAGATTTTTGTAAATATCGTTGAACATAATCGACCTCCATCGATCGAGTTCCTCGGGCACGTCTGCGGAAACGATTGATATTCAGGCGAACTGTTTTTCTCTTTTCACGGTATATCGACGTTTATAATTTTTATGCAGTCATGACGATTTTTTTTGGCTTTACAAAATTGAAAAATCCTTTTTCAGAATTAAAGTACACATTGAAATAAAATTGGAACAATAGATTTTACGTTGAAAAAGGAAAAAAAATTGTAAAAACATGCTTCTTTACCTACAAGATTACGGTTAGAATGTTATTGACTTGTGAATACAACAGCTTCGTATAAAAGTTTTGTAGCTTTTGGACACAAAACAACTATTGTCCCGACTTTTTTCGAATGTCTACTTTAATCGCGTGAAAGAGTTTTGTAACTCTGCTAAAGCTAAAAAAAAATTGTCATGCTCGCAAAAATGTCGAGTCACTCAGATTTCAGTATTACACAGAGTAAGGAGAACAACAAATTTAGTTCCGCTATATCGCGGTCGATATTTAATTCTGTAAAGCCAAAAAATAGTTGCCACGAGTGCAAACAATATATATATTTTTGTCGGACGATATTGAAATGAGATTCCAAGATTGAATCCTCGTACCTTTCGCGCCTTTCTCTCTCGAGCGGCAGGGCGGCCGCGGTGGTTTGCCGAGAGATGGCGACAGGCGTCGGCGAGGCAGGTCGCGCACCCAGCGCCCGGCAGGAGCGTTAATTCAAACGGGGCGAGCGGTGGGGGCACCCATCCATTTTGAAAGTAAAAATGTACTGTGCGATCCGGGATTTTCGTCGGTCGGACGGTACGCCGCCGCGAGGGTAAAAAAGCCGTGGGACACACCGTAACGGGTCGGGGCCTCTGGTCGCTCGGAGTGGCCGCGCGTAAAATGACGTAGAGCGTCGCGTCGAGCGTGAGCGCGCGCGCTGCCGACGTTTTGTGTGTGTATATGTGTGTATGCGTGCGTGTGCGGTGAGAGCGGAAACGGTGCGCGGTGTGCCGTCGCGGCGCGCGTCGTAGCGAACGGCGGTGGCGTACGGGAAATTGGCCGCGGTGGCTTCGCCAATGGATGCCAGGCAGCACGGGACGCCATTTTGATATACGGGCGCACGTCAGGCGCTTCGCCTTCGGCTTCGCAGTGAAACGCTCCGCGAGTCGTTCACCGCCGGCCTGCGTAGGACTACGGCGCGGGCCGATTTCGGGCGTTACGCGAGCTGGCCGGGGATCGCCAGGCGGCTGCCGCTGCCGCTGCCGTGCTGCGCTGCGTGCCCGCAACGGATCCCCGTGAGTTTCGTTGACAAGTGACAGGTGAATCGATCGGGGCCTACGAGAGAGAAAGAGAGAGTGAGAGAGGGGCTCTCCTCATTCCTCGTCGTCGTTGTCGTCGTCGTCGTCGTCGTCGTGATCGTGTCGTCATTGTCGTCGTGTTCGCCGCGGCTTCTCGCGCGAGAGCCGAGAGAGTGGAGCGGAGCAGAGCGGATCGGAACCGAAGCCCGAAGCTCTGTGCTGTGTCGTGCGTGAACGCGAGTCGCTCGCTCGGCCACTGCTGACTATCTGCCGCATTCCGCGTTTTCGTGCACGCGCCGCGCCGCGCGGCGCGCCAAGTCTCGCGTGGAACCGCGGGAGCGTCGTACGCCGTTACGCGGCGGCGAGCGGCGAGCGGCCAGTCCGGGGGCGGCGGTACGGCAGGGAAAAGTCGCCGCCGCCGCTGCCGTTGCCGTCGTCGTCGTCTCGGTCTCGTTTCGCGCGCGCGAACGAGCGAGCGAGCGCGCGGCCGACCAACAATCGAGAAACAGAGAGAAACGGACAGTGTTGCGCGCGCGCGCGCGCGCGCGTGTGAGTGTATGTGCATGTGAGTGTGTGGTGCGCGAGAGAAAAGAGACGAACGAGCGATAGAGAAAAACAGAGACGGAGATAGGGTGAGAGCGCGAGACAGAGGTATCGAAGAGGCCACCGGCCGACTTGTTCGGTGCGGGACAAGACGACCCGATGTCGGGAGCGGGTCGCGACCCCGTGTCGACCCGCGGTCGTCCTCGTCCTCGCCTCCGCCTTCGCTCCCGCGCGTCGTCGCTGCCGTCGTCGTCGTCGCCGTCGTCGTCGTCGCCGCCGCCGCCGTCGTCGCCGTCGTCGTCGTCGTCGCCGCCGCCGTCGCCGTCGTCGTCGTCGTCGTCGCCGCCGTCGTCGTCGTCGCCGTCGTCGTCGCCGCCGTCGCCGTCGCCGTGTCTTGGGAGAGCAACAGCCGCAGCAGGACGCTCCTCGCGTAAATGTGCTCCCGTGCGCGCCCATGTGCTGCACCTCCTTCAGCTTCTCTGCCCGCTACTATCCCCGCGTGCCCTGTAAACCCGGAGCACACCACCCCGATTAGCACGCCCGCGCTCGCGCTAGTGCGCCCTCGTACCCGCGAACATGGCCAAGATCCTCAACAAGGACCCCGTCACGTACGAGAAGGAGAGGGAGAACTTCCTCAAGGACCTCCGGCACTTCCACGAGACCCGAGGGTAAGGCGAAACGCATCTCTTTCTCGAGATCTCTACCTCCTCCCCGTCCCGCATTTGTTTCTCGAATTTAAATCGCTTGGCCCTCCCTCTCCCTCTCGGTCACGATCGCTCCGTCCGATCGACGATCAGAAGCCACAACGACGCGGCGAGCGCGCGTTGAGGTTAGGTTCGACTTCGTCCCCTCGACTCGTTGACTTTTGAGGACAAAGGTTCCCGTGATTTCTATTTACCGGATGTCCCCGCTCGCTTTGCACGCGCGAAAACGCCTCGCGGAGAGACGCGGTGGACCACTCGCGGTATATGCGGATTGTACCTTATACATACCCACACATACACACATACACGTATATATGTATACATATAGATTCGATATAGTGCCGAGATATTCTCGAAATGCGCGACGGTAGCGTAAATGCGCTATGAACGTCCTGTTGTTGCCGCGATTCGATTTAGCTCCGGATCTTATATCACGATTACGTGAACCGCGGATCTTTTTTACGACGTGAAAACGGAAATAACGCGCGTTATGCGCCGCTGTTTCATAAGGCACGCGGTGCGATTCGAATGTGTTTCGTTTGATGGATTCGACAATTGGATTTTCCTCGAGCACCGTTTTCCTGAGAGATTTTTCACAAATTTCGATCAAAAATTGTTTAAATTTTGCATTGAGGTTCCACGAATTTCTGCATTACGAGTCTTATCGTCAGATAAAAATATTTTATATATAATATTTAATTTTTAATTAAATAGGCACAGCGTAAAATCTGCTTTGAAATTCTCGAGTCTCGCTTTCAAAGATTTATTCTTTTCTGGATTTCAGGACTCTCTTCAAGAAGTCTCCGAAGATAAATGGGAAGGATATAGATCTGTATTTGCTGTATGTGGTGGTGACCGCTCATGGAGGATGGATTAAGGTGAGTGTCTTTTTTTTTATCAAACTGAAAGAGTTTTAATTAAATATATTGTGGGGCATCCAATTAACACGGTGTACCTAATTATATTTTTAAAAAAATCGGGCATCTACGGATTTATATTAACGATGTTTTTAATATCCCGCTGCAAAGTATTGCTTAACGAGATGTATAAAAACATGGCGGCATTTTTTGTTACGCTATGAAAAATAATCCCCTATTGTACGTATAAAGACGCACATCGCAACGCAATTTATAATTAACGATTAAGGAATATGGTGAATTCCAGCGATAAATAATTGTTTGCAAAAACCGTGGCCGCCATCTCGTTTTGATTAACATTGCGTTTTGATTAAAGGTCCACGTCGTCCGGAACGCGAAATGAATTTTCGCGAGCCTCGCTTTTAATTAGCATCCGGTTGCAATTAATTTTGCCGGAACCAAAGTCGGCGTTACGTAAAAACGCGGCGAGCGCCCGAGGATAATATCGAGAATACCGCAGAAGGTAGAAAATTGTATCGATAAATGTGTACATCCCTTTCGAGAGTTGCCGTTCTATTCTTTTACGTTAAATTACATTTAACGAATGATACATATACGTATATGTACAATTTGATCCACAAATGAAAATGCATGAAATATAATGCTTAATTATTTTTACTGCGACGAAAGCATATATTCCGTAATATTAATTTGTATTTGGCGAAAATTTGCAAACGCTAATCCATTGAGTGAATCAGTTTGTTGGTTTTCTTGGAAAAAAAAGTCAAAGATTTTATTCGCAATCTAGAAAGGCTGCTGACGGATTCACTCCCTTTCGCGGATCGTTATCGAGCATCGTTCAATGTTTGAGCGATCGAGAATATTTTTCAGGTGTTACGCAAGCGTGCGAGCGTACGCGATTTCCGAAATGCCGATCTCCTCGTGTCTCGCGCTTAGCGATAGTACCATTATTAGTACGACTAACTATAACTGACGAGAATTTGGCATCGGTGAGGCAGATAGCGCGGGCAGAGATGTGGCCCAGATTCCGCGTTGCGGGGTGCTCTGTACAGCGACTTTAATTCCTTCGGTGCCATGATAATCGCACGTCGTCGCGTTACGGCGGGATTAAAACGCTCGCTTTCACCGCTATCCACGCGTTTAAACGCGACAGATCGGTACCTGAAAGTGAAATAAACCGACGCAGCTCACTCCGACGTAGTTCGAAGCGAACGAAGGAAAAAGAGAAAAGGAAAGATTATGAAATATAGTTACGGAACGAAAGTCAGACAGTTAGCATTAGCTTTCGTTCCAGGAAAATAATATGTGGAAGAAATAGTCCAAGCATCCCAAATATTCGCTACCGATTCTTCAAGGCTGACGTTTGACCGTTTTCTGCTTTGTTTGCCTACATTTTTTTTTTATATACATCTTGCTTTTTTACCTGCCTTTTTCCTCTCCCGATGTTCGATGTTTATGTTTAAATTTATCTTGAATGCAGAAGGGGAAGGGGGAAAAATATAAGGTAGAACATTGCGAGGAAAATGGAACTCGCGAGAGATCGTGCGCGACTCGATTTCGCGGATATTTCTCCGCGATAACGTGGATTGTAACCTGCCTTCACAGACCCGCGTTTCCCGTCGCATTAATTTCCCGGGCGACACGTCGCGCCGTGAAACACACGCCATTGTCGTGTCCCTTTCTTTACGAGCGTGACCGCGGCGAGCGAGAGAGCCGATATGCGACTCGGCCACGCGATTTCGCCGCGATTTACGACCGATTGATTATCGGCCCGACTCTCGTAACGACGAAGGTGGTTCTGCGCGTTTGGCGAAACCGCACGGCGATAAGTGACCACGCGTGCTGTGCCAGTGGTTATCACATTCGTGTTTCAACGAGAGGCCGGGCGGATCTTTCGTGTCGGGCTGTCTGGTCATTTACGGCCGAGCGAGATCTTTCCGACGCGGCGTGTCGCTTTCGCGCGTGATATCGCACAGATCTAAGTAGCCCTCGTAAACGACTCGAATTCGCTCCAGGCCTGGCTCCTCGCTGTTTGAACCACCGCGCTCGTCTTTCGCGCGGACGCATGTTTCTCGCGTTATCAACTCGAAGTGCGTTCACGATGACATAACTAACTCACGCGCGTGTCGGAACATTACGCCCTTCCTCTCTTCTCGCGTTCGTTCTCTTCAACCTTCTCCGGAGAAGGAACGTAGTGACGTCAATGATCGAAGAACGGCGGAAAGTACAAAGAGAAGAGATGACGAATGTGGGGAGGGGGAGACTTGGAGAAATCACCGCATATGAGCATCAGAGGTTAATAACTTCTTCGGTTGTCTACCGTACGATAATTATAACGTTTACATTGATAATACGACTGTCGTTGTCGAGCGTAATAATTTTAAAATTTAAGATATAATTGACTTTTGACGCTTCTCGGCATTGATTATCGAATTTCGATGGTACTGTCCAATATCCTTAGACTATTATAGCATACAATATAGTAGACAATGGATTATTAGTTAGACATATACATGTATACGTATATATTCGAGACCATCGGTCGAAGGCTGATTCGCGCGAATGGTCCGCGCTGATATCGGACGCCTGGATGAAAACATTAGGACAACGTGGGATGCGACGTGGGGTCAAGGTCGTTCGTGGAGGTACCATACTAGGCGGGTGAGATAGATCATGAGGCAATGGTAGAGAGAAAGAGGGATAGGAGAAGGAGAAGGGAGAGGCCAGGGAAAGCAGAGAAAGAGAATGAAGGGGGAAAGAGAATGGGAGGTAGAGAGCAAGCAGCTCGAGGTCGAGGTGGTGGATGGTGGAGGTGGTGCGAAGGCTTCCCCCCTCAACAAGTGTGATCGAAGTTCGAGGCTCGTCGCTAAATTGTATGACGTGCGAACTGGCCCGGCTGCGCCGCCCGGTCGGAATGCCTTGCCTGTGCGAACGTGGATAGTTTCTGGGTGGATCGGCAATTATCGGTCGCTATGTCGCCACCTGCCTCTGGATTCCCCCCCGTGACGGATAAGCTGCCTCGCGAACCGCGAGGTTTTCAGAAACTCTTGCGAGGTGACATCCGTTCTAGACGCGAGAGACTTTTGTTCGTGATCGAAAATTTGCGTGCACAATTATGTGTCTTCATCATATCTTCTTTTTGTCGTTTTCTGTCATTCTTAGTATTATTATTGTTAAATAAAGCTGCCGCAAATTGGACAGAGTAACAGAATTTCAAAAAAAAAAGAATCACGGAGTGATTCTCAGAAGGAATTTTTTTAATCGCAAGATAAATTGTGTGAGGAAAGAAAACCGCACGAGTCGTAACCGTAACTTGAAAAATGATCACGAAAAACGCAACGTGACTATATCTCGCGATAATCGACGATCGCAATTTATTGATGCCTAATCGAAAAGAAGGCACGCCGATAACAACGATTATAATTAGATTCTCTTTAGCGGGCGAGCTTACAGCTCGGTGAGACGTCTTCGCGCTCGTAGAGTTGCGGCGGCACATCGTCGACGACGACGAAAGTTGTTCCCTTTGTACATGGACTTCGGTCTTACGCTCGGAGCATCGGGTTCACCGGGAGCGGCGTATTGCATTACCGGCAAAATTATTGTCCGCGACGTGCTCGGCGACGGTTCGACTCGCACGACAAAATCTACGCCGATTCGGTCGGCCGTCTTCCGCAGAGGTACCGTACTTTGCGGAAAGTTCAGTAAGCCCGGAGAGAATGTAAGAGAGAAAGAGGAGGGAGAGAGAGAAAGCTCTGCGGATTCTCTAAAGCTGCTTTTGTCTACGCCGCCTACCTCACCGACGGAAGCGACCGCGCCGAGCTGTAATTAGTGTTTTACAGACGGTGGCGATACCGAGACGACGAAGGATTAGTAGTATAAAAATGGCCGGGTGATTTTTTCCGTGTTGGAAAAACCTCTTAGAGTCAGCTGCGCTCGACGGTTCTTCGTGACCGAATTAATTAAATAGCGAGCTGTCTGATGAAAATTATCCCGTTCTTATGCAGCGACTTTTACAGTGTTTCGTAAAAGAAAATTTTTTGTTTTCAATTTTAAAGTAAAGCGCAAGCGTGTAAACCTTTATTTATTCCAAAACGGCATACACGTATAGTTTGTTAATATGCGGAGTTTTCTTATTTTCGCGATTTTCAAAAGCCCCGACGAATATTAATTATTAATTTTGAAAAGTTTTTCGATGCAATTAATCCGCGGTGTTTAAGGAAGAAGCGTAGCTAATCAACGTTGGCGCAGCTAATTAATTTCGTCATTTCTACGGGAGAGTGTGGGAGTATGCGTGCACGTTTACGGGAAGCTGCTTTTTCGCCCTCTATACGTGTTGAAGTTCGGACGTCTTTTCTTCGCTCTCCGAACAGGAACAACCTTGACGTTATTAGAAACTCTGCGGTCGGTGCGGTGAGGCCGACGCGCTAAACCAGACGCCGCCGTTTGAAAGTCCGCGTGGAAAGAAAAAGGACTTTATCCGCGTCGGCGTTGTCTCACTCTTAGCGATTCGTGTAGCTCCGTCCACTTGCGATACATGTTACATCCGTCGCCGGACACACGCGCATCTCCGACGTTTCCTCAATTCCATTTCTTTCGCGCGTGTGAACGATATACCGAGTGCGTGCGCGTTTGTCACACCCGCCCGACACTCGTCGCCGATCGTAAGCGTTTTATCTCGGTTCTCTGGTTTCGACGTCGCTAGTGAACCGAGGAAGCGAATCCGCGTAATCGTATTACCATCCTCCTCGTCGTTTCACAAAGCGCCATTGTTATATGAATAATTCACTCTTGCGTTACGTAAGATCTTCGAAATATACGATAGATTGGATTATATCGGTAATCGAACGTACGACATTATTAACGCACACCACGATCGCGCCTTGTCGGTCATCGTGGAGCGACAGTTAAATAAATACGTCATATATTACGTTTTCGTGCGATTCAATTATACGTACAAATTAAATGTTTTATTGCTCTTTTTAATATAAAATAATTCAATTGACGTGAACGAGGAACGTCAAATAAATACGCTTGGCGGTGAGTGCGTTGGAGGCAAGGTTGTTTCGAGTGCGCCGAAGAGAATAAATTCCGCGTCTTGTTGGCCGGTGATCGCGGCACGCGAAATTTAACACATGCCGTTAACGCACGCAGCGTCGAGGATGATATAAGGCGATTCTCCCCGGAAACGGGCTTTGCAGCTATTTCTCCACGGTCATTATCGGAATGCCGCGGCGCGGCAATAAGCGGCGGTTAGCGGAAACGTTTACATAAATTATCAGAAGCTTTCAAAATCCTCTCGTCTTCACGCGCGCTACAAAATATGAAATTTCTGAAACGTTCGAAATACCTAAAAATATCAGTCCCTCTCGTGCGATGAGAAGAGTGCGGCGAGCGGTCGCGGGCGTGTTAAAAGCTCTCGGGCTTCCGCGCGCGCGCCGTCATAAAATTCGTTCTCTCAAACTGTAAAAGAGTACGGTCGCTCTCCCGCAGCTAACGAAGCGGATGCATTCTAATCCCGAGCGTTCGGGAAGCCGCCTCTTCTCGGAGTCGATGTCGCGACGCGTCGGTATTAAAAGCCTCGCCTCTCGCGCCTCGTCTCGCATCGTAATTACGTTCTCCCGGAATTCGGGGTAATGAAAGTGGAGGACGAGGTGCCGCGCGACTAACGAACGAATCAATCTCGTTTTCGAAAAGGAAAAGGAAGCAGTGACCAAATAGTCTCTCGACCTTTTCAATGCGAATTTTTCCATTTTATTCAAGATGTGAGAGAAGTGTAACGATGAATTCTGCAAAAAAAATATGATTTGTAAAAGCTTTGCGATTTGCAGAAATTTACAGGTTTAAAAATTGCAACGAAGAGCGGAAATGCATCTCGCGGAGTAGCGCCGAGGATACCGCCAAATTTGGGGTTGAAAGCGCATCTGGTTCGCGTGTTCGTGCGATTGTCGCCCCGTTCCGTTCTGTCTACTCTTCTCGTCTATGTCAGTCTTTCATTATCGTTATCTCCATCGCGATTTTCGGGAGTATCGGCTACGGCTGTACCGATTCCGACCGAGCTCGAGTTCTCGCAGGTGGAGGGGCGGTACGGGAGAGAAGCACATTGTGCGCGCGAGCGAGTCAGCGAGCGAGCGAGCGAGAGCGCGGGTGAGAATTGAAAGAAAGCGCGTGCTCGCTCGCACGCTTGCTTGCTCGCCTCTCGGACGGTCCAGCCTTCTCAAGGGCGAGACTGGCCGAGGCGCACCTCACTGCCTCCGCTGCCGCTGTCGGGCGCGCGTCATATCGGCTCCGTAGTCTGGCATTGGTCTGGTCGTCGCACGCGTTGCGTGTGAACCGAAGTCGGTAATGCTGAGTCAGTCAGGTGCATCACCGCGGCGCCTCGCACTTGGCGTGCACCATTTCGCGATGATGAAAACTTTCGGAGTAATCTTTTAGAATTCAAAGAGAGCTCGAGAGTGACGGAGAAAAGGACATGAGAAGGAAAGATATAAGACTGCTCGAGAGAAAGAGAGAGACAAAGAGAAAGAACAATGCGTCGAGAATATAGCAGCAGAGAAAAATGTTTGTTTGCCCATTCATTCGCTCGTCCGTTTAATTGTTCGTTCGCTCGCTTGCTCGCTCGTTTGTTCGTTCGTTGGTTTGTACGTTCGTACATTCGTTCGTTCGTTCGTTCGTTCATTCGTTCGTCGTCCGCTCGTCGTTCTCCGGTGACGAGGGCACGGTCGATATGGCAACGCCGCGCCCCACCAGTCTCGTTGCACGCATACCGGCGCCGGCATCGCCGCCCGAGCGACATGCAGTAGCGGCAACGCCGCACTCCCGATGCGATCGCGGGGGAGGGGACCGTGCCAGAACCTCACGCTGAACAGCGAGGAAAGCGACCTCATGCCCTGCACACATGTGCGCACAGCCGGAGACACTGAAGAGAATGAGAGAGTCGGAGCGGCAGCGAAAGAGAGGAACAGAGAGCAAACGGAGCGATCGGTCGGTCGGTTGGTTGATCGTTTGGTTGGTTGGTCGTTTGGTTGGTTGGTCGTTTGGTTGGTTGGTTGATCGGGCGGTCGGTCGGTCGGTCGATCGGTTAGTCGGTTGGTTGGTTAGTTGGTCGGTTGTTTAGTTGGTTGATTGATTGATTGATTGATTGGTTGATTAATTGATTGGCTGGTTGGTTGGTTGGCTGCACCCGTCGCGCCCCGTGCCGAAATTGGCGATGCACTTGTCCTCGCGGCTCGGGGATTCCTTCCTGCAGAAAAAGTTCCGCCTGTCCACCTTCATCGCGATGCGTAGCTTCAAGTGGATGGCGCCGACGAGCCATCTCTCCTCGCGGAGATTGCGACGAGTCGCTTGGATGAGATGTTTCTTCGCCTTTGAATTATTTCGAGCAGATGCACGCACTCGCCGCGGAGGAATGTATTCGCCAAATACTTAAACACTTTTTATACACATTAATACGCAAGTAATCAGTTTAATTTGAAAATTAATTAAAACCCAACAAATTCATAATTGAAGCGTCTAAGAATGCATTAGACGATTTATGCTCCCTTTTAGTAATCTTTCTTAGTAATGTTGAATGTTGTTTCCTAATAAAGATAAAAGCTCCATCGGACAGCCTTCCTTTGTCCGATACTTTGGAGCGCGCGCGCGCGCGCGCGCCTAACCTCATCCATCCCCGGCCCCATATGTTCCATGGCGCGTCTCCCGTGCGGAGGGTCGCGTGATTCGTCGGCCTGGCAACCGTATTTCTTTTCGCTCGTCTGTTAATCGTAGGTAACGACACCTACTAACACCTTGACGAGCACGCCGCGCGTGAGGCCGCGCGGTCGAGGCACCGAGGCACTCTCGAGGGAGAGAGCGAGAGAAACGCGCAGCGCAGCGTGAGAAAAAAGAGAAAGAAGGAAGGAGTGAGAGAGGAAAGTCTAAGGAGAGGCGTTCTGCGCGTGCGACGTTGCCGCGTGCCCGGTCTCGGCAGCGCTCGGCTCGACTCGGGCCTGTTTCCGAGAGCGTGCGTTCGCGCGCGGAGGCACCCGGCACCGGCAACGTCGCTATCTCCCGCCGCCGAGATAAATAGAGATGGCCTGCCGCGCTGCGCTGCCTTACGGTCGTAAGACACGCACACACCGTTAGTCGAGGAACAAGCGAGACGGACGATGGACTGGCCAAAGGAAATCGTGCCGTCGCGTCCGAGCAATCGTTGTTCCTCTTGCTCGCGAAAACCCGACTCTCGCTAGAATACAGGTAGTCCACTCGTCATGCCGACTGTATCGCGCTTTTAGCGATGAATCTTGAATACGCCTCGAGAAATATTTTTTTTTTTTTACATATCTGCAGAATAATTTGAAGAAGAAACCATCAGAATCATCCTGTACTTTTAAGGCGCGTTGAGCTCGCGCGTTTCGCTGCCGGGCGCCGCGCCGGAGCGTCGCGGTTCGCCTTTTGTATTTAGCACCTCGATCTTAACGTACCTGATGTCATCCGCGAAGCGAATGCGAACCGCAGAATTGTCTTCCGTCGCGAGGGTTCCGCGCGCATCCCGTGGCTTTTTACCGCCTCTTTCGACACGCTACGCTCTCCGCCGCACCACCGCCGTCCGTCTCGCCGCATGACCGTGTTTGGCGCGTTTTTACTTCTTGCGGCCGCGGGGGAAGAACTTGGCGGTTTGCTTTACGTTCGCCGATAAAAGTACGTCGTTGCGCCAACCGTAAAGCAGCCTTGGTTAAACCGATCCTAACGATCGACAGTATCCCTCTCTTTCTCTTCATTTCTCCTTCCTCTAGTGTGCGTACGCTTCGTCAACGAGACAGTCCGCTCCGCTACTGTTTGCTCTCGCGTTTTGTTTACCTTTAATTATTGCACATTTTTTACTTCCGACGATACGTCACAAAAAAAAGGATCTGCGTTGCGAATCCAACATTCTGCAAAAATTCAATATATACATTCGTTACATAAATTCGTTAACGACGCGGAATACATACACGAATATCTGGTTGGGGTTGACAAGGTATATTGTTGACGAGTACGTTGTCACCTCTGAACCACGACTAATCTTACAATCAAATAAAAATGTGTTATTTTTCTGGAAATATTCTAACAAGTATATAATAGAATTTTACCGAGGAGAAATTATCGATTTTTTTACTGCATACAAATCCGTCCGTGCGCGAATTGAGTTTCTTCGTGGATTCCTATTAAGATTCGCCGCTCGAATCGCGTGGGTTAATTACAAATTCCGACAATTCCCATCGACGAGGCACCTAAAACACGCGCGCGCGCGCTGATCCTCTCGATCCTTCCTCCTTCTCTTTCACACGCTGCCCGCCGCCTCCGTCGCGCAAAAGACATTGGTATTAATGGCCTTGGCCGACGGTACCAGTTGGTAAGCCATCACTCGGGCACGAGCTGCAGCACTTGGAGGTCACTGCACCTTTCCTCTTTGCTCTCCGTACATCGCGGGCCATCTCTCCCGGCCGTTTACGACGCGCGCATATTTCGCGGAACTCTTTCTCTCGTACTTTCGAAACTGGTCTTGCGCGATGACGTGATTACAGGCGCGATTGAATTTTTATAAGCCCGAGTACCGGTCGAGTACCGGAGAACGCGAGGGACGCGTGATTCCGTATCTAATCCTGAACATTTTGAATTCCGAGAGAAATTCCTCGTAATTGCTCTTATAGAAGCAGTGGTAATTTTGTAAAATGGAACGTCTCTCGCGTGTAATTGTAATCTTTCCGCATTTGGTACGCTTCGTAAAGATGATTCTGATAGACGCGCGGACCGCGCGCGACGACGAGGCTCCGTAATAATTTAAGCCTGACGACGACGATAACTCGTTCGCGTTACAGCCCTCGTAGATTAGTTTACATTACGCAACGTAAGCCACGTAGTCAGGACGGAAAAAGAGTGCGCACCCATTGTGTTTCGCGCCGGTCGTGTACGGACCGGCTGCATAACAACGTGGCACCCGCATGTACTCGCAGATGTACCGACCAACGTGGCGACGCGAATCGTTTACTTAAATATCCGAGAGATGCAACTCGACCCGGCCATTTTTGTCGTAAACGTCAACGGTAATATTAACGGTGGCACGACATACCTTTTGAGAGCTACCGAGATTTTCAGGCGCTACGGGAATTGAGATCTTCAGCGTTAATTGCGTACCGCGTGTAACGTTTAATTGATTACGATGTGTTTTAAATTTGCAAAATTATCTAGAGAAACGGACAACAATGTCATTTACCAGTAATCACAAAGACATCATAACGTTTTTAATAAAAAGGAAAGATTTTTGTAATTGTAACGCAAAACTCATTGTTAAAAAAATGTTTAAAGTAGCTAATTATAAATCTAAATTTAAGTTAATTTAAATTTAAGAGATTAAAGTTAAACTTTAAAATTATGGCTGATAAAAATATTACAGAAATAAAAATTGCTTACACCGACAATTGCTTATTGACAAGAAAAATGATCATTTTCGTTTTTAATACTATACATTGTATCACACTTAAATGAGCAAATTTTGGACGACCCAATTCGTTAACTTTAAATGCTTATAAAATTATTATATCTTGATATTTTGGTATATCTTGAGAATTTTCTCTCAAGTCTTAAAATAATTTCAGGACTTTAAACTAATTACAGTTTTTACGAAACATTATAACGGAATATATATAATTTATCTATGTACATTTTTCATACATGAATGCAATTATTGTAACAAATGTAAGATATTTCTGAATATGACATATCTGAAAATCGGCAAATCTATTTCTAACAATATAATTTTCATATTCAGAATTATAGCTGTAAAGCAGAAATCTTCAACGATTATATTTTATATAAATGGAAGTAATAATATTTTGCGATATTTAGGATAATGTAATTGGATCGGCTATTTTAAATTTTGTAATTTTTTTATTATCTTAGATTCATAATTATCGGAAAAACCTGTACATATCAAGTCCAAAACGATGCAGAAATTAATTTTAATTTCATAATTATTGACTTTAGATTCATAATCAGTCCTTCAGCGAAAACCTATAAGTGTACTATATATGTGATTAATTAAAATAAAAATTTTATATATACAAGGTCGCGAAATATTATAATATCTTGAAATTAGTATCATATTTCTTTAAATTTGCAATTTAATGTTTTTATAAACTATAATATATATTTGATATTAGAAATTTAACTTTCTTAAATAAATTTACAATTTATTACTTTAATCAGACATAATATCTATGAATAAATGACTATATTCAACTAATCACAAAGATATTGGTATTCTTTACTTTTTATTCGCTATTTGAGCAGGAATAGTCGGATCTTCAATAAGTATAATTATCCGACTTGAATTAAGTTCTTGTGGCTCATTAATTAATAATGACCAAATTTATAATACCATAGTAACAAGACATGTATTTGCATCTGATTATACGTTAAATATACTTGTATATTTTTCCTCGGAGCAAAATTTTTATGATTTAGGAAAAATCCTGCGGGTCTTTAAAAATTAACATCGTATATTTTTGTTCGAGCATTCATAACTGTAAAATATACATAAAATATTTGAAGATTATGTTACCGATAGGATTATTATTGACAGGTTTTTTTTTTAGCTTTTTTGTTCGTGCTTTCTCCTTGGTGAGATTTTGTTTATCGCTCGCATGGAACGGCTTTTATTTGACGAAGAAAAATGCTTTATTTACCGAAGAAAGATACTTCAAAAGGGTTAAATGCACGGCGAGAGACGTGGCGACTTGTAAGTAGCCTCGAAGACCCGGGTGCCGACTGGAAGTCGCGCGTATTAAGTCTAACGTCCGGTTATATTATGTAGCGTCGGCAAAGAGAGAAAGAAGAGAGTGAGAGACGCGCGACATAAACCCGTGGACTTTATTAGCCATCATCAAAGTGGGCATTTTTATGACGGGCGCGGCGATAATTACGCGACGTAAATAAAAATCTGCCCGTGCGATTCCTCTTTACGTCGCCTTTTTAACGCCCCGGCGAGATATCGAGCTGTCCACGCGAATGTTCGTCCCAGAAATAAAAACCAGCCCCGTGCTCGGGAATCGAAATATTATTTTCTTCCTGCTCGCACGATTACACGACGTATCTTGCGAACCGAGTCACGCTCGTTTCTAATGCCATGCAGGCGGGTTTCAGTCACAGCCACGTCTCACTTAACGCTAATTATAATTAACTAAACTCTTGTGTTCCGGGACGTTGCGGCCTCCTTGGAGAAAGACGCGTTGCGATCTCCAAACTTTTCGAGAGATCGTTAATTGATATTCTACGGGTGTCTCGTGAAAGAGAAAGAGACAGCAGCATAAATTTTTTTTCAACTTCCTTTCTTCTCTCGAGACGCGGAGTTGCTATGGCTAACAACACGTTGCGTTTCGTGCACAGCGATTTTCCATTCGGCGGCGGCTTTTACGTCGCCGTTCACACGTAACGCGCCGCTGGTACGCCACTTAGAGATATAATGCGGATGCCTGATATAACGCATACTCAACTCCTTCGGCGTAACGGCCGCCTTATTCGAACCTGTCATTAACAAAGGAGAACCGACGCGAATAATTGAGGCAATAAAGAATGGTCGGATCTCGCATCAACGAGATGATGATCTGCGAACGTCTCCGGATTCGAACGTTCGCGAACGTTATTTTTTTCCACTCACTGTGTAGACTGTGTTGAGAAAAATCGCAAAAATATGTCAACTCGTTATACTCTGCGATAAATTTGACATTTTATTCCAGCCACTCGAGATAATAAAAGAAAACTCTCTTCAGTTCTGAAAACACTGGATTTTATTATGATGCGTTGTCATATTTAAAGATTTAATAACATAACAAAATACCGAGCTCTTGGAAATATCCGTGTCGAACGTAACGTGACATTCGCGTCGCTAGAATAAAATGTAATGTCGAGTATATAGTTTGACTTTTGCAGAGTGCAAAGGTTTAAAATTATTTACATACATGATACGAAATATTTGCACGCAATAATTCAAGGAATTAAATTCCACGGCCGATATTACGAAACAAAATCACAGTTACGTACTTTGGCATTAACGATATGACTCCGTTTGCGTCTCTGTGCGTGCGGCCGCTTTCCCGAGAGCCGCGATATAGCGTTCGCGTGCCCGAAGATAATGTGTATTATGACTAAATCATAGAGTGGCGCGACGTAGAACGCGACGCGAATGCCGTACCTGGCGCGGCAGCGAAGTAGGTAACGCGTGAAAAAATGTCAGAATGCTTTTGAGATGCGCTCATTGTCCAGATATGCCGATCGCGGAGAATCACACGGTCGTGATTTGCATCTGCGCAAATAATACACAGCGGTTTTTCAACATAAATTTTCTGCGAACGCTTATGTATAATTATGCAACGTAAATATACATCGAAGATGATGAAGAATTAACAGTTTTCCGCTTAACGACCGACCGCGTCGCAAACAGCACGTGTAACCTTTATCGCGTTAGAATTCCAATTGAGGAGAGACGCACCGATGGTACAGGCGAAAAAGATTGCCAGGCGAAAACACGTAAAACGTATCGGTTTATCGTCGCCGTACGTTCGCCTTTCTACGGAGAGTGGGCGGGTGCCCCGGCGTTAGAAAATGACGAAACCGCCAATAAATATGCAAAGACGCGTATCGACGATCACGGCGAAATCGAGTCGTTCGGCGAATCGGCCGCTCGATCGCCGGATGAATTTGTAAGTCGATTTACCGGCCGACATTTTTTCCTTCTGCTGCATACTAATTTTGACGACCGACGTACACGCGGATATCTCACAAGTGCCATTAATCTGTGACATTTGCAACAATTTCATTTTTTGTAAAAAATTTTAATTCGCACAAAGACCTTTCCTCCTTTTATCTTGTCCGTATATCCTTCAGGGCTCCCGCTTCTCTCTCTCGATTCTTGTCGTGTGCATTCATGCATGACGCGTAATGGTCCAATAGAATTTTGCCTAAAGCACAAGCGAAATTCTCTCTCTCTCTCTCTGCCTTTCTTCTCTCTTGCCTTGCTCCATGTCACTCGTTTCAACGTTACATCCAGCTGCACAGGCGTGAAATTCGCGCATAAAAAATCCGCCCGTCCAACGTGTGTATATTTTCGCTCGAGGCCGCGCCAGATGACTCAAAGCAAATTCAAGTACGCCGCACCGACGCGCAGCAGTACACTCGGATAAAAACAGTTTGCTAAAGACCGTGCTTCTAATCGCGCCGTAAAAGATACGCCGCGAGTTCCCGCCCTGAGTCTTAACGAGCCGCGGCTCGTTTACGTAACTCGCGATCGTACGTCGACGGAACGAGACTGCGGCACGTAGCGATATATCTGCAGCCATCGATAACCGAGCGACGTCGCCGATCAACTGTGCCAGTCATTAAGCGTGAGCTTCCAACCGAGAATTTAAATACTCTAAATTATTATAACTGTACGATAATACTGACGTGCGCGTCTGCCGCTTGAATTTATGGGGACATTCGCGATATTATGATATACATCAACGGGCGCGATAAAAGATTGCCTGTTTTATGGCCAGATCGATACTCGGCGCTCCGACGACCCGTCGTATGTCGCACGATACCAACAACAAGACGTTTTATCGCGGCGCTGATGCACAAAGCAGCGTTTTTCCAACGCAGAAATGTAATTTCTGCGGATATCTTCGCATCGTGTAATTATGGAAATAAAGGCGCGAGTCGGCGTGCGATTTGTGACCGCGAAAGAATTTTCCAAGTTATTGTTTAAAGAGAGAAAGGTATGCGTACGAATGCGTTCGAATGTCGGATGTACATGTTGATGGCGTTTTTTTTTCTGGAGGTATTTAAAGGTGCCATTAGCCTGGCAAAGGGCCTTTCTATCAGACACTTCTCACTACTTCTGTATTGATTTCCTAATCCTGGAAGAATATATTCCTTCTTGATGTGGTATCTCTATTAATCAAGAGAATGAATCTCTTTAATCCTTTATAAACCACAGAGTAGTTTATAAGGAACTTAACTCTTTTCCATTTTACTACCAAAGAGAGACTGAATCTATCCTACATCGAAAAAAATCGCGAGACTAGGTCTGGCCGGGATCGAACCACGGACCTTATCTTTACTAATCATCCGCGTATGTTAATTCCAGTAAGAGTAAAAATATCAAGTTTTAATACGCCGCACCATGTAACCGAGCAAACTCGGCTCTTTCGCGAAACGAGAATGCATGATGCATCGTTCATCATCCGCACCTCTGAAGGATACACGCGGACTATAAGATGCATTTCAAGCGTAAACCTGCCTGGCGCACAAGCACGTCGGCATAATGAAGGCTCTTTGTCGGAGCAAATCCGTCGCTCTTCAGTGGAAGCTAAACCGAGGGATTCCCTTTTTCCGTAACCGCGTTTCTCCCACGGCGAACGCAATATTCCTTCACTTCGTGGAGTAAAATAACAGGGCATCGTCGAGTCATCCGATATGCGTTCGCAGAAAATGTATCGTTAACGTCGCAAAAGTAGATGAGACGGACATGATGATACTCTCGTTATCGAGCCACGTAACACATACCGCGGGTTATTCAGTTTTTACGAGCTACAGGTCGCCACATGCGGAGTCGTCGCCAGACTCGTGAATACAAACCGTCGGCTTTTGCAAGACGACGACGGTTCCTCCGAGAGATTCGTATACGTTACAAGAGAACCGGCGTCGCCGCGACACTGACTTTAGACCGCGCCGTGCTTTCCCGGCGCTTCTCACCGGCGGGCCGGACCGCGCGCAATTTCCCCGATGAGCTTCCGCACGCGCGAGGAACCAGACGCTCTCGTGTTTCCTCGCGAGTGCTCGGGCGTACGGCCAGGCGGACACGCGCCGCGCTCTCTCGCCGCCTTCCTTCTCCCTCGCTCCCGCGCCCGTCCTCGACCCCCGGGGTCTTCTCCCCCCGCCGTCCGTCGTGCGCTCATGCCGCACGTGAGTACGCACGCGAAGATTTCTTCGTCCGTTCCCCGCGCGTTCATTCACAGTCAGTCAGTCACCAGCACACCTCCACCGATCAGCTGATCCTGCCGCCGCCGCCGCCACCGCCACCACCGCCGCCATCACCACCGCCATCACCACCGCCGCCGCCGCCGCCGCCGCCGCCGCCGCCGACGACGACGACGACGACGACGACGACGACGACGATGATGACGACGACGTCGACGGCGGCGATAGACTGCGCGTCGCCAACCCCTCCGCCCTCCTTCCCTTCTAGATTTCGCGCCCCCCCTCCCACCCCATCCACTACTACCACCTTCTCCTACCGCTGCTACTGCTGCTGCTGCTGCTACTACTACCGCTGCTACTACTGCTGCTACCGCTGCTGTCCCCTCGAGACCCCCCTCCCCTCTCTCCGTCCTGGTGTGGACGATCAGCTGACTGGGAACTGTCAGTCGCCGCCAGCCGTGGGCCTGCGAACCCACGTGACACGCGCTTGCGACTCTTCCGCCGCGAGCGAGCACCGACTACGCTCGTTTCCGCAGGGCGCAGCAGCAGATTGAAGACCGAACGACGAGTCGCGGACGTTTCGCGGATGTCTCGCGACAAGGCGCCGCGCCGCTTCATTCCAAGCAGCGACGTTCGTTCGTCATTCGAGCGGCTGTTTCTCGAAATCGTTACGTGACTGTCGTCTAGATAGGCAATGTTCTCCTAAATTAGCATCTTGAATGCCACGGAATTTCCGCTGCTGATGTGTCGTAAAGATACAATGGAGTGAAATAGAACCGGCGATATTTGAAGGATAATGTAAGTCAGCGATAAAGACACAATTGACAGTAATAAATGCATTCGTCAAGCACCGTCATTTCTTTGTGCAATTTTCAGAGATAGCGAACCTCATCGATAATATCGAAATACGCGAGTCATGTCTGTTTCCACAAAACTGGCTAACAAATTCTAAGAATTGGAAAGAAGACCAAAAGTTAGTTAAACCGAGATTAAAATTAATATCTGCATCGATAGAAATGAACATCGTACAACTCAACTTGTACTCTTTATAAAACCTTGACGGCTGAAAGAGCGAGTTTTATATACTACCATGTTGATAAACACGCATCTCGAGAGTGAATGTAATTAACGATTACTACGATATCGTGCTGATCTCGTTAAAGGCGAATCCGTTTACATCGCTAGTAGTAATCCGGTTTCGCGTAATGAAACACTATTGGAAAAGGATAAATTCTCGAGTTACGTGCTTCAACCGGCCTTCTCGAATTGACAAGTGTAGTATTGTTAATTACGACATCTCGTTAACGCTATTTGCATCGATTCTGTTCCTTTGTGTTCCTGCGAAGAGATAATGAGAATAAAGCAACGATGTTACTTGTTAAAAAATATTAGATCAACAAATTTTTTGCAATATTTAATAAGGCTACGTGTTAATTCCATTAAAGAAGTAAGATATCCTCATCCGCGAGATTTTATCGAGCGATTGAATGCCTCGATTTAGCATTCAATCGCGATAATCAGCCCATTGTTTCTCCGCTCCCATCGATATCCAGTGACGATACGTCGCGAGTCTCGCAGTAATCAACTACAAGCTTATTACAAAAGTGCGCGCATAGTCGATAAGCAGCTTAAGCGGCGATATATCACAATTGGTAATCTGTGGAAAATATGAGCGTCTTATTTTTAGAATATTATCGCAATTGATAAAGCTCTCCAAAAATTCTAGGATTCTTGATGTTTTCAATATTTGGGTAAGTTATTGCAAGTAAACTTTTTTTTTCTTATGATTTCTAGAGAACTCTCCTAGCGCTTCATTCGAGATTCCGATTGAAATAAAGATATTACTAGTTTCCATGCAGCGAAAATGTAAAGCAGGCAAAATGTACTTTAGCATTCCGTATTTTTCTGTGCTTAGTCATTAGGAATGTTTTCAAGACAAGTCAGCATTAGCACGATTGGAAATGGGTCAAGACTTTTTTTAAATTCCGAAAGGCGCTACTTTAACAGAAGTTGTTTATCACCACCATCACTTAAGGAAACGTCGCTGTCCGGAATTCTAATGGTACCCGCTTTACAATCGCGCGGCGGTTTGTATCGCGTTGTTGTGTTTATGCATAACCTATCGCCGCACATGTTAACTGGCGTGTACACGAGCGGCAAGGTGAGCCACATATAAATTCTGTTGCCGAGCGACGATTTCCTTACGTAAGACAGAGTATCAGAATTAATTTCTTCCTCCGCGACCTAACACGATGATGAATTGCTCGAGCAAGTCGGAGCGACGAGACGCTCGATTCCCCCGAGAGTAGCTCGACGTGAATTTAATCTCGCTTGATCCTTGGTCGATCCCGCAGCTTTAAACTCCCCGCGAGATTAATATGACAAAAAAGAAAAGAAAATATAGGAGAATATGAAAGTATCTTACTAGAGTATAGAAGTTGGGAAAGAAATAACACCGACACGAAAGTCGGCAAGACGGTCATTCGTGCGGACGGAATCGCATCCCCGTGGGTCGAGGTGACTCGAAATCGACGACCGGCCGTTACAATTCCCTCTCGTGTCTCGGACCCCACTGTAGGTGCGCGCTAGAAGAAGAAGCGGAAGACGCGGGAGAGTCATAGGCGCAGCGCGTGTTGCGGCAGCGTGTGTTCAGCGCGAGGGAGTGGGGGGAGAGAGCGCGGGCGAGCGAGCGAGCGAGCCGCGAGAGAGTAGGGGGCGGGAGAGAGCGGGCGTGCAAGAGAGAGAGAAAGAGAGAGAGAGAGAGAGAGGGACCATGTCCTACCCCAACGACCACGTGGTGCCGAAGACACTTTCATCATGCAGTGTGCCTCGGTACCCGGCGGAACCACGTGGATACGTCGTTCGACGCTCCCGAGGAACGGGGGTCCGCGTCGCGCATGCGTCGCCGTCGCGGCCGCACCGTGCCGTGCCATGCCGTTCGCATTGCTGCATCAAGGTCGAGCAAAGTCGCGCGATTATAACCTCGTGGCGACAGCCGTTGGTACCGACCTAATCGCGCTCACCCGGTAGATCGAACCTAGGCAGGAAAGGACGCGCCCCGCCTCTCTATGCCTCTTCCTGCGCAAGTTCGAGATTCTGTTCTCTTGACAATGGGATCGATTCGCGATCGGATCAGCAAGGTGTGAGATCGACCGCGTTAAGCCAGTCGAGACGCTCGATCGCTCCCTTTCGTGAGGCTGCGATGGAGCCGCAGTATGGGAATTGGTTCCTTCGGGATTTTAACGCTGAGATGGATGAGAGTTCCTCAACATGCTTCTTTAGCATGTTTCATATATTTTTCTTGTTCACGGAATGACAAATTAAGAAGATTCTCGTACGGATATTTGGTGCGCCCACGTTCACAGACATTTTATGACACGTGACTCATCGATTGTTTCCATTCTCTGTGAGTCGGATTGTGTAATGAAGTCAAGTTGAACTATATAAGGGAAATTATACGCTTCTTAAACGCTGCAAGAAACGCTGTGTGCCGTCCTTGATGCGTCTGATTGTACTTGTACTTTGCTTGACATTTTAAATTAGCATAACAGGCTACGTCTAAATTTAAATATTCTTCTCGCTGCCTGGAGCCGTAAGAAGATGCTTGGCATCAACATATTTGGATTCGCTTAATATCCTCGCAGCGATGCTGCATTATTGACATTTTGCATCCGCGTTCTTAAAATACGCGCGCAGGTCGCGTGTCCTGTCTCTCGTTAACTATTATTACTCGGTTACCGAGCAACGCTCTCGACCGGACGCTTGCGGTCGTCCACGGCGCGGCGCCACGTTCCCGATTCATCGACGAGCGTCGCGACGACGGCGACGGCGACCAGAATAGAGCGAAGACACGGGCGCCGATCCAGGGAGCACTGACCCAGTATGCTTGGCCGTCGCTGATTTTACGAACCACGACTCCTGCGCCGCCCCCAACCGCGCTTGCCTCCTTCTCCTTCTTCTCTTCCTCCTCTTTCGCCGTCGCCGTCGCCGCTTCGAGCGCACTTTGAGAGCGCAGGACTGCCGCCGATGGTTCTACATCGCGTGGCCACGTGTCACGTCCGTAGAACCACGTGCCAAGTCCGTGCGCGCGGAAATTGGTTCCGGACTCGCGCATCGCCGGGACCGTTGAATGGGGCTTTTACTTGCGTCCGTTCTTATTTTAACATTTAAGGATATTAGACACTTGAAATCATCCTGTAGCTTTTTTAATATTACAATTGTTACCTTAATCGCATTTGTTTAATATCGAGTGATGAAACAACTACTTTGTACCAGATTTGTCTCTTATAAAAAATATAGATTATTTATTATTTTATTATAGGCATGTTCTTCTGTCGCAATAAAGTATTTTCAAAGTAAATGAGATAATCATGAATTCATTTATGTATATTCCGCGCACGTTCTCACACGTAATTCGTAGAAATAAATGCGCGAATGCGATAAACAATTTATTTCCATTGTAATTATTGATTTACTTGTGAGCTCGCTTTACACCCTATCGCGAATGTCAGTAATTAAAAGAAATGCGTTAATACAGTTTAATTTTAACGATTCTTGACAAACATTCGCAGTCATGTTTTTTTCCGGGAAATTTTGAATCGATTCTTATCTTTCTTAAACCTTGCCGATGCAAGGTAAACAGCGTCTTAATTTCAGGAAAATCATGAATAAATCGATAAAAGGAAATTCATTATTGAAATTAGGATCGCGGCTTCTGGAATAGAGCCATGTATTCGCGCACGGACTTCCTCCGTGCGGCAGGTAATCCGAGAACCGCCGTTTATTTTTTCAGTCGGCCGCAGAAATTTATGTCTCGCCGCGCTACGTTTTATCTCGCGTGCCACCGCTACCGGGAATTTTCGAGATATTTCCAAGGGATAGGCGAGGGATCTCGCGAGGAAAGAGAGAAAACAGCGACACAGACTTACTTTTAATAGTTTATGGAACTTTAAATCTTCCTTTTTTTTTACAAAATGTACTCGTAGATAGAGATCGGCGGGAAACGGAGTCACAAAAATCTCGACGCGGTAAAAGTAAATGCGGATTTCCTTAAATTATTCCCAGTGCTATAATTAACAGCACGTGTTATACAATCCAGCCTTAACAGAACGTGTTATACAAGCAGCCTTATCGAACGCGATTAATTTCAAGCTGCAAATTGATGCGTGAATATTCCTATGTCTCCGTGAATAATTCTTACACGTCTTTTTTATTCATTACAGGTCAATACCAGAAATGAGTGGGCGTCACTATGCGAACAATTTCACTTGCCCGGCGGTTGCATCAACAGCGGAGTCGGCCTTAAACAAATTTATCTTCGGTAAGTTTATCCTTGTAAATCTGATCCTACTAAACATGTCGATATATCTTAACAAATGCACTTTCTCTTTGCGAGAAACCAGAGCTATTCAACCTTAAGCCGCTGTTGTTCAGTTTAAACGCAGGGCCTAAGCAGAATGACTTATCATGTTTTATAGTTTTGTCTTAAAGCAACATACAATACTGTTTTATGTCTAAGATAGTAGTGCGTTGCTTTAAGACAAAGACTTAAACGATAAAACATAAGTGAACCATTTTGCTTAGGCACTTTACTTGTTCACGAAATATAAAGCTATATTGCTATAAAACGTAACGAACGACGTGAATGAGGACGCGGGTCTCCTTTCGGATTTTTTCTCTCGTATCACTAGTTCGATTCATTTGCGAGTGCATGTACTGTGCGAGGTCCATTGAAGGACGCGTAAAGGCTCGCCTAATTGGATCTCGATCGCCAAAGAGAGGTGCTCTACCGGCACCGGCGCTGCGCTATGCCGTGCCGTGCCNTGCCGTGCGGCGCGTCACGTCGCTCTTGCTACAATGTTCCATTGCGTCTGGCAGTCCGCGAGCGTCTGCAAGAGGCAGGGAGTAGCAGCGTTTTGCCGCACGGCCAACACCGCGCGTATCGGCATTGGTCCCTACGCCCCACCACCATTTTCCGTATCGCGTACTACGTACGTTCGTTCATTCATGCCCCGGCCTCGCTGACGAGAGCCACCACGTGGTTCCTGAGTCTCGCTTTCCTCTCCCTCCCACCCTTCCCTTTTCTCTCTTTCTCTCTCTCTGTCTCACTCCCGTTCTCTCTCCCTCGAGAGAAGCGAGCCCTGCAATCTTGTTAGCAACGCGCGTGGCTGACAAGCGCGCGGATGCGTCGCCGAGTCTCGGACTCCTTACTGCCGCGCTATCGTGTTTTCCGTGGCCGAATTTACGCCGCGACTCGCGAACGAGATTCAAGAGTCTTCATTTTTCGCATGCGAATTGGACTCGATACAATTCCACTCGGTTCAGTTTCATAGGTTTAATCTTTTCCTCCTAACGGCCGCTTTGCCAAGTGATCTTCCGCGGATCTATCTTTGCGATTGGCTACAGTAGTCCATTTGCTACTACCACGTACGAACGGTTATTATAATGCATAGTAGATACAAGTAAAATGTAATAAATGACAGATAATAGAAGTGTTTAAAAAAAATCTTAAATTCAAATTTATATATTATTGTATAAATTGTTGGTCGGATTTAAATTAACTGAATAGAAAAATTAATTATATAATGCAACAAAGTAGACTCTGTAGTAAAATACATTAGTGACTCGCCCCGTACAGCGGCAGTGCCGGCCGACTCTGTTGCAGTGAAAGAGTTAAATAGTCCGTAACAAGTATTCGTATACTTGTAAATCATATGATCCTTATTGTTTTTAATTGGAAACTCTTAATATATTTTCTGACGCTGTTACATTATCTTTCGATACCAACTGTGACATTGAATCGATAAAAGGGCAAAGAATGACTTTTGAAGCTCCGGGATGTAGCTGGAATTGTATCCTCTAAATATGCGTAAGATATCTAACTTATCCCGCCGTATTTCTACGTATGAGTACCAATGTTTGTCATCTCTTCTCATATCTTAGAGCGTATCATCACACCGTGCGTTAAAGCATCGATTGCGTCATCAGCCGAATTAAGCAATCGCAAATCGCTGCTCATTTCGATTACAACGATACAGGCAGCAAAGATACGTTTACTCAACCAAGATTGGCGTTAGGCATCTTTCGTCCGATCTGTCCTACAATCCTCGAACAAGGGATCACCCTTTCGAAAAGAAATTAGCCCTTTCGCGCCATGTGTCTTCGGCCTGGGCTGGTACACCCCCGCGACCTACTACTTCGCATCAAGTAGTCATCACACATGCGATGTGTAACAGCAGCAGCAGCAGCAGTAAGCAGCAGCATGCCGCTGCTGCAGTAGTCGGAGTAGTATTCAGTAGTCCGCACCCGCCAACGGCCAATCAGGCTCTGGGCTGCTTACTCTCCACCGCCTGCACCTTCCGCGCTGTACGTTGGTTGCATGAATGGATCCGCTACACCTACCCCCACTACTTTCTTTCGCCCACCCACGACTCAATGTCTCTCTCTCCCCTTCTCTCTTTGATGCTTCATGACACACACACTCTCTCTCTCTCTCTCCCTCCCCCTCTCTCTTTCTTTCTCATCTCTTGCATCTACTCTGTTTGCGCGAGTTCGTCGCACTTTTGACGACCGGCGGTCGGTTGGTCGATCGGTCGATCGGTCGGTGGGTCTTTCGGGCGCTTCGAAGAATTTCTTTCATCAGCCTTTGCGCCGTTAGGAGTTGTGCGTTCTTCAGATAGAACTCCGCGTGTTGATCGCAGATCAATCGGTTCTCCGGAAGCGCTAATCGACTCGGATAAGCCGAGAGAAGTCGAGATGACCCTTGATCGCTTCGGTAATTCCTCGGACCCAGTTGATCTAGCTATTTTTCGCGCCGAAACTATTAATTCAATTCACTCCTTGTGTGAAACAATTTTCCGACGGTACAATACTATCTTGTTCGTATTGTAATTTTTATTTCGAGCTGTTTAGAATCAAGAAGCAATCGATGAACATTTCGTTTTCGATCGAACTATTTGTCAATCTTTGAAAAAAGACAATTCTTTAGGTATCGTAAAAAAAAAAGAATTACAATTATTTATTTCTGGAAAAAAATTGACCAAAATATGCAATTTATTGAGCAAAACATTATAGCGTCTTGATGTCGTATGTTTCAGGTATCTGGACAGGTACGAGAAAGTCCACTTCCTAGGCGAGGACGGCCAACAAGCTGATGATGACGATGAGGACTCCAGGCATCGAAAATGGTCGGCCAGAGCATTGCACTCCGTTCCTCTAACTTACAATCATCATCAGCACAACATCGCAGGTGAGTTGCGATTAATGTGCATAAACGTTTCGTTTGGAAGTTTTAAAAATTTTATATCAAAGTATCCCTTGACAACCAATCATTTTGCATATATCCGAGCGGAACGCAATTTACTGTCCTTTTATTGGTCGTTGGTCGCGAAATATACGAATCCGCCGAATACATCCGCAGTTTCGATAAATCGCTTTTACCAATTTATGCCGGTGTGCACGTCTCGATACATTTCGCGTACACGTACGCACGGCTGGGCGACTTTCGAATGCATTTTCCATTGTTTTCCTCCTCGTCGCTCTTTCATCGTCGCGTCGCGCGCACCCAACGTTCCCTCTTTTCCTCTCTACCTTTTTCTCTGTTTGTACGTGCGAGTCACGGTTCAATAATTCGCTACGTTAGCAATTTCCGGCTGTCAGAATTTTTCGCCCGCTCGTTCCGCATCATCCCTGCAGCGCTGCGTAAAAAATATCGCGCGTTTCGGTTCCCTCCGCGATTTTGCCTTTCAAACCCATTTTCATTTATTACGAGAAATGTCGTAATTTTGTATTACGATCGTGCTCGTTTGCAAATGTACCGTAAAAGCGAGGTCGTTTGACAACGGTATATTCAGACAACAGCTTGATCTATTAATATTATAGATCAGGTAAATTTCCAACATCGATATGAGAATCAATCAAAGGACTTTCCGATCAACTGGATATTCGCGGAGATACCAGCGGGATTGCCGATCGCGACGCTTTACATGGGCGAGATTAATTAAATCGGGCATCCCTCCCCTGTAGTGTGCCCCCGTGGTGGGTCGCGTCGTCTTCGCGGGAGACGTACGTTATACACACGTACGCGCTGCGCTATGCTGCGGCCAAGGCGGCAACGGGTTATTGACGTGCTGCCGCTCGGAGAGCAGCAGCGGTGGCGGGCTATCGAGCCGGAGAGGGATATAGGGAGATAGATAGCGGAGCAGGGCGCACATGCGAGTCCGCGGCCCGGCTGGGAGCCGCGAGTGCATTCGTGCGCACCGTGGGGTCGAGGGGGAGGCCGTGGGAGGGGTCGCGCGAGCGGCGTGTGCAAGATAATTTAATGGGCTATAATAATGACAAACATTCATACAGGGTGTCCCAAATATATCCCAACATCTCCTTCGAATTAATTTTTCTTTGGCAAATGTATCAAAATTATATCATGTTTTACGTATATCTGTGAAGACATATTTGGGTTAAGATTTTTTTTCATTAGTTGGAAGATTAGTCTTTCGTTGTCTAGCTCTTTCAGAGATTCATTTCGCGAGAAACCCTCTCTTTCTCCCTCGTTTACTCTTCCGACATCTCTCTCGCCAAGAGAACGTCGACGATTCCAAATCGTCAGGAGGATGCGTTCGGTTTTTCTGAGACATCCCGTATACGTATATAGAGCAGAGTCGCATATATGTAAGCCAGCCGCCGGTGCGTTTCGCCCGTCGACTGGCGGAACGCGCGGGTCTATACTCGGCGCACATGCGCACACGCCGCATGCGGTAGCCTCGCTCGCGATGTCGTGCGGGCGACCCGCACAGAAGCTCTGGGGTTACCCGCCGGATGGACGACGGGAAAAGTGGGACGCGGGGGCAGGGGGAAGCGTTACGAGCGCGTAGCGCCCGGGGGTGCGAGGCTCGCCTGTCGGGGAGGGGGTGTGAAACTGATGCTTACCGATATCTACGTGTACGTAACGATTGTGAATTTGTTTGTCGGGGCTCTTAGTCGCGCGCGGCGGCTGCGGCGGCGACGACGACGATGAGGATGACGACGACCTCGACACCCCGCGAGCTCCCGCGCAAGTCGCGTCCCGGCGCCCCGTTGCTACACCCCCGTGCTACCCTCCGCGCGAGGCAGCCGGAACTGGGGCAGTGAAGGCGCCCTGAACGGGAAGCTATTCCCGTTTCCCCATTCCGATTCACCCCCCGCCCTTCTGCCACCGCGCATCGATGCCGCCGATCATTCGTCTAATCATACGCGTCCGTCCTGTCGCCGGGCGCGCGCTAAATCGGCCGGTGATGCCATTCCTGTTGCCATTTTTTCAGCCGAGAGGACTGACACTCTTCTTTGGCCTGTCAACCCTCCCAAAAATATCATCCTTCGCGTAATCGAGATGTTATAGGTGTACGATTAAAAAAAACGACGCTTCGATTAAAAAAAAAAAACTCACGCCTGAAAATGCAAGTCAGTCGAGCCGCTATTCTTGAGCGGCGTTAGTCATCGCGGTGGAGAATGATGTTTGACGATGAACGTGACACTGTTTCGTGACACATTCTGAGTCAGCGATTCTCATTTATTGTTCGAGTGAGCTGTGCATTTTCTATTAAGATTGCGCAATATCGCGCATTTATTAATTTGATTGATTTGATTGTTTTTACAATCCGGGAGTCCCGGAAGAATGCAAGTGAGAATCAATGGTACTGTATCCTTTAGTCCTGTCACGAGGTGATTTGGATCAACCGCGTATGTAAAAATTTCTTTTTTTTTTTCAAACGTCTTTGCAGGGGGTACACGTAACCACCGCTCGAACGTCGAGAATCGCGCAAACTAAATGTCTGATCGAGGCCACTGCGTGGTCCATCCAAGATTCTTCGTCATAAGTTCGCATATCTCGCGTTTCTTTAAATAAAATTTCCGTCCACCTTTGCGAGAGTTTATCCGATCTCGGATAAGAGAAGAGTCGTGGCGATTTTGTGAAATCTAGATTAAAATCTTAATTAACCACCAAGACTGACGGTGTCTCCCGTCACGTGCGTGCCATGGTGAGAAGCGTCGACGGAGGGTGAAAGGGCGGCAGGGCGGGGGAGATGGACGGCGCGAGAGCGAGACACGACGGGGCGCGCGTCACAATCAATAAGCGTTTGCGGGGATAAGTGTTCCGTCGGTTCTTGATCGTCCCGGCATAATGCCGCGCTTGCGTGATGTTCGCCGCGATTCCAGCGAGAGAGCCCACCCGCGATCCCGGCTGTGCTCTGTGTGTATGTGTGTGCACCCGTCGTATGCTAGATTAGGGATGGCCATTTCGAAAGGAAGAAACTGTCGAAATTCTTCTTCGTACTTTTTTTTAATATCAAGCTCCACGTCGATCCCGTGAGTCTGCAGATATCACTGCGAAATTTCCGCATCCACGAGGATTAGGCTGTGTTGCGGAAATCGCCAATTACACTTGTACATTCGCAACAACTAAAGGCGTAGAAAATACGTAGTATATAATGATTGATACAATAGCATTGTAAGATGCAAAATAATGCAGAATTGTCAAAACGGAATGATTACGCATTTCTGTAAAGTAGAATATTATATAACGTAACAACATAGATAACAGTGTACAAGTAGGAAAAAGAGAAAATTGTATAATAATATTAATTAACAGCAGTCTAATTAAAAATACTTTTGTTCAATAACAGCATTCAGATACTCTTAGCTCTTAATAAAATGTTATTTGTTTTATTGAATTAACAAAATTACTTTCAATTAGATTAATATATGTGAATACAACGTCATCTTTTTCCGTGTACAAAATAACACGAAATTTATGAATTCCGAAGGAAATAATTATAAATATTGCCTTTACGAATCTTAAACAAAGTGAAAGAGAATGTATTAATTCGATATTAAAATTGAAGATAGTGTTAGCTCTGGTTACATTGCTGAAACAATTTTTGTCACTTTAACGAGTACAAGCCAGAGTATGTGTAAATATAAACTAAAGATTGAGACTCTGTCCTCGATCTCCGAGCGGGTCCACCTGTGATCGCGGGCACGATTGACGCGATGATGCCCGGAGAGGGAGTAGAAGCGGCCGCACCGCGTGCCACTGGTGTCCATCGACGCGTTCCGCCGCACTGCGCGCGCTCGTCTCGTTACGTTTATCAGCGGACTGCGACGCCAATTAACGCGCGAGCACCGTGTTTCATCCCCGCGGATATTCCGCTCACATTGAAAATTGTTCCGGACACATTTAAAACCCTTAAATATGCGCAATTTTTCAACAGCATTTTGAGAATTTTTTTAAATAAATGATGGCTGCTTAAGGAATGTTAAGAAAATATTTTAAAAGTTCTTTACTAATTTAGAAATTCTTTTCTAGAATCTGCCTCTTTCCTTTTTTTTTTAACGACTGCTAAAGTACGTGCAGAGAGAAAATCTTTTAGAGAAGTGTAAAAGCTGCGCGTTTTCACTTCGAACTTCATACGAGAGAGTGTCATCGAGAGGAGCGTCGAAAGGTCGCTTTGTATATGTGCAAAGCTGCGCACTTACGGAAATTACTTAGGAAAACGGCCCATGCCCCGGGATCTATTTGTTTCTGTGAATGTCGAATCTATCGCAGTTTCTCAATTTTCGAAATTGTTAATTGGCGAACGCGCGACGCGACGATGCGTGCGACGGTAATGCCTCGGTTAATGCTCGGCCTCTCGATGGTTACAAGTGGGAATCGATTGGGACCTCTGTGCGCCGCGTTGTTATCGCTTATTTATCGGTGTTTAATCATAGAGCCGTTTGATACTGACGCAGGTGGAATTGGATTGATTGAAACGCTGGGGAACACAATATCATGCGATGACAGTGCGTCGACCGCATATTGCTTTTATCACAACGGCGGACTACAAATGCCTCCGTTAACATTCGCCAAGCGTTCGCCGTCAATGCGAATCAATTGTATTTCGCTGAAATTTATGTCTGTCAAGATAGACATGAACTTTCAGCGTTTGCGGATAAGACGGGCTCTCTTTTTTTAACATGGAACCGACTAATGTTCGAAGCACATATTGCTTGAATAAATTTCTACCTATATAGAAATATTGACGACCGAAAAGGCAACAACTCGGAAAATGTTTATGCCTGAAGTGGTCGTATAACTTACAAGCTTTGGAAGAGAGACTTTTATCCGGTAACGGTGGGAAAACTACCATGAAATATTTATAAATATTGTTATTATAGAATGTTGTTATATAGAATATATGTTAGAGACAAGGAGGGAGAGAGAGGGAAAAATAATACGTTTTCATGCGACGAAGCTCTCTTTTGTTCATCGCGCTTACGTAAAAGCAACACTCCCTTTATTACGCCATGGGAACAAGGTGTTCAACTTGAAATCGATACTCGCCACTTCGCAGCATCGTTGACGAGCCATGATTTTATTAACGAGCTCCTGGCTCCTTTGGAGCCTCCTTTCTCTATCCTTGCCCGCGTGTTCTCCTCCTTTCAGCGTCCTGCCGTGCTTACCGGTTCCCGGTTTGTGTCCCCCCTCGTTTCCGGCGAAACTCGACACTTCTCCTGGGACGCGATATTGATCGCGGTTTTGCGGCTGAAAAGATTACTGCGATCCGCGATAACGTTGCACCGTGTACACATACACACAGCCCGTATACTCCGCTCGCGTTCTCGAATTCTCGATACTCCTCGCTGAACTTCTGTCCGGATGAAGGAAACTAATTCCCTTCCGAGTCATTATACGGGTGTAATTAACATCTCAAAAAAATCCCTGATCGCGCGAGCTTCTATTTAAAAAAAGAGAGAGACGAAAGGGATATTCTATTTCGTAAATACTTGCTCTATATAATTTTGTTTTTTCAAAAAAAAAAAGAAAAAGAAAGGAGACAGAAGGAATATTTTTATTGTGACATGAAGATAACTGCTAGATAAATATATCTGATAAATCATCCAAAAATTCTAAAACAATTATCTAGAAGATAAGAAATGCCGTGAGTTTAATGATGGACAAATAAAGCAGAGTAAATTGTTGTCGTTACATTATTTATTTATTCCTGACTTCTTATTTTCGACGGTCAGAAAGTTACGAGAAGTTTACAGGCGGAAAATTTCGCGCGCACTTCAACGAACGATAAATTATGTAGAACATCGTTCTTGCGTTCGTCAATTTCTATAATTCTCTGAAGAAAATCAAAATTAGGCATCGGAATAGTTCTACGATATTTTAACGCGCTATATCTCCGCTGGTGGAACGTATCGGCCATTCGTAGAAAGTTAGCCTTGACCGAGAGCACAACCTACTTATGGTGCATCGGGAATGGAGTCGATCACCTTATTGGTGCGAATCCGACAGTACAGGATCATAATTGATCGTGATGTGCAACGTAAAATATTATTGGATGATAAATATTATTAATTTCTGTCTTCTTCGATATCGCAGACCTCGTTGTTAAAGTCAGCGATCGTATTTGGCGACAATAAATAACCGGTCGTTTTATGGAAATCGGACGCTGGATTAGTTATCTTCATTCTAGATATCACGGCCCCGAGATATCACCATTCCTCAGATAAGCATTTTGCACACCCCGACGATGGAGGATAACCAATCCATATCGACCCCGCCTTCCGACTTTAATTATTTTGTGTGTATAACTTTTTGAAATAATTTGTGTGTACTCCGGGCTGTACATTCCCATCGAATGAAAATTTTAAATTGACTATCGCTCCAACTTGCTTCTCGTGTACTTTAGATTTTTTTAAACTGTCGATGGAAAGAGAGAAACTTCTAAACTTAATAACTTAATCTTCAAATTTTAATATTATTCATATTCTAACTTTACCCCAAAGAGTACAATATTCTTGAATTGCTACAGATACAAGTTTATTTTTAAAAATCCAGCGTCCTCTTGAGAGTTCTGGGTAGCTTCTCAAAGGTTCTGTCGACAAGTATCAGTACTCGATCCTAATGAAAATAAATGCGACCAATTTCTGTACAGCAGAAACATAAAGGAGACACTCTGCAAGAATCTCTTCGGATCCTTGGATTTCTAATGCTTTCAATCGTTCTTTTTGAAACCCATCGGAAACTCTCCGGAACTCTTTTGGAGAAGTAGCCAGAACTCTGCCAATTATATTCTGAAATTCGAAAAAGATTCGAGGAGACGTTCAATAGAAGTGGGAAGAGGAAGAGAGCCACTCTAGTCGTATAGCTCGAAACGCTATTCGGTGCAATATCGTCGCAATGATACGAGCTCCGCTTTCTTGTTGCATCAAACAGCCATGACCTACCTCAATGAGCCATCGTCAAGCGCGGCAGGATCGGATTGGCCGCGTGACAATTCCGACAACGACGACTGCCAGAGATACGCATTCGTTCTCGCAACGAAGAACATGTCCCTGCGAGAATACAGATATTTTAATCATCACGCTTGGAACAAACATTTGCAAAAAACCGCGTCCTAACGTATCGACTTACTGATAAGCTGTAACCAAGTCATTAACTAGTTTTGTTAGTTTCAAGAGAAAAAAAAAGGAAAAAAAAACGATCAAGCAAATGTGTTCAATATTAAAAGCGCGAAACTCTGAGAATCTGTCACCTTTATTTCTTTTATTTTATTTTTGCTACAAATTTTATCTACAAAAATAATTTTAAAATTTGCATTGCTAATTATTAGGAACATATGTTTTACAAAAGTTTTATATACGTCAAAGAGACTTTTTTACAAGAAAGGGCAATTTTATTATATTTTCATTGTTTTTTTTAATATTACATATCCTACTTGTATACATTTGTTGCAATATCTCCCGTTAGATCTACGTTCGCAATGCAGTTGCCGGAAGGTATTTAAACCATTAATATACATATAAAGTATATATTCGAATCACCCGATGTTAACGTTGACTCCACGAGATGAAATGTGCATTTCGAAAGATGCGGTGGATTTTAATTATTTTAATTTGTTAACAAGATAACCGTGTATTTCAATTATTTTAATTGAACGGTCGCGGCGAATTTATTATACGGTGCATGCTTAAAAATCGTCGAGAGATTTTAATGTGAACACGTGTAATATCCTGCGATATCCATTAATATTGCATTAATGTGATCATAGGAAGAATAGCTAATTGAATGCAACGGATCATATAAAGCTTGATTCTTTTCTTACGTTCCAAAGATCATTGGCGTAATTATCATAAACACAACCAGTTAATACCTTTGATTGTCTACATTTTATTGCATTATCACATTTATTCATACAGAATTAGAAGAAATTTGATTGTACAGATTGTAACTAACATATTGTAACATTTTGAATGATTAAGGGAGATATTTCTGTTTTTCTTTCCTAGGATCATCTAGAATCTCTCAAGAAACGATTGGTTTTATAAATGATGCTGAATAAATAGAATTAGTTCAAATATAAAATCAATTTTTCTCTATATTATATAATACTAAATTCATTTCTTCGGCTTTGCTTTCAGAATCTCTGCGCGATTACAATGGACTCTCGTCGGATCTTTACAAGTCCTCGAATTATGACAAGCTCGCGCTGTCGCTCCTGTCGCCGCTGCCGAACGAGCAGGATTTCGCTATCAATGTCTGCACTCTTCTGTCGAACGAGGGCAAGCACACCCTACGACTTGACAAGTATCCCCGTCTGGTGAACATCCTCCTGGCGCACGCCGGTGTCTTCGACTCGCCTGGCACGCGACAACTCTTCATCGAGGTGTACTCGCGTGTCCGAAACTACTCAATTAATTCCTTCTGGTCGGACGTGCTCGATTCCCAGGATGTGATAGACCTCACGAACGAGAGGACCTTCATGAAGAAGCCGCCCACTAGCCTGTCGACGTTTTCTAGGCGAAAGACTCTCGAGAAGGAGAAGCAGAGCAAACAGGATGTTGCTGCATTAATAACGGAAAACGAGGAACCGACGGCACCTCTTGATGTCGAAGTGGTGAGAAATATACAAATCTTTACATTTTTGAACTCTCCAAGAAACATGATCGATTTCTTTCTTATTTTCGAGTCTCTAAACGCCGTTTGTTGTATGAATTCCAGGTACTTCCAGATTGCCCACGGCTAGATTCGCTTGTCTTGCACTCGGACGAAAACCTGAAAGATCAGAATCAGAATTCCATCAAGTTCGAGGAAGAGGACAAGGATCTGTTTTGCGTCGGTCGGACGTTAGGCACGCAGGATCCGTATGGGCAACGCGTGCTACAAATTGCATCGATTCTACGAAACCTCAGCTTCACGCCGGAGAACGCGACGATATTAGGCAGGAACCGGTGTTTCCTGCGATTCGTGCTGCTGTGCGTGAGAGCGAGGTGGAGCAATCTGCACCAGCTCGGTTTTGACATCCTAGGGAACATAGCGAATGAAGTTCTTTTAAAGGAGGCCGGCGAGAGGATAACGGATGTCGTCTTGACGTGCGTGGCCAAGGGAATCGAGTCCCAGGACAGGTTTATCGTTATATCCTGCTTGGAGGTGCTTAACAAAATCAGCCAGCAAGACAGTAACGAAGAAATTGTCACATTTGGTCTGGCAGACAATGTATATGAACTTATATGCAGGTAAGTTTACATGTACATATGTCTATATGTTTTGACTGTGTTGCTTAACATAAACACTGATTAATTTCTACAAATTTTCGTTAATTGAAAGAGATGATAAAATAGTAGTAGCTAAATGAAAGTATTGTAAGTACCTGAATATTTGGCTAAACATCCTCTGTGACTGTTTTTCATATAAAGTTACTTGAATCGTGTATACAAAGAACATGTTAAAAACAAATTTTTTTGTCCATATTTTAATTTGAGATAAGAAAACTGTATGTATAAATAATTATAATATTTAATAATTTTCTGAAAACTTGTACAATTATGACACTTATCGTCGGTGCTATAATCATGAGTACTTTCAATGCATATTGCGTCGTTGTAACGCGAGATTTCGTCGTATTTGCTTGCAGATTTCTAGCTCTAAGTGATATAGCCCTCTTAGTGTATACCCTGGAATGTCTGTACGCTTTAACGTCACTGGGTGAGAGACCATGCACGAGCGTCGCGCGGGTCCGCGGTGCCATTGATACGCTGGTCGCCCTCGTCACCGTAGAGGCGCAAAGTTACGGTCCGAAGGCTTGTATTCTCATGCGAGTGGTTGAGACAGTGTCCACAGCAGCGGCGCAACAGAATACCACTGGGCAAGCCGCTGTCCCCGCCGCTCCTACCACACCAGCCACAACGACAGCGTCCGCGTCCACTCCGTCTACGCCAGCTACGATTACTGCGACCCCGGCACCTGCCAGTCCAGCGTCTTCTCGACCTACGACTCCCGCTGCGACCTCGACCAAGTCGACAACGCACAGTACGTGATATCTTTCTAGCCGTTTGTTGTTAGGAATCGCGGATTGTTTCTTTTTTTTTCTACAAACATTTTTGTTTCTTACGTACGTTTATAGAAGCGGCGGAAACAGCTAATGCGATTCAACAACAAAACGCGCATCAGCAGATCATTCAGGAGAATGAACAGTTCGCTCTAGGCTGGGTGAAAGCGACCTTCGAACTCGCACCCGGTGTACGCATCGAACAGGAAGAATTGTATAAAAAGTACCTCGGCTGCTGCACGAAAATCGGTAGACGAGGCGTGATAGCACCGCTACATTTTCCCAGATGCGTCAGGTGATTATCTCATGAGATATAGATTATCATCATGACAATGATTTGTTGTCACATAATATACGGTATGTTTTAATACGCTATACTATCTGCGCACAGATCCGTTTTCGGCAATATTGTGGGGCCGAATCCATTGAAAGGCGAAAATACCGGTACCCAGTATTACGAAGGCATCAAAGTACGGGCCACACCCGCGCCGATCACTTATCCGAGCCAAACTACCGCTGCAGTCGCGACTAATACACTTTCGATTCCGGCGGTCAACACTACTCCAGTAAAGGTGCTTCCCGTTCAACAGCGTACAATCAAGAATATAAGTCCCGCACCCGATAGCACGGCCGCTCCCCAGGTCGATAGTCCCGCCGCGTCGTCCGGGACGCAAACGACCTCCACCCCCGCGTCTCCCATCCTCAAGGCCCAATTGTCCGCACCGCCGAAACCCCCGTCCAACAACACCTCGAGCCAGTCCCAAAATCCAGTGACCAAGGTTGATTCTAAAAGTCAGGTGGGTCCGAATCCTAACTCTCTCTCTATACCATTCTCTGCCATTCTCGTTTATGACCTTGGTTCTCACTTTCGTTGTGTTGTAGCTTTGTAACGCTATTCTTATACTGTTGGGTTTTCCATTTTAACATGAGCTAAAGCTATTTCCTTATAACATAGGGGTGAGAGAGTTCCCTTTGCATGCCTCGTGAATCCTCGAGACTTAGCTCTGTGATCGCCAAGTACCGTAGACGTAGATAAGTAGAGTAACTGTAAGAGCCCAATATTCGTTTCATTTCTTTTCTTGCGAAAATCTCAGATTATTTGCTGAATTTACTATCACATAAAATTTTATGTAGGATGAGATACATCATATTTTCTATTCGCAATCATCGCTGCGATCTTGGAAAGATATCAACCAGAATTATTTCCAAGGAATCAGTGTATTGTCTGTGATTTACGCTTGTCAAAATGCTTCTTCCGACTACAATAAACAATAGCCACGCTATAATATACGAGACATATCGCAGCATGTATTCACGTAAACGCTTAAATTATACTTTCCGAAGCTGTGATTCGCTGTGGTGGTTGAAATTTGTATGTTGCCTCCTTGTCAATTAGGTATCAGTATCGCATCCGCATCTGAGCCAAGCGTTGCTAGCGAGCGGCTCCCAAACGCCGCAGCAGCAGCAGCAACAGCCGCAGCCACAGCCGCAACAGTTGCAATGTATCCAGGTAGTTGCTAAGGAAGATAATCGAAGTGGCACTACGTCGAGTTCCATAATAAAAAGCCTATTGGCTACTAAGGTAACAGTCAGCAGCGACTGCATGCCCAGTGCTGCTGCGACTTGTGTGTCTACCCCTACTGCCTGCGTAACAAACACTACTGCTAGCATCGCATCCAGCATCAGTGCCAACCAGCTAATAACCAGCAACCAGGTATCATTGTTGTATATTAACAAGAATAGTTTGTTTTTTTGGGTTCTTTTATTTTTAGAATTTTATGTTCAGTAGATATCAAATCAAAAACTCGAGAATCTTGTTTTCTTCATGTTTTAATAATTTTTTGAAGAAAATATAATGAGAAAGTATTAATTTGATTACATATGTGGTGACTACGTAATTTGAATTAATTAGAGTTATGTAGTAGACACACAACATAATTTGAAATAAAGAGAGGCTGCTAAATGATCACATGTATGCGTGCGTAAATTATAATTATCTTATTATAGCAAGATAAATTTCCATTTTCTAACAATTTTATTTGCGCTATCAAGCGCAATATAATATAGAATTTCTCGGAAAAGATATTTTTTTCTATTTTTAATAAATTATTACAATATGCTATCTATGCAGAAATATAATAGATATATGTATTTATGTTTTTTTTTCTACTACTTGTCGAAATGTCTGCTTATGATGTAGTGTTGGTTGATGTATTCAGATTTTGTTATGTATTTTCTTGTTCTTTTGGAGTACAAATTCAGACCAGAGAATGTCCTCTCTCCTTCCCTTCTTGACGAATCTATTACGATGAAAGAGACATTGGCAATACTTAACAGAGTGTTATTTTGAAATTTAAATGAGAATACTCGTAACATCAAGTACTAACAACAGCATGGTTTTCGATTGATGACTTGGAATTCGATTGTTTACGTGACATTTATTCCATTACAAGTATAATAAAATCGATCGAGCGCGCGAGAAGTGATACGATTGTGAAAAGACACGTTGAAATATTGATTTATGTTTCCTTGGTTAATATTATCATGGACACTTGCTAGGTTGCCCAACGTCAACAACAACAAAGGTTACTGCAACAACAGATGACGGGTGTGATGCAACCCGCTGCACCTGCGGCCACTCCGGCCACGATACTTCCAAAGACTCCCGTCAACGCTAAGCAGAAACCGACGATCGCACCCATTCCTGCCAAAAAGATACAAAGGCTCAACGGAGCCAAGTTCGTTGTGACTAATAACTGCGAGAAGGTAAGTACTCGTCGCTTTTACAAGTTAACATCTTGGTGAAGACAACGTATATATGATATACCGCGCATCTCGTATGTTCTAGACTGAAGTAAATGATAACGACAATGCCAACCAAATTATCACGTCCACGACCACGGTGGTGAACTCGACTGAAAATCACATATCCTCCTCACCGATGAAGGTCTGTCGTCCCCCCTTAATGACGACGGTCACCGTCGCTACTGCTACACCGAACAAGACAAATCAGCGCACAATGTGCACTCCCATCGCCGAGGATTCGGATTCTACTAACAATTCTTTGGCGTCCAGTAGCGGTATCGGCGGTAGCAGAGACTGTTCCTTCAGGGTTGAGGAAGAGAACATGCCAACGAGTTTCGAAGGCATTCTACTTAATGGTGCGCCGGCGAGCAACAACACGGACATAGATGCGCAGGAGGACGGCTCGTCCAAGGACTCGTCGAGCGTGGGTTCGAAGGATAAGCCGCTACAGAGCATGATGCTAGTGGACTTGCTCGAGAGGAAGGTCGATAAGGAACCGATTCTGAACGGCGTGCTTAGTAAGAATTCAATTAACGAGAAAGAGATGGATTTGGTGGAGAATCACATCAAGAAGGTATTAAAGGAATCTCCCACTGAACTGAAGACAAAACCCGAGGTAGAGAGCGGCAATGTTATACAAAACGAAGTGTCCGAGGATACTCTGATCGAGGCGCCGCGAGGAATCAAGAGATCGGCTAGCGAATCAGATGAGCTGGATATCAAAAAGCCCAAGTATTCCAATGGCACGATGTCCCCTGATCCAGCGGTCGATTCAACCACGGCGGAATCCACGGTATCAAGTATAAAATCCGAGGAGCAGGACGACGATAAGGACAGCGAGAAAGCGACTGTTTCCTCCACTGCGGCGAATCTCTATGCCGCTTTGGCGGCGGACTGCATAGAGGACGAGATGGACCTGGAAGAGCAAGTGAATATTAATAAGGATACAATAAAGGACGAAGCGTCAGCGACAACATCGACGACCGGGACGGCGACGGTGACAGCTATGACGTCAGCGACAGCAATAACGACAGCGACGGCAACGGCAACGGCAACAGTAGCTGTGGCAGCGGGGGTACCAATGACAGCGACGGTACCAATGACAGCGACGGTACCAATGGTAACGACAGTACCAATGGCAGCGACAGCAACAATGGCAGTGGCAACAGCGACTCCAGCTTCTCTTCCTCCTCCTCTTCATGTAAAGACGGAAGCGACGCCAGTTCTCATAAAAGAAGAACCACCGACTATACACATTAAGGAGGAGCCTCACATATTCATTAATCAGATCGCAAGCATCAATCAAGCGTCACAGTCGCAAGCACTGTCGTCGAATCAACAGCAGCAGCAGCAACTTATTGTGGCAACACCTAGGCAGATAGTCGTGCAGCAGACGATTCCAACGAGCAATCAAGTAATTATTCCCACCACGTCGGTGAAAGGTAGGCCGCCTCAGCCTCAACCGCAGGTGCTTCTACAGCAGAGCCCGGGTGGGCAGTTGCAATACGTAGTGTCGGGCGGTGTGCCCGGTCAGAACTATGTACTGGCACAACCGCAAACGGCTCTAGTGCAGGGACAAGCACAAACCGTCCTCGTGGCACAGACGACGCAGCAACAAGGGACTGGTACCAAGACAATTATCATATTGCAACCGCAGGCTGCCGCGCAACCGACTCCGCAGAAGATGGTGGCGGTGACGCCACAAGGACAGCAGGTGGTCGTGACACAGGTTCCTCGTCCGATTTTGCAGAGCCCAGCGCTCGGCAACATCCCGCCGCCTCTCGTACCCACGTCCGCCACTATCCCGCAGGCCTCCATTATAGTCAACAGCTCGGTGGCGCAGACCAATCCGAACACGGTGACCGTCACGATCCCGGCGATGGCCCAGCAAACTCCGGTGTCCACCAGCGTGCCGTCCAGGGTGGTGACGCCTACCCCGGCGTCCACGCCGCCGCCTACTAGGCCCACAACTCCGCATCAAGCAGCAGCTACCCATGGTGTGTCCGCCGTCAAGCCGTCGCCGGCTACTAAAGTCGTAAAGACGGTGAGTTCGTCAACCTCCACTGAACCGGAGTCGAAACCTTCCACGAGCCAGCAACAACAGCAGACGCCACAGCCATTGCAAGAGAACAAAACCATCACGATCAAAATTGATCCCAATGCTTACCTGTGCGAGTGGCGGGGCTGTCTTAGGTAAGTTTAAAGATAAATTTTTGGAACTTACAATTTTATCAAGCAACTTCGTGGAAGCTTACTGAATATTTATATTGCTCTATAAGACATTTAAAAAAACCTATGCCAAACAATTTTAGACAATTTAAAACACCGCACGAAGTCTACCTTCACGTTTGCGAAGCCCATTGTCCGACTGGTGGCGAGGAAATACTGTGTCTGTGGGCGAGCTGTGATGCTCTCAAGAGACGCAAGTTCTCGTTGATGACGCATCTCTACGATAGGCACTGTAACGCGGACGTAAGTAATCTTGCATTTTATTCTCGTGAGCTTTCATTGATCTTGAAGGAAATTATCGGACAATGCTTGATACTGTTTTGTATTCGCAACTTTTTTCCTTCCTTAGACAATGTCAATGAGGAGGAAACAGTTGACAGTGACGGGTAAAACCGAAGTCTCCACATCTACGCCTCCGACCCCGCATCATCCCGGATACGCACCCAACGCGGCATTCCACGCTATTAAACGGCATGCTCTGGAATTCGTCAATCCTAAGGAGCTAATGGTAAGTTTTTAAGATGTCATTTTGTAAATCCGAAATTTTTGTTCGAAAGTAAAATTTAATTCTACTGTTCTGATCGTTCGCTATATTTAATATTAACACATTATATACGCTGATCCTACGGAATTGATACATTCAAGACATTTATTTAATTGATTTTCAATCCTACCTTCTGTACTAAAATTTGATTATTCGGAGACTTTTAAGTGAAGAAACACAACATACATTCTTGGCTGGAAAAAAATATAAATATATATGGCAATTTTAAAAAGATTGCTTCCTCCTAATAAGCTCAGAAAAGAAACGAAGGCTCAATTTTTATATAGTTGTTATTAAATAATAAAATAAATATATTTAAATATATCATATATATTTGCTAAAAATCAATTATCTCTGTTTTATTTTACATGTTTAGTATATTTTCAGAGTAATTTTAGAGTATCGTTAAATCTTCAACTATTTACTATTAAATTAAAGATAAATAAGTATTAAACATTTAATAAGAAATTTTTTAAATTAAATTCGTGAATACATAAAAGAGTCGCGAACATTCGCTTTTTAAACAGTGAAGGTAGGATGCAATATATTAAATTCATAGCTGTCTTATATAACATAACTGTAATCAATGCAAATACACTTAATTAGAAATGTGAGATTGGCGAGATCATAAAATCGAAAAAAAAAAACAATAAGGATTAATATATTTGAATATTACATAAATAGAATAATTTCAATTTAAACATGATTTTATCTCGATTTTAATCGTAGACTCGAACGAAAGAACAGAGAAAATATATTCTGTATACGTTACAAATCTAAGAAAAAAATGTTTCCCTGTCATAGTAAACAGATAGTAAAGATATATAAACTAGATATAGATACACGAATTTATAATCTTACAATACACTTAATACACGTAATACACGTCTCGAAATACACAGTCTTTTTCCTACCATGTTGATATTCTAAAAAGTCGATTCTGTAAAAATCACCCGACCGTCTTCAATTCTGCAAATCTTTGACTGGCTAATTTAACGTAATTTCTTGTTCTCTCTTGGCGAAGCAGCAAAGGCCGACCAAGCCCGCTGCAGCCACCTCAAGCTCTTCTTCCCCCAGACCTGGGCAAAATTCTCCACCAGAACAGGTAAAAATGTATTGAGAATTGAAAAGGAAATCACAACGCAGCTACAGCTTCTGTGCGCTGTCGTTGCTGTCGTTTCTCTGTGCTTTTTTTAATTCTCTCTCTGTGTTTGCACACCATGTCATGCTCCCCCGAACCCCTCATTTGTTTTACCCTTCCGTTTTGTTGCAGCATGTCTTTTTTTATTTTTATTTCGACATTACATTTCGTAGCTAGCATTTGTTTTATTTTTTACATGCGTCGAATTTACAATACTCATGTCAGAAGGGTGTTGGCACAGTGCTCGTTTCAACGAGAGCAACAAAGAGAAGCCGGACTCCTATTTACTAGATGTTGTTAGAGCTATAGGTTTGGATATATATATGTTTGTATATGGTACGTGTGCATTCTTGTTGTATAGCTGTAACGTGGTTAAGGTGCAAGAATACGGATTCGTCGCCGTCTATTACATGACACGTCGAATTACATGTGCGACTGTCCAGGACAGACAAATTGCAGTTTCGTCGAGAAATTGGCAGCGCTTCTTATACATTAACACGAATCCCGTAACGCATTTTGTAGAACAACATCATACAGTTTGAAACTACGTACTACATCCATTTTTCACGTGATCTTTTTTTTTCTTAGCATCCGAAAGATCAGTGATTTCATGTGTTGTCAGTCATCAGTTGTCTGTGTGTGAACACGAGCACGCGTGAACGATTGATTGTCAATGGTGTGTCTTTATCTTGCAGGATGACAACGAAGGTCCAGTGACCAAAAGTATTCGCCTAACGGCAGCTCTCATTCTTAGAAACCTAGTCATATATTCAACACACGGTAGAAGGTAAGCCACGTTTTTTCCCTGTTTTTCCATCGCATTTTTTTTTTCCTAATTTAATCGCCGCGTCGCAATCTTGGCTCATTGACGAATTATTTGCAGGCATCTTAGAGCGTACGAGCCCCACTTGGCAGGCGTGGCATTAAGCAATGTCGAATCATCGAGAACAATCGCACAAGTCCTTTATGATATGAACGACCAGAGTAGCAGTAGCCATAGGTGACCTCTTGAATCAGGCCTCTAAAAAGCTCTTTTAATCTTGCGAGCAGCGATCAACTTACATTATTTCGAATTACACGGGAAGAAAACGAGTGTATAAGTTTATAGTCACTTATGGTGGTGATTACATACATATGGATGATTGTATATGCATGCGTGCGTGCGTGCGTGCCTATGTGCGTGCGTAATGTGTACCCAGTTGCAATTTGAAGGAATCTAGAGAAGAATGATACCGAGGATAAATGTTCCATATATAGAAAAAAGAGGCCTATAAACTTACTAGGCAAATCATTTTGCCAATTTAGATTATAATATAAACTGTAACTATAGTGAAATACAATACAAAGACAGTTAGGTCAAATATGGAAAAGTGATAATGAGTTTGCGAGAAAGAGAGAAAGTGTATGTGTCTAAAGAGCGAAAAAGAGAGAGAGAAAGGGAACGAGTAAATGAGTGAAAGAGAGTGAGAGAGAGAGAGAGAGAGAGAGATAATATTTCAGATTTAATATTAATATTTATTTTCTCAACAAGAAATGTGGAAAAAGTGTTTTTAGTAAACGTGTACAAAAAGGAACGAAGAAGATACTTTATGGACGTTATAGTTAATTATAATCAATATATTATTAATATTATATTCTATTATTAATTATTGTATGTTTTTTTTCGTAAATCACCAAGGACCTAGGATAAAAAGAAAAAGAAACCTTTTTTATAAAATATATTTGTTAGGAATTTATGTTTCGCTTATAATTGCATACTGCAATTACATGGCTATATTATCGTCTCTCTTTGTTTTTATTATTAACTAATCTAATCTATCGACAAAAAATAGTAAGATATAACAGTACATGCATCGGCATGCTAGTGAGTTCGTCATTACAGCAGAACATTCATATCACTGCATAAATCTAACGACGTCTAGTTTAGATCAGTTTTAGCTTGATGACTCCTAGCCACTTGACTTCTGCGATGTGTCAGGATACTTAGAGGAAAATTTTTTACGCTCGCTGAGTATGTGTGTAATGTGGCATATCGTTAGACAAATTTATAAAATGACTTTGTCATTAGCGTGATTTTCAATCAAAAGAAATGTCTTGCAAAAAGAGATCCCGAAACCAGCAACAGTATTGACAAATTAATGAGTTACGAACGAGTAAGCAAATTTCGTACGAACGTTCTTTATGATATCTGGATTTATAAAAGGCCTAAGATCTTACATCTTTATATAACGATCATAATATTGGACTCTTCTCTTCTCTGATTTCTCTTTAAGGGAGGATTTCATTACTAATATCCGCGATTGGAATCATATTTTTTTTTCATTCTCATGACAACGTAATTGGCTCTTGATTGGTGGTTGATGCGCAAACGTATCATATTTGGAGCATCTCAATTGAACATAGCAGATTTATATAACAATAGACGAAATTTATTGTGATATCGTGTGAAATGTAATATAATATTATTGCAACGCATAATGACAAAGTTGTCTTTTGACGTAATACTCTAACATCGTTTATTTTTAAACAAAGTTTGCTCTGGAAAATTGTAGAATTTTTTTTTTATATTATATAGCGTACGCGAAAAAAGGTACTATTAAAAATACTAATTTTCTCCGAGTCCTAAACCAAATGAAATTCATTAAAAAACTGTCCATTTGGAATAATCGATAAGCTCGATCGAATGTAATTTATGTAAAATGATTTTTTTTTTTATTTCGAATGATTTAAAGCGTTGAAGTGACAAGTATTTTATGTTCTCGGACGTCACTATTTCGCGAACGGCGTAGATTGCATTTATCATTTATCGAGTTGTTTGAGACACCACTACATTGCATAAAAGAGTAAGCTAATCATATTCAAATTTACATATATATACGTATATATACATACGTGTATATATACGTGTATATATTATATATATATAAAAAGGTATATATATATACTTGTACATAATGCCTGTATTTCATTCATGATGTTAAAACCTCTGTGTAAATTTCTTAAGATTGTAAGTTTAATGCGTCTTTAAGAGAAACAAAGTAAAAGATTCTTGTATTATAATAGAATGTGACAAGACATAGAAGTTGCAAGAAATGGATTTTTGTAATTATTTAACTGGTTCGGTGATGAAAACAACTGAGGAACGGTTTCGTCTTATATTACAAAACGGCCGTTTAAGGATAGACATAAAACTATGATAATGGACCCTGTGCGAGCCTCTATTATGTATTTTATATATAAATATATAAAAACAAGTTTAATAGCTGAACGTTTTTAGGAGGACGAAAATCTTGTGAGAGGCTTTTTATTTTTATTATTTGTAATTATACCTAGTTTACATGTTCACCGTTTCGTACGATCATCGAGATCATAAATAAACATCTGTGTAAAGGAATAAAAGAACGATATAATAAATTACTAAATACGAAGGAGAATATGGGAAATATATATCGACTGATTATTTGAGTTGTACTTTCTCTTCGTCGTATCGCGCGAATGTGTAAAATGGCAAGAAAGTTCATCGAAAAGGCAGAAGAATTGGACAACGTAAACTTTATTCGACTACATTCATCTACCCGTATGTATATTAGCTACTTAAATATAACAATTATTCATTTATTTCTCTGCTCTTAATTATTTTCAAATTCCTTCATGTATAAAATATAAAATTTATTGCAATATCAGTTGAGTATACAAAGATTTAAAAATATATATATTTGTACTCTTAAACACACCAATATATTTTACGAGTTAAATTATTTAT
>JAJVSH010000089.1:524788-534975 GCA_021460005.1 Tetramorium alpestre
ATTATAAATATAGATTTTTTTTCGAAGGATTCTTAACGTGTTATGGGATACTTTTTTTTATGTATTAAGACTTGTTCAGAATGACTAATTCAAATTTTGTAAAATCTATCGTAAAGTCATGTTGGTTAAATTGTTAGAAATATTTTCGATTTTTTTTTTCTTTTTTCCTCAATATATCTAATAATCTTGATTTTTCAACATACTTACAATTTTTAAAAACATGAGTCTTAAATTCTCAAATTATTGTTGATTAAGTCTTTGTAATAATTTAATTTTTTTTTAATTGAATTTCTAAATACAATTTGTATAATTTGTTTCATGTATATTTAATTCGAAGTATTTGATAAATTATTAGATAAATTATTATATATAAGAACAATCTTGAGTATAGTATCACCAAAATTGACAATTTTCCTAAAAGTCTTGGTCTCTTGGTGGCGCTAGCCATATATTGCAATCATTTACACATTTATATTATTAAGAAATATTTGATGTCTCTTAATGTATTATTATAATCCAAGTCAATTGCTAAAGCTTAACGTATTAAATTAATTTGCGTGCAATGACTCTGTTCTATCTATGTTATTCCTTATTCCCTTTTCGTTGGAAATATAGATCAAAAGATATCGTGCACAATATATTATATCACTACATTTAAATCTACATTAAAACTGTCTGGAGATGAATTTAGTGACCTGCAAAAATAAACAGAGAAGATAAGCATCAGTCATGAAACATGTACAATTTATTATTCTCTCGCGTCGGAAAATTCATTAACATATATTATCAATAGCGCAAATCGCCTCGCATCAAAAAGACAATTATTATAAATGATAAAATTCATATATTTCCTACAAATGCATATGTATATATGACATAAAAATTATCTCGGAAATGCTAAAGGCCCTTACAAAAGTTCCGAAAGTGCTCTTAGAATATTATTAATTGTTTACGATACTTTTTCACTGTTGAGGAAAATTCGATTTTTTATCTGTGTTGCCAATAGACTTGCGTTGCGAGGAGAATGTGCTGGGGCATAACACGAAATCGATGGAGAAAATACACCTTTTAAAGGAGGAACACTGACACACGAACGGAAACGACGTAGTTCGATCGTCGTCACTCGTCAATTTCAGGCTGGAATCGCATACGCATGTGTGTTTGGGAATCGCGGTATACGGTTTTCTCAGCCAATCTACTTGCCTGACGGATATATAATTGACCTATTAATCAGTTACAGTCTACTTTTAAGCGCGATTACAATCACTCCGACTCTACCTGGACGTAGAGGCGACACATTCGCCATTAGAAGTCTTAATATCTGACTGAGGAAAGATCGTGTCATTTTGTTGGAGGGAAATCNTGGATTCTTCAGAATATCTAAATTGGGAAACAATCACGATGGACANTACGCGATAAGACACGAGAGAGTATAAATGAAGNACTCAATAGCGAAAAGATAAACTTGCGATCGAATATTTTTAGCGGTTACACGAAAATACCTGCGACTCTCTTCTTCCTTTCTAGCACGGTCAAACCTCTCGTTGGTGACTTCTACTTGCCTGATGGATATATAATTGACCTATTAATCAGTTACAGTCTACTTTTAAGCGCGATTACAATCACTCCGACTCTACCTGGATGTAGAGGCGACACATTCGCCATTAGAAGTCTTAATATCCGACTGAGGAAAGGTCGTGTCATTTTGTTGGAGGGGAATCATGGATTCTTCAGAATATCTAAATTGGGAAACAATCACGATGGACAGTACGCGATAAGACACGAGAGAGTATAAATGAAGAACTCAATAGCGAAAAGATAAACTTGCGATCGAATATTTTTAACGGTTACACGAAAATACCTGCGACTCTCTTCTTCCTTTCTAGCCCGGTCAAACCTCTCGTTGGTGACTTGCCTACGGAGCTCGCTGATTTGTTTGCTGTATTCCGCTGCTTGATTCTGATACTGTCGAAGTTCTGCAGATTCTGACGAACTGAATCATAAAAAAAATGTAAATTTTTTTGTGTATTATTATATAATATAAAAATAACAGAGACGATAATGGGACGTACAGTTTACTCTGAAGTTCGGAGATTTTCTGCTTTAATCTGGAGATCTCATTTTGCAGCTCTTGATTGGTAGCTTGCGCGTTAATAGACTCCTGCCTCGATTGGTCCAGAAGAGTCTCCAGTCGTTCCACAGTCACACGATCTCTAGTAAGTTGATCTTGAAGAATGCTCTGCTCGGTTTTCAGTCTTGACAATTGCGCTTCGTACTATACGAAGAAAAAAAACAAAGCAATGGAGAAACCAGGATGACGTGCAAACAGTAGAAACGGCTAGAATAAAGAGTGAGTAAATTTACATGCGCTTTCACGGTGTCCTTGTCACCGAGTTGCTCCACGAGCGTATCCTTTTGTTGATCCATCTTCACGCACAGGTCCCTGACCGCCATTAGATCGGCCTCGGATCGGTGTCTCTGTTCGATCTGCTGCCGCAATTGCGTCTCCAAACTAGCGACGCTCTGTGTCAGATTGTTTATCTGGAGAAAATCATTAAATTATACACATGTAAGAATGACGTGATATTTAAGTCTCAAACATTTATTGAATTTCTTGTTGACGCTGATTTAAATTAGATTATTTTCAGCTAAATAAGCTACATAATGCAATGAGCGAAAGTATCAACAATTCTTCGTATTTCCTTGCATCTGCTATGAAAAGAACGAAATACCTGAGTCTCGTAACCTTTTATCAAACAATCTCTGTCAGCCAATTGACGCTCCAGATCGAGTATCTGATGCCTCGCGGTTTGTAGGGCGCCTCTAGCCTCTGCCGCCTCGGACTCTAAGCTGTGATTGTTGTTCTCCAAAACCGTCGCTTCTAAGCTGAGACTTCGAAAATGATTCAGCATTTCCGTTCTCTCATTCTCCTGAAAAGATCGAGGAAAGTAAGCGATAAGATTCGAAGTGAATGTTATTAATAAAATTGCTCTTCGGATCTACCTTTCGATTTAAAAGTTCCTCAGCACGACGGACCTCACTGACATAAGTCTGCAATTGCCTCTTCAGGTCATAGCACTCGGCGCGCGAGGTCTCCAGTTCGCGCTGCATATTTCGCACCTCGCAGGTCACCGCCGCCAGGTCGTCCTGTAGCTTCCGGTTCTCCTGAATCGCATTCTCGCGGTCCGCCGACGCAGCCTCAAACTGCCGCTGTATCGTCTCTATCTCCAACTGCAGCGACCTGAGCTGACGTTCCTGCTCCGCGCTCTGATCGACGCAGATTCTACAATTAATAACCGTCATTGAGCGTTGAAGATTATATACATTATACATCTAATGGAAAAATAATAAATTATCTTAAACGTATTATAATTATTACAATGAATCTCCTATTTAATATCTTCATTTGTATAATCTAATCCTGTATTATCTTTTGCAATATGATGTACAGCGTAATGTTTAATCCGTCTGCGATCGTTTATGCGAATCAGGTGTTCGTTCCTCATGGCGCAAGATTCTCGAAAGGGGACAAGGGCAGCGCGAACGAATTAGGCGTTCGTCGTTTCCCAGCTTGCACAACTCTCTCGAAATGAGGCACTTACGTGATTGGATTTTCGTATTATCGTTTATACTGCGATCGGATTTCTCATCGCTTGCAACTCCGTCAATAAATCGCCGAAGGCGCAACTGACGGAATATCGAATCTATTCACACATATGTCGTACACTTCTGAATTGGCTGACGTATACAAATGATACTGAATTGAATAACGACATCATCCTAGATGAAATTTTCTCGGAAGAACTGGACACAAGAGATCCGCGGCTTTCATCGCGGAAAAAATGTTGACGCATCAAAAGCAAATCATTCCCAACTTTCAACGGGCTAACAAGTCGACAGGCGGAAACAAATCGCAAATCGGCGACGTTCCAGCACGTCGAAATCCCGCGGATGGGGGACATCGGCGCGCGTGGACCATCGATCATCCATCCGCGCGCCGATTACGCGCGGTGCGGTTTGCGTAATCGGCGAGACCTGCAACGTGGTCGTGGCGCGTGCGAAAAATATCCGGGCGCCGCGCCGGACGACTTTCTCTCGCCTCTCTTGCTGGTCCTCTCAGCAGCAGCAGCAGCAACGGTCGCCTCCCGCGGAGGATTTGGTCCGAGCATGAAAGTGAAAATCAATTCCGTCACGCGCGTGAATCGAGGAAAGCATTTTCCACGGACCAGCGTAGAGACATTCTTCTAATCGGTTTTGCTCGAAAAGAAATTATTTACAGTTGTCACTCACTATCATATATTAATAAGCTGAAACGCATGCATTTCACTTTGAAGAAAGAAATGCGAATTTTATTAACTGATGACAAAAGTTTAAAACTGAACGCAGGATTTAATAAAATTTCCTATTACCAGGAAAGTAAAAAGAAAATGGGAGTCATTATCGCGTCTTCAATTGGCCGGGAAATTTATCTCGTTACTTCGCTAATACTGTAGGGTAAAGTTGTGGACTCGCATAATCAATTCTCTCATGGTTTGATCGCGTGCGTACCCTTGGCGATTCGTCCGTCACGCCTCGGGGCGGATTATCATCTCGCGATAATGACGATGGAAATTATGTCACGGATGTTACAGAAGAATGCATTCGCCGGTGCTCGAAGAAATGATTTCTATTTCCACAGGCTTACGACAAGACGTAAATTTCTCCTCTACAGGCAGTAGACGAAGTTTCGTCGTGAGCAATACTGATGATGAAATTTCCAGCCATATAAGTGCGATTCCGGTAGTGAGCTACCAGTTTTTCCTTACTTGTACTTTCCGACGCGGAAGATTTCCGGTACGAAGCGTTCCGAAACTGTAAATACAGACATAGAAACATTGTGTGAATTACTCATCTCCATAATGCAAACTTTTGAAATTGCAGGACTGCATAATTCAATTGGCTTCAATCAAATACCATTCGGCGCTCAATTATTATCGTGCCTTGTTCTCTCTTGATGTCTCGAGTTTTACGTCTCACTCTCTCTTTCCTTCACACCAGAAAGAAAGTTCGACGATAGCGCGAAAGAAAAAGTGCCATAGAAAGCATCGCAAGTGCTCTACAAACGTTCTGTTAATGTATGCAAAGATGTTCTTCGCGACATCGGAATAATCGACTTAGTAATTTCGTACTTGCTTAATTACACAGCCTTACAAAGTAAAAATTTATCCCACATATTATAAAATTCACAATTTCTCGCTATTTGCGACAATTTTTCATTATTTCGAAATGTGCACGATTTAAATATAATAATAATAATAATAATCACGATGCACTTTTTGCTACGATGCATTAAATGTGAAAGCTATGTACATACGATAGTCCAATAGCAACTATTTTCCATTTTACAAACCAGTCGGTTTGTAATAACGGCACAAGTTTCATATCGAAGATCAGTTTAATCCTAGATGAAATCTCTATTCATGTAGAAAACGATCTTTATTAAAGCGACGAAAACCTTTCGTGGAAAGGTGAGTCAGAGAATGCATCGCCCTAAGGAGGAGGGTCACTGGACCTCTCACTGTTCCCTTCCATGATTGCGTCACAAAGCCGTACGTGTCAAAATTGACTGGTAAGCGATGCTAAGTCTGTTACAGAGAGTCGTTCTAAAGAAGGTATAACATGTTATGCGTTGTAAATGTTATATTAGTAAACGACGTGTAAAATTTCAATTCTTTCAATACTTTTTTTCATTGACGTATGAGAATCATTGATTTTGAATTTGATTTTGAACCTGAAGATAAATTATTTATGAAATTTTAACAATAACTATTTCCAACATGTTATTATTATACAACTTTCTGTTTAAAAATTACGAAGAAACGCAAAGTCAAAGTTTTATTCTCCTTGAATTCTTCAACAGTGAAAGAAAAGCAATTCACGACAGCTTGACGAAGATATACGAACCGTCTTTGTTATTCATAGTCAACTCACGAGATCACGTGGAGAGGCAAAGATGCGCCCTTTCGAAGATCCTCTAGTTTGTATAGCGTTACCGTTATAGGCAAAGGGCATTGCACGTTTCCTCGAAACCGAAGTTATGTAAGAAGAGGCGAGGAGACGATGCGTGAAAGAAGGAACCGTTGTAATTCCAACGCATCTGAAATTATCCGAACGAACGACGCGATCATTTAATGTAAATTCTAATAAAATGACTCTTCATTTTTGCACAATTCTGTTTCATAAATTAAAGTTATAATTAAAGAAAAAAACACGAAATGCATTCTTTAAAGAAGAAAAATATATACTTAATAGTTTATCTTTGATTAAAATTCATTAAACAAATAGAATTGATTTTTATAATAAAAATTTTCATTATACTGGAATTATATTATATATTATTATTTAATATGCTTCTCTCCTCTTTCTTTCTTTTTCCTATATTATTTTATACATATAAAGATTTTGGTGATAAACTTATTTGTAATTTTTGAATTTATTTTGTTAATAAATTATTATTTTGTCAAATTAAATTTTTGGAATCTTATACTTACTCCATATTAACACTTTTATTATAAATTCAATAAAATTTTCAAGCTTTTTTATTTTGAGATAAAATGAAAATAATTTGTTTTATATGTTTCTATAATAAAATATCTCCGCATTTTATCTCGTATTTAAAAAAATTCCAAGCCTTTAATATTTCGATAGAATGTGATTAAACCCAATTTGGAACGATCACGTAATTTCTCAAGGCCGTAATAATTTAAGATAATGACGTAATAGTGACAGTTTCATGGATAAACGTGGCAACGATCCGCTTGCGCTCGCCTCTTCGTGGGATTGAATGAATATCAAAGAAGGTTATGCGTTTCCCGTTACTATGTTCGGTTCCAGGTCCGGTACCGAATTATGCAACAGTTCATAAAGAAACCTACGCAGGCCGTGACGATCACCGTTGATCGGCTACGGCGTTTCGGGAGGTCCGATGACGATGAAAGTCCTGCACGTGTAATAAAGATGTTGCGTGGAAGTGTTGCAACGATGGTTTTTGAAAAAACAAAAAACCTGGAAGAGTCAAGCAGTAGAGCAATCGCGACATTACGCAAAAAGGCATAAATTCGTCGAATCCGGTTTCTTTATCGTAGGTATTCGCGGTTTTCTCGATGATTTCCCTGAAACGTTCAAATTTAAAGTTATTATAGTTTGAGTGATTTAATTGATAAGATCAGATATTCTATACAATTGCATCAATAACACTCGTGAAGCACCTCGTTAAAGTACTGTTCAATAAATGGAATCAAATCTCTGTGGATGATCTCATTGGATTTACGTTTCTGACATCTCGAAATCCCACGCGTGGAATACTGATTTGTCTCCTCCCTCGCAGCTGCACGCGTAGAGAAGCGAGTTGTGTTGTGAGAACGAATGCACACTGCAAATATCCGGATTCTACATCGAAAAGAGGATGGCCCAGCAGTGCGTGATCGTCGCGAATAAAAACCATTAACTTTTCACCTATCTAAAAATATCTGACCTAAAAACAAGCGAATACGAATGAAAATTTTACATTCATTACATTACATTCGTCGATTAATACATTGCGAGTTTTACGGATGACGAATTGGGACTTATTCATGGATAATCGTAAATCACGTCCTACCTGAGTACGAAACGTGAAAGGCGTGCAGAGGGGTAACAAGAAGAGGAAAGTACCTTTATCATCGCGGAAGGTATGCTAGGATGGTTTTCCCCGGACAGAGATTGCGCTTAGTATTAATCACGGCCGAACAAATAGCGGAGGATGTCCATCTCACTTCGGCGGATTCGGTTCCCGACTCCGGTCAAGTTAGGTAACAGCATAGAACCGCGAAGCCGGGACGTACGCGAGCCAGTCTCGCCGAGCTTCCCGCGGCGATAAGACCGACGACGATGACCGGCGACAGCGCGGCTTAACGCGAACCTCTGATATGATGGATGCGGAGGACCGAGTGGTGAATTGAGAAGAACGATAATTCGCAAAATAGTGACGTGACAACGGGTACAACTGCAATTGTCACTGACAAGCAGCAACACCATGAAAACGTTGATAATAATAAGGTAAGATTTTGTTTCAACGATGCTAAATCGTTCGACGAAGGATACTGTGCTTACAGCAAATAGCGTAACGACCAATCCAGGATTGAATAGTAAGCAGTGATTGCATACTAGGTATTTAATGTGCCGTTAACTGATTTTTCTCACTTTCGGTTACTTAACATTCTCTTTTCGTCTCCTATTAATCTCCTGTTAATGCATAGACTCTTAGTTTCTTATATAATCCTATTAATCTTCTCAACTCTTAATCTATCTAATAGAGTCTGTCTCTCTCCCTTAACGGAATATATGAGGGGTCGGGATCAAACCTAGGACCCTTCCGTTACTAATCATCTGCGTTCACATGGAGCCACACGTCATCCTAGTGATTGCATAGATCCTCTTCGAAAGGTTAAATGAATCGACATTCAATTGAAATCCTTTCACTGTATCAGGGCAGCAATCGTCGGCTGCGAGAAGCTGATTCTGCGACGTCTGCGACGTGTCATCCTTGAATCCCGCGGCATTTTATCTAATAAAATTAAAGGAAATTTAAGGAAATTACTATAGGAATTGAACGGAAAGAGTTCCCATATCTATCTGTTCAAAAATTAAATCAAATATGTTGAAGATCTGAGGGGAATTGAATGAAGAACTCAGGCGTTTGCTTCGTCGAGCAAAAAGAAGAATTCGCGCGGGAGATTAAAGTTACGTGATCCCGTTGTTTGTATTGCATCTCTGCGCGGCGCAGATCGATTGTAATGTATTAACGGACACTTTCTTTTTAGCAGGAACGTAAATCCGCCGCCGCGCTTCCGAGCACGCATGATTATATAAGTGCGATCTCAATGATAATCAAAACAATTCGGAACATCCTAGAATTCCCCGTAGCACAACGCGAATTGCGAATACGGGCGGCCACGTGTGTACGCGCGCACGTGTGTGCGTGTGCATGCGTGTGAGACGAGTGACTCGAGTAATAACTGGTTATTACAATTTAACGACACGGAAGGTGGAGAAAGTGCATCTAGCGAAGAAAGTAAAATCATGACGAATAAATAATATATAATAAACGCGTCACAAAAGTGTCGCGGGTCCTGGGAGACTACTATAATTCATTTCACTATTATAATTTTGTTAAAGACGCAGAATTATATTTTAAAAGCTACATGTACGACGTATAAATGAATATCTGATAGAATCAATTTGGTATCTCCATTTTAATTAATACATTAAAATTAAACATTTATATTAAATCGAAATCACTTTACATATAATCCGGAACATATTGTTTAAAGGAGCGAATGTACTTGAAAAAAATTAAACAAGATTTTTTTTAAGAAAGTAGATTGTTTTCTGCTTGGTTTAAGCTATATAAAATAATTTTTTAATATGTTCAAATGTAAGAAAAAAGAAATTGAAAATATAACCCTTTTACAGTGTGAATCGTTAAAAATGAACAATCAAGAAATAACTAAAAAAAATGTTTGAAGTTTTCATTTGATTTGTCAACCCGTTTAATTGTAGCCTTAATTTGGAACAGACAATGGAAATGAGAATGAATCATTGTTTGGGACATGAGACTGTGATGCTACATAACATTAAGATCTTTGCTCTAGAAAAATTCTTTGTTCTCCTATGAAGTAACATGACTTTGTGTATTATTTTCTTAAGAAGCAATCTTGAATTTTTATAAATTCTTTTTAATTTCTTCAAAAATGTATAGATTGCGATTTGTTGTTTTAATTTTTAAGAAATCATAATTTTATTGAATAATGCAAAAAAAATTAATTTTTCTCAAGGAATTTAGAAAGAGCTTATTTTAAAAAAAATCATCAAAATGTAAATAATTACATAAAAAAATAAAGATTATTTGTTGAATGATGAGAAAAAGGATCATAAAGATAAGTTACCTTATAATTCATAAATTATAGGATAAAGATATTATTACCTTATAATTTTACAATTGTATGTCCCCCTTAAAATAAAAATTTCTCATTGAATTATTATAAAATTCCACTTATTATTGCAGACATGCACACGCCACGTAACGACGAAACTTTAACTGGTTAACAGCTGAATGCATAATAAATAAAAATATATATATGTAGTTATGTGTATATATATACATATAT
>JAJVSH010000089.1:535066-545111 GCA_021460005.1 Tetramorium alpestre
ATGTGTGTGTAGTTATGTAACGTACTCCACATTGCATAAGTTATTAATGTACCTATCAATCCATAATGTACCTAGGTAGTCATCGCTGCGAGGCAGGCACCAATAAGGACACATCAAATAATAGGAATTCATCAGATGATATATCGGCTTTCGATCAAAAGAAATACTCGTGAATCTCAGATATGCCTTCTATCTTTTCATCGAAATTTATCGGAGAAGAATCATATTAGACCATATACTATTATAGGATGCCATGTGCATTCTGTCCTAAAAATTTCGCATCGAATCTCGCTGCGATTATTACTCTACCCGCAATAACCATAAACACACATTTGCATAGTGCAAATTATATAGAGGCGTATATGTCTCTGTAAAATCCAATCGGCATTCTGCGTTAGACAAAAATCAGATATCTATGTTCATGAAATTATAAAAGTGATGCTCAATTTTCCTCCTGCTTCATCAGATCTGCAAAACAATCTCAATTTCATTCCGGTATTTTATTTATTTATAATCGTTTCATTATTGCAATCGTTGAAATTATTAAAAGAATTCATATCTTTTTTCATTTTTAGTAGTAGCTAAGTATCTTAATTAATTTTATTACATTTGTCTTATTGTATTCGTTCGGGGCATCAACGTTTCGCTGATTCCTCAGATGAAACTAATTTTCTCTACTCTCGAGGAAAAGGCTATCGGCAACGTGCTTATCGTATTAGATTAAATGTTTCCCTACTTCATCTCTTTGCGCTTATTACGGAGAATGAAATCCTGCAAACGAGAAAGTTCTGATGTAACTCGCTCCCACTGGATGATCACTAATTAGACGATTGTGTAACGGCGCGTTCGCACCTGCGGGCATCGATCAGAGGAATCCCACGGACGACGATGCGTGAGCGTAACACGCAGATAACGATCTTGCCCCTCCATTTATTCACGCTCGATTGTTAAAGCGATTCAGCAGCATTAATTAGAGATAGGAAAAGGAAATATCTCTTTGCGCGCGGCGTTCATTCGCGTATTTACGAGAGGCGGAACACGATAATACGATTACTTTCAGGACATGAAACTTTGCGTTCTATAAACGATATGTGATTTGTAAAATCGTGCAAATTATCGGGAAAGTCGAGATACATCGTACACCGGATTGCGATTATCTTGGCAGCGCGGTAAAAGGATTATTTCGGCACATGCCGGATGAATTATTGCGTTAATTAGAGGGACAATCGTGAGATAAATTCTAGTGAGGTGCTATATAAAAGGTGATTAATAAAACGCTGCGGCAAAGAATAAAACTTACGACTCCGTGGCCGCCGCCGTGGAAAGTCGCGGAAGAAAGCTCGACCAGCAACAGCATTGAAACGTTGACAAGACCTCATGCTGTTTAATTACTTCCTCGACTTTTGAAAAATAAAAGACACGAGATGCTGCGTTTCTTCTTGAGTCAACAGTGCGTGTAATATGCCGTTAAATTTACCGTGTAAACAAGTCAGCGATTTATACAGCGATAACAGAAGATTCGGGGGATGCCGTACAAATTGATTTAAATAAATTTGATTAAATATAGATGGAACAGATTGGCTCGGAAGTGTTCGTTTCGTTACACTACGAGGCTCAAACCGCAAAACATTCGCGTAATCCTCCTGCGAGTTCGAGGAAAGAAGAAAAAAAGAGAAAAGACCTTTTGCTTTTTACAATGTGCGAAGCATCTATAGGTGGCATTATTCTTATTCTGTACACATGTGCGCCATCCTAAGCCCTGCCGCCAGGGACAATGCCATTGCCATAGTGAAACAGTGAAAGTATGGTCATTTTGCCCTCGCTGTCACGCGCATTTCTGCCCCTTCCCGCTCGCACGCACGCACAGAACGACACACGCATCGACATTTCGCGCTAGCGCGATACTCTCGTTTCGAATGCCACGTTCCGTCGAAGCGCTCTCCACTCGCGACGCGCCGCGAGCTCGGTGAAATTGCTTTTGCATTCAAAGATGAAAGGTAATATCTTCCATTCGTATGATTTTCTATCTTATGGTTTCCAATTTTTATTCCAATTTAATTGTATCATGTGCTTGGTGGAAACTATGATCTCTTGCGCTCATTATTTGGTGGAAGGATGTCCCGAACTTCCTTCGTCACGAAACGATCCACATTTGCAGATTTCGTAAGTAATGCCATCGTGGTAATTTTCAGGACGATGCGGGTTCTTTTAGGGAGCCTCATCTGCCTTCTGTCAGCGGTTAACGCGAGAACCGCGATAATGCCGCCACCGTGGGCCAATCCCTCGAGCAACCCCTGTGCCGCGCAACCACGTGGCTGGCAGCTACTGTACTGGCCAGCCGATGGGAAATGCTACAAAATATTCCAGGCAGGTGCTAATCTTCTCTTCCTTTTCAAAAATTGTATTTTTCGCAGTCGATCTATGACATATCATGATTACTTAAAAAAACTCGTTTAAAAAAATCATTCATCTCTGAGAATTTATATTTACGACAGATCGGCGCCCCGTGTCCAGAAACCATGGAATTGGGCCCGGCGGCCGGCAGCGGCGGGACAATTGCGGAATGCAGGTGTCCTCCGGGGACCGCACAATCGCCTAGGGACGCTGTGTGCCATCCAATATTCACGAGAGCATCCTGCTCCAAGGGTCAATTCTTCGCCCCCGTGTCTGACGTGTCCGATAAATCAGGGTAACAAAAACACTCTTTCTTTAATTTCGGTCGCGAATGTCATCGAAAATGTCTGTGTGCTCATAACGGATTCTCTTCAGCTCGAAACCTCGATGGGGAGTCTGTCGCGATCCCGAAACTTGCAACGAGCAAGGCGAAATCTACTGGCCGAGGGATGGCAAGTGCTATCCGAAGCTTAGCAGAGGCCCGTGTCCACGTGGCGAGCTTCTTATCCTAGACGAGGATGGCCTAGCGACCTGTTCATGTTCGACGAGTGGCGAATTGAGCAGATACCATTGGTTGGGAAACGGCGGTGGTTGCCACGAACACTACACCAAAGGCCCCTGCTCGGAGCCAGGAGAATTGTTTCTGCCAGGTGGAACGTGCGGCTGCCACCCTCAATTACCTCACTATCATGAATCAAGCGGGATGTGCTATCAATTAGGTAAGATATTTCACGTAATTGTATATAATACAACCTGAATTAAAAATGTAAAGATGGAAATCTGATGTAATAATTTGAGATTGGAAGAATGAAAATAAGGAATACGCATAAACGGAAAAAACAGTTTTGCTGAAAAAAATTGTACAAAAATTATTTAGATGCAGACCTTATTCTCATCTTCTGCTTTAACATAATTTTTTTACCTTGAAATTTCACAAATCAATTTTAAAAGAATTATAATTAATATTAGATTGAAGATTTGAAATAAAAATAGAGATTTCGCTTCTTCTTGTATTATTACAAAAGCTTGTGATTAGCATGTACTCATTTGAAGTTAATTTTTTAGTCTTTATGCTCAATTTCAAAATTTTTAATATAAATTACCAGGCGGCGTTGGCCCGTGTCCGCAAGGACATCACTTTGTGGTGACAATGGACGCTCGATCATCGCAGGATGATGTCGTACGAGGCAAATGTGTATGCAAATCAGGTCATGTATTGTACAAAGACGGATTCTGCTATCGATTGCATACGAGGGGACCCTGCGAAAGCGGCTATATGCTGATAAATTCGTCGACCTGCATTCCCGTGCCATGTAAACGTGGTAGACTGTACTTTCCTCAAGAGAAGACCTGCTACAAGGTCGGTACAAGAGGACCGTGTCCAAACGGACAGCTAGTGTTATACGATTACAATGTGAGACCGTCCCTCGACGGGATCAGTTACAATGGTGTGTGTGGATGTACCAACATTATGAGGGATGCCGACAAGTGCTTGAAAAATGAGAGCGATGACTGCGAGAGCACGCCAGGCATGGTGAGGATAAACAAAACCTGTTACAAGTTGTATACGCAGGGCCCGTGTATTGCGGGAGAATGGTTGGTCGCTCAGAGAACACCGAGAAACAATCGGTTATGGCAAAGAGAATCGCGACCGAAAGCCAGATGCGAGTGTCGACCTGGCTACAAGAGAACCGTCCAGAGCTCTGGTGAAGCTCTAGAGGAGCTGGACAGTAATAATCTGATCTCACCGACGAATTGCCAGCCACCTACGGTGAGCCTGGCCAAGTTTCTCAATGATAATATCAAATCAATGGTCTGAATGGCTCAATAGCTCATAGATCGCTACACAGCGTTTATAATTTATAAGATTCGAAAATTACATTTTTTTTATTTAGTAAAGTGCGTGACGCATCGAACTTTTCAATTAAAACAACTAGTTATGATTGATTTAGTTTTGTACATAATGTTGTACGAATTACTTTTTAATTCTATCGCACATGTTTGAGCGAAGCTTTATTTATTGTATTCTTATAATACGTAATATCTTAAGCATTGTAAATATCGTTTATGACTTACAAAGTCTAGAGTTTCTTACAAGAGATACGAGAAACATGTGCCAATTTTTCTAGGAAGCTTAAAAGTTGTATTGTAAATAAACGTAAATGTACTTACTCATTTTTATGCTGTAAATCGCGGATTTGTTGTTGCACTCCCTCTGCTTGTTGGTCCTTATGCACCAATTCTCGTTCCAATGCAGCGATCTTCTCTGTCTTTTCATCCAATGCCATCTGCAAAAATAATAAAATATAAACAATTTTATAAATTATTTGAAATAGTAATACAATTCACTACAATATTCCATTTACCAATAGCCGATCTTTCTCTTGATCCAAGAGCGTCATACTCGAGCGCAATGTATTTATTTCTTCCTTCAGCTCTTTGATTTGATCATTCAACTGCACCTGTTGCTGCTCCATACTTTTGTTGCGATCCATAGCCTTGTTTAAATCCGATTCTGTCTGTGATAATTGGCCTTGCGCGTCTCCAAGCGCTTGATCCGTTTGATCTTGCAATGTTCTGTAATGGAAAATTTAGAAGATTAAGATCACACGTGCAATTTTTTCAAATAAAATCCAATATATTACCGTAGTTGGAAATATTGCGTCCGTTGCGCCATTAATTCCTGTTTTGTACGACGTAGCTCCTCTTGTACATCGCTCAACTGATCCTCGAGACCGTTTATCGTCGCTCTTCTCGTGCCTTGAGTGACTAACAGATCTTGCCGTTCTTTTTCTATATGTTTCAAGCGATTCTCGGCTTCGCCTAAACTCTCCTTAAGACGAAGTTGTTCGCTCATGTGTGTATCTGACATCATCTATACTCCCATCATCCAGCCAAGCATTTACAACATATTGTCATATCCATTCCGCATTAGCAAGAATTAATATAAATCAATATTAATTATACTAATCACATAGTTAAAAATATATAATTAATTAAAAACATGATTTTTATTAGCTTAGTTAAAAAAAATAAAAATTTGAAATATATATGGAAAAAACCAATAAGAAATGTAGGATAATGTAAAGATAACTTAAATCTTATGATTTAGATCTCTACCTTAAGTCTCTCTCGTAATGCATCACGTTCCTCTATTAGACGTTCAACATCCGCTCTGGCCGTATCTCGCTCTCGTTCTAGACGTTCGAGCGTTGTCTGCATAAATTAAAATTGAAATAAGAATAAAACATAAGTTTTATTTGTAAATCGTTAAATACCTTTGTTGTGCCGATATCTCCAGTAGATATTGGTGAGCCAGAAGCACAGATACAAATACGGACGGGTTTGCAAAAGCTGCACGATCTACACGGAATACACATCTGTCTTTGCTGACCTTTGTAAGTTTGCAATCGTGCTTCTAGATCTTTTTTTTCATGACATAATTCTTCCTGTTCTCGATGTGCTTTGCTTAAAGCTTGTTCCTTATCACTTAACTCACGTTTTAATTGACAAATTCGTGCCCACAAATCAGCCTGTAATTGTTAGAATAAAATTATAAATTTTTGTACGTATAATTTTACGGATTTAATATTTACGTTATCTTTTTCAGATGTTCTACGTTGCTCGTCTCGACAACTAATATATTCTTTTCTATAATGATCTCGTTCTACTTCCAACCGCTGAATTGTCTGTTGTAGCTGCAAAATAAATGTCTTTTTTTAATGTTTTAAAAAAACTCATTTGAAAAATATTTAAGTTAATTTTCTCGACTTACAGACGCAATTTTTAAATCTGCTTCGTCAATCCGTTTTTGCATCTCAAAGTTATTTGTAATCTCTCCATTTTTAGTTGCTGTCTGATGATCCATATCATATTTCTCACTTTTGTTATTTTTAAATGCTAAAAAGGACAAAAAAGATTCTTTATACATGTATCTTCTCTTCATATGATTATTTTTAAAAAATGTTTTATCAAAACTTATATTTAACATCTTCCTGGGCTATGCATTTAAAAATCAATTTACTATCCTTATATTAATACCATTCTCTTTCTTCGACGTTTTCATCCCTTTATTCTGAACATTCTTTTTCCCATTTTCTTTTACTCGCATCTGATTACTCCCTTCATTATTTTCTCTAATATTGTTTTTAAATTTATGTTCTTCTAATATTTTATTATTAAGTTGCAACTGATCATGTCTATCTTGTTTTTGGCACTTGTTTTCTTTAGTCAGTCTTTCCATTTCATCATTAAAATTTTTTTCTGCAATATTATTTTAAACTTTCACTTTTCACTTTTGTTTATTTTATAAATAGCCCAAGTTCCTTAAAGATATTAAAAAATGAATAATTTTTAACGTACCAACGACTGTTTGTTGATTGATTCTATCAGACATCTGTTTCTTTTCGTTCAATGTAGATTCTAGAGTACGTTGGACATTACGTTTTTCGAGCCTACATGCTTCTAGATCTGCTCTCAATTCTTGTACCTCTCTACGTTTTACAGTTAACTCACGTTCTAAGACATGCATTTGCATCATAACATCCTCCAACTTTTCCTAAACAAGCAGAAAAGTGTGAAAACAAAAAATTGTTTAAAAAGCTTAAATTAATGCAATCGTCATAGTTACCTGGAGCCTACAGACTCTTCTGTTATTCTCTTTAACTGCAGAATTACAATCGGCTTCTACAGCTAATGCAACATGATCTATATCTTTTAATTCTTTCTCTAATTCTTCATTTCGGGCTGCTAGTTTCATTGCCTGAGACATGGCATCATGTTGTTTATTTAGAGATTCTGCATCATTTAAGAAAAATAAAGTACGTGAATTGTTTTCATATAAAATAATTATATTAAATATAAAGAGTCTCTCTCTACTCTATTGAATTGCTTGCCTTTCAGCTGCTGCTCCAGCTCCAATTTAGCCTGTTGAAGAATCCTCACTTCACTAACCTCATCATGGATAGTACCAGCTTTCTTTTCCATCTTCCTGCAGATACAGTCCTTGTTGAATGCATCGTAGGAATGATCATCTTCCAGCATTTTTCTCAATCGAATTATTTCTTTTTCCTTTGTGGCCAGCTATAAAAGATTGTTTATTTTATAATGACATATTAATGAACAACATAAATATTTACATTCTTAAAAATATCATTACTATGCTTCAATAACTCTTAGCATGCACAATATTTCCATTTCTTCTTGGAGATTGTTCAAGTGACATTCAAAAAATGCATGCATAAATATTGATGCTTAGTATACCTGTTTCTCAAGAGTCTCTATCGTATCGGTTTGCAATAAAAGCTCTCCTCGCAGTTTTGTTACCTCCTGACTCAAGCAATTCATTTTGTGGTCCGCCATGCTTATTATATCCATTATCTTAGGCTCCATGCTATTTAATTTCGGCAAGGAACTGCTGCTCCTTGCCTTTGGCATCGGTTCAGCTTCCAAGACTGGTCTTCGAAGCGGAAAACAGGGACGTTTCTTAGCAGCTGTAAAAAAAGTTCCATAGAAATATATATACTATGTTAAAAACTGATGATAATGTCAGATGCTTGGGCAACATTTGCAGCAGAATAATAAAGTAACTTACCAAGACCAACATTAATGACAGTTGGCTTTAGGCACTTGCCCTGAAGTTCCAATATCTTCTTAGACTTGGTGGCTGATTCTGCTTCGAGCTCCTTTATTTTATGTATGTTACGCGAAGACGCCAATTGCAGATCATTGCATTCACATTCTAACTTATGTATCTGCCTCTTAAGATCCTTGACTTGCTTCTGATGCGCTTCCTTGGTTTCTATCAGATCCGAGTGAAGCTGGTTGCACTCTCGCACCAATCTTGCATTATCACATTTGTACGGGTCAACTGTCAATTGCAACTGACTGCATGCCTGCCGGTGATGCCATCAAATTAGATCATACATCAAAAACTTACATCAAACACTTTATCAAACGAGTACAAACTTACTAACAATGTGATTTAAGGCAATTGCATTATTTGTCAATGAGGTTACAAAAGACCTCTTCTCTTTTTATGAACTTTTGCTTGAAGTTAGACAAGTGGGACTGTATATTCAAATGTTTCTGTTTACAAATTCAATAGAGTAGTTCAGTACCTCAATGTTCTCTTGAGCGACGGCTTTAAAATGTTTAAGGCTGTCTGTAGTTTGGATGAGATCAGCCAGCAAGGCCTCTATCAGAGGTAGAGCATCCAACGACAGCGCCTGCTTGTATCCCAAGTTGTCCAGGTGCTTCCTGACCGTTCGATACCTAGCAGCGACATTGTAGTCCGCGTCGCCGCTCATCCTCGCGAGATGTAAGTCGACAATACGGTCGACAATAACAAAATAATGATTTGTACATTGATTTCAAAGAGCCTTAAAATGATCTATTTTTCGGGATCGCGAAAAAAAACAACGTAACCTCACGTCTCCATTGGTGCGATTGCACAAATTTATTCTCACAGATATATTATTAACGCTTATCTCTACAAAACAGACGCGAGAAATCGTATCATGTGACATCGCAATGTCATATTGTGTAAAATAAATAAATTGGCTATTCCTAGATCGTCAAAGACGACCGTTCAGATCTCGCGATCTGCGTTCACGCGGCAAACGTCGCTTTCCCTTTAACGGAGTAATCTCATTTTATCTTTATTGTCGTCTTTAGTAATAATACGCCCCTGATAATCACTCATTTCGCCAGAAACGTCAAAAAGATTCGATTCTTACGGCCACATTTCATCCCACCGAGAATCGTTCCTCGCAAACTGTTTGAAACGATTCAAAAGTGTTGCCAATCCAATTTGATCCTAATCTAACTCCCTAATAAGATACTTTCCATCATGGAGATAGGAATAGCCTAGTTTACACCGAGCACTTGATACACGTATTAAGTACTATATCTGTACTAAATCGTTTAGTGCGCACGGTATAAACGCTTATGGATTATTTTAGTACGCTCTGGTCTGGTATGTACACCTGAATCACAAGTATCAGACCAAGGGTATATTCCGAACGATACCAGTTTGGCTTATTTTTGTTTCTCAATATTGGCAGCCACTTAACTAAACCGAGAAGTGTTCCGAACCCACCATAACCTGTAAAAGCCAGTAGTTTGCAACTACACAAATTTTCTTTTTATTTCTTTTCTTCTTGTGATAAAAGTTATAATATTAAAAATGAATAGAAATAAAGCGATGATATTTAATAAAGAGTAAAAATAAAAAAAGATCGTATTTATATTTGACTTTTACTATGATTTGTTAATGTAAATTAGTAAAATACCATATAATCTTAAGTAAATACCATATAATTGTGATAAACACAAATTAGCACAAATATACAATTATTATACGATGCAAATATTGTTATAATACCATAATTTATTTTACACTCTAATTATACCGTACGTATATGTCAAATATACGTAAACTCAAATCCATGAGGGTTTGATGACTATTATGAGCTAAATAATAAATGACTTTTGTTACTAAAAAATTTTATATCTTATTGTTATGATTCTGGATTTTTAAATTAAACATTTCATCAGACATTTTATTAATTTTACTGTCGATTTGGTTAAACTTTAAACTTATTTTGGGTTTAACATACTTTGGTCTGCAGATATAAGGCATACTATTTTG
>JAJVSH010000089.1:562758-576971 GCA_021460005.1 Tetramorium alpestre
GACTTACGCTCCAAATTTTATTTTCACCAGGAACGTTGCCAACGTTACATCAATATTCAATGTTTTTTCATTGTTGAATTGTAATGTCTACAGAATATTGCAATTCAGCGGACATTAGACGTTTTTGCAATGTTTTTTCAACATTGAATCTATTTATTTTATACATTTGACAATGTTGATGCAACATTGCAATATTACAACGCAACATTTCTGAGATGTTGATTCAACATTTGTGTGCTGTATGGGCTACCAGCTCACGAAAATTTATGCCACAATTCTGGGACACCCTGTATACAGAGTGTCCCATTTTAACTTGGACAGTAAAATATCTCGAAAACTGAGCCCAACAGACAAAAATGTTTCAGACAAAAGTTGTATGGTTTCGAGGGGGACATAAGATGGTGTCATTGCTTTGACCTTGGATAGTTGTTTGAAGATCGCGTAAAGGTCACCTTCAATTTCTTAAATGAAACCTACTATTTCTCGTTACATATTCTTGTAGGTTATCTCGAGAGTTTTCCAAAACGCTATAGTGAAGAATGTTTTTGTCAAGTACTTCTCGAGTTAATTTAAATTTTATTATGACATTTTTTAATATAAAATATGAAATATCTCATAAAGTATTCACTTTTGAATGATTTTATCTTAATACTTTTAGACGTAGAATAATAAAAGGAATCGATTAATAGTATTAATTTTTAGATATGGAATTTTGTAAAATCCACCAATGCAATTAAAAAATTCAATAAAATTTTTAAACCTAATTTTTTACATTACGTGCTTTTTTACATTAATCGTTTCCTTTTATTATTCTACGTCTAAAAGTATTAAGGTAAAATCATTCAAAATGCAAATCTCATGAAAGACATGCAAAACTATAATAGTATATTGCAATACAAGTGCGGAAAGTTGGCTATTGTCGACGAGTGCGCCCTTAGAGCATATAGATATGGAGGAGGAATGGCATGTTTTCCATGATCCGAAAGTGTGGCCAAGATCTGTGCGAGAGAGAAAGGTATAGAGTCCTATTTCTCTTCTATGCGCATGCGTTTTATACTAATGCGCATCTAAACTGCGCATCTACATAACCTAAGATTTTACTCATGAAGCCAAGTGCGCGACTAATCTAATCGAAAAAAAACATATTAGGCATAAGTTTACCAAATTAATTCATTCTGTACATGAGTAAAAATTTTAAATAAAATCCACTTTTCATCTCGCTTATAACCTTAAAATTTGCTCCAAGTTTATAACCTGTATTGTCTAAGTCACGTTTCGTCTGTCAATTTCAACGCATGCGCATAGAAGATAAATAGGACTCTATAGCCTAGTTTACACCGAGCACTTGATACGCGTATTAAGTACTATATCTGTACTAAATCGTTTAGTGCGCACGGTATCAACGCTTATGGATTATTTAAGTACGCTCTGATCTGGTACACCTGAATCACGATCAGTATCAGACTAAATTGGTACTCGCATCAAAAGATTCTGGCACGCTGTAAATGTTTGATTCGTTTTGATTCATACCAGAATGCACGAGTATAAATCGCTACGCGAATATACTACTGCTATTAGGTTAGAAATAAAAAGAAAAATCTAACCAAATCTATTTTAAAATTAATCCATGTAAACAAGGATGTATGAAATGTTTAGTCCGTACCAACATGATACGCGTACCAACTAATTTAATGGTGTAAACTAGAGCTATATCTTTCTCTCTCGCACAGATCTTGGCCACACTTTGCAGACAGCATTCCTCCTCCATGTCTATATGCTCTAAAGTGTATACACGGCGTCATAAATGCCTACACTTCTGAAGTTGGCTACGTTCAGAGTTTATCTCTTTCTTTTCAATATGGATGACAATAGAAGGAGAAGGATAAACTCTGAATACGGCCAACTTCAGAGGTGTAGGCATTTATGACGTCGTGTGTACATACTTATACTGTGCCTCCATGGTATATATAGTCAAAGGAACGCAATCATTTCATTTTTTCCAGCTACGTTTCTTGGAGTTGACGCGATAACGATGTGTTCAGGAACGCGGCGAATTGTTGCAGAGGAGAAAGGGGCTCGATGGCGGATACAGATGTCGCGAGCGGTCTCAATTCGATTCAAATCAAACGGAAAAGTCGTTGGCCACCGAGCGGCCAGCCAAGAACTCTGATTCGTCTGGAGGAGCCCGCCAAAGGAGTTAACCGGCGCTCGGTGTGTTGCCTGTCTGCGCAGTCGTCTGCCTTTCGTAGTTTCGTACCTGCGTGAATTTTAGCGCCATTCTTGCAGTACGCCGTAATGTCGTTTGGACTCACGTTGTCAAGAGGTCGGAATTGAACGCGCGTGGCTTTCCGCGATAAACAAGAACCTAACGGGAATACGAATCTCGTGCACCATGAATGCCCACTCGAAGGACGAGATCCGCGTGAACATTTTCCAGGATTTACAGCTCATCCATGATCGTAAGGAGGAAATGTCGAAACGTCTCAGAGAGGACTACGAGGACAATTTGGCCTACGCGCGCGAGCTGGCCGTGCAACTGTCACAGCCGTCGACCGGCCCGCTTGTCCCGAAGACGCCCAAGATGCTGCGGAAGAGGGCGGTCCAGCGTATCGAGACCATACCGGAGGACGAAGTATTTAAACAAGACATCATCTCATCGACGAGTTCCCTTCAGTCTGTCAATGAAGAGGAGCAGAAAGAGAGCGAAGAGGGAGGCCGTAGACCCAGGAGAGAAACGTCCAAAAGAGCAGCGGAAAACATCAAGAAACAGAGCTTATTGAATGATTCTATAAAGAAAGTAAGTAACCATCTTCTGTGTTACACAGATTTGTGATATAATAATTGTAAAATGTATAATATGATTTTATGATTAGATGAAGAGAGACAACCAGCCAAAAAGGAAGAAAGCTGTGGTAAGCAGTTCTGATGAAGATACCGAAAGGGTTTCCAAATATAGTAAGGTAGAAGAGAATCTATTGACAGTCAAAGAGTCCACAAGAATGACAAGGAAGAAATCCAAGCAGATCGCTCAGTCCACAAGTTCTATGGAATTGGAGAAATCTAAGGAGAGTGAAAAGATTAACGAAAATAACTTTGAATCACCAGCTCTGCGACGTTCTAGCAGAGTGAGTTTTAATACAGCGAGCTCCAAGACTTCTCAGAATAGTGAAGTGAATAAAGTTGACGCGATTGTTACGTCTAATGCAGATGACGTTGAAGAGCAATCCATGTACGAGGATGCGATTGGAAAGCCCATTCCAATTATGAATTCAACTCTGAAGCACAGTCTTGCTTCTGAAAAGATGCTTAATGCCACAGTGGTAATAGAGCGTTTGCCACAATTAAAATTAAATGAGACTGTGGTGATTCAGAAAAGCTCAGGCAGCGCGAGAAATAGTAAGAAGTCAAGAGAGAGGGAAAGTGCTAAGAAAGCACTAAAAGATGATATGCAGCTATACAAAACATCTGCACAATACAAAAACTATGATGAATTAATTACAGACGACGAATCCTCACCTGAGGTGAAAAAGCCGAGAAAGCAACTTAAAAAAGTTAATAAAAAACAAATAAAAAATACATCTAGCGAAGATGAAATCCCTACTACGCCGGTAAAAACGCGCCAGAGAGACATAATTACGCGACCTACAATCGGACAAGAAAGTAAAGCCACACATAAACCGAATGCCTTATTTAGTCCTTATGCAAAAGAATCTGTGAAGAAGCGGGTTGAAGCATTCGAGCAAGCAGTTATGCATAGCCCAAAATCAGTCGACGTAGACGCTCCAACCAGACTAACTAGAACGAAAACTCGTGCAATGGCCAATGCGGAAATGGAAACGGAAGGGAAAAACACAGAGAAAAATGTTACGCAAATGTTAGCTCGTAAGTCGCTCGTGAGAGCTAAGAAGATCTCACTAGCAAAACAAAAGAAAGACCATGATGAGTTTAAAGAGGTAAAAGAATCTGTGGTTAGTTATATTTTACAGTTTTTGTTTTAATCATTTCTATTTTCTTTTACTGCTAGAATTAATTAACAATAAATTGATGAATTCTTTTTCAGAATAAGGAACAATTGCCAGAACGAATTAATTATAAATTACTTCTAGCTCAGACAGAAAAACCAAATGTAAAGCAAAATTTACAGCAGTCAAAAACGACACCCTTAAGCAAACTAAAATTGATGCAGCCTATATTGTCTGTGAATCGTCTTCATACTCCTTCAAACACACAGAATCTTTCGAATGTGAGATTAATGCGAAATTTTATTTTTTCTTAAATTACACTGACACATTTATTTACATGTACTTTAATTTCAGTATCCGAAAGGTTTAACCGCCCCGCGTGCGAATATCGTTACTGGCATGGATTCTTTCGTGCAACCTCCAAAAAGTGTCACTAAAATCAATTCGATGGAAAAGTTAGAAGAAAAAAGACGACACGAGGAGGACGCGAAAAAAAAGAGAGAGGAAGCCTTGAGGTTACTGACAGAAGAAAAGAGAAGGTATGTATAAAAATTTCGTAATGCAAGAAATTTACAATTGTGGAAATAATATACTTACATGCTTTATGTACAGAAAACGGCAAGAGAAGGAACTAAGAAACAAGTTAGCCAGAGAAGCTAAAGAAAAGCAAGAACTAGAGAAACGGCAGAAAACCGAGAGAGAAAGAGAGGAAAAGGCGAAATTAGCTCTTGTAATGCAAGAAAAGCAACGCGAGGAATTGGAGAAGAAGAAGCTTGCTCTATTGCAACGAGCACAGGAGAAAGAAGAGCGTCGTAAATTGGAAATGCAACAGAAATTGCAGAAGTTGCAAGAACAAGAGGAGACGGAACGTTTGCTTGCCGAGCAAAGACGCCGGGAACAAGAGGCCGAAAAACGTAAAGAAGCGGAAGCCAGGGCGGCTCAACAAGCCGCCGCCGAGGCATTGAAACAGAAAAATCAGTTACTTGCAGCTCAAGCTAAAGTGAGTTGTCTTTTATACATGTCGAAGAAAATGACTAATTTTATTTGCATTCATATATATATTGAATTGTTTATTTGATTTTTTACAGCAGAAACCAACCAATAGTAAGCAGCAAGTCGTGAATTATGTGTTAGATAGCGAACCTGATGATGACGACTCAGATGATGAAAGCAGACCGAAACACGAGATACCGCATTGGGCATTGCGTATGTATATTTTCTTTATATTTGAAATTATTGTTAAGATAAAAACGAGAAAAGGAAATTGTATATATATATATATATATTTTTTTTTTTATTGCAGCGCATGTTCGCAAAGCGCAACTTGCGACGCAACTATACATTCCTGAAGAAATAATTTACAAGTTCTTCGATACTCGTAAGTGCACGCCAGATTTGACTGCAATGTTCCAGGGTATAGATAAAAATAGGATAAAACGTACTTCCAGTGCAATCTGGAAATCGCCACCGCGTATGTCCATGATGGAAACTGAATTTAATAAACCGTAAATTTAAATATTTAAGTGGTGGACATGATCAGAGGCATTCTAGTGTAACATGTGCTATTAATCGATTATGTAATGGCGTAATATTTAAGACAAATCGTTTTTATATCGAAAAAAAAATAATGGCACGTTATTCATTGTTTACAAAGAGACAATAATGTATGTATGTAGCATCTTTACAACTTGAGAATGCTTAATTTACTTATTTATATATATCATCATTATTGTATTCCCTGAAAAGTAAAGCTTGTTTGTATAGATAATCGATTTAGTTAGTAAATAATTATATTAAAAAAATAATTGTTATATGAATGTGAGTCTTATTAATCCGAGAGAGAAAGAGATAATTAAATTAATTTCAATTTATACTATGTGTAAAATATATACTGTTTTACTAATATTTTGCAAGAGTTTTACAAGATTCAGTTCACAGAATTAACGTTGCAATTGATTCGATCTTGCGGAAGTGCCTTTAGCTCGTTCCGTTATAGAGGAACGTAGTGATTTCATTGCTCTTCTTAAATTCACCTTTTTACTGCAATTATAAATATTTTTTATATTTTTTTTAACAAAATATTGGACAAACAGTCTCGTGTAATATTTTTCCAATAATTTCAAGTAAAAATAAAAATTCATACATAAGTTTCATTTTCTGTCCAAGCAAAAATGTTTTTTGTGCCTCCACAAGTTTCAAAGAATATGTTGGTAAATGCGTATAAATTGGTATCTACAAAAATAGGAAACTTCTATAAATTAAATTATATCTTATATAACATATGTGATATGTGAACAATAAAGTAAATCTTACAAAATATATTTTTAATTCAAAACATTGGAATGTACTCACATATGGCAAAGTAGTATCTAATCGCAGATATTTTTGATATGTTCTTTCAGGCAATTGTGTTTTATAATAATTCTCAAGCACAGAACTATCTAATTCTTTCCCGTACAACATGTGTCGCTCTTCTTCGAGAATTTCTTTCGGGATATTAATTTCCTCTTCTTCGATCTCTATCGGTACTCGTCTCACGCCACCATGAAGTACCTTTGCATCGTTCCAAAGATATATTACACATTTCTGTATATATTTTTCAAATTACCTTTAAAGTGGTAAAACTGGCAAATTCCTTAATGTCTGCTGGAAGTTTATAATCCTCGAAATATGTCTGCACAGGCACAGTGGGCAAAATCGTGGCCCAATCTCTAAATGTGCCCAGCGTTGATATGTAACGACCTCCAAAACTCCACAAACGTACCGTGCGATCCGCGCTACCACTATTATTTATTTAAGTTTTTCTGAAGAAATACGCCTGTATCAATCTTGACAACAATCTTGTATACCTGACTATCATTCGCGCGCTAGAAATGACTTGAAGAGAAGTAATCCCCCGTGTATGACCGCGTACAGATGACAGCAGGAGCGGCAGCGGCTGATCTCGCACCGCTCTCTTCGCTCTTCTATTTATTTTGTCTTTCCACAAGAATGGAAATTCCAATCTTAGTAACGGCATGCATATCTTCGGCGGATTCGGTAGCATGTAATTAGAGAGGAGCCAAACTTTCATATATCCTATGCTATGGCCTTCAAGGAAAAATTCAAGAAAATTATAGACAATCGAATAAAAATTCTTTAATAATATATAATAATCGTGAAAAATTTAACGATGTTCAGTTAAATCTTTAGAAAATCTCAAGACCTGTTATAAGAAACTGATTTTCGGAATCAGTGGCTAAGGACGTGGCACAGTCACCAACGGTGTGGACGACTGAGAAAGCTGCTAAAAATCCCGCCGCAGGATGATGCGTCCATACTTGCACCATGCCGGAATCGAGCGCGACCAGCAGCGTGCCGACGTCCGGCTTCATTTCTCGCGCAGCTAGAAAGATCATCGCACGTACTGCATTGACGCGAACAATGTTCAATGCTGACTCTTGATGAGTACACGCAATCAATTTTCTGTTTAATGAAGAATCTATTTAAAATACTTCGACATGAAAAAAAAAACACTTTCCTTTGCAGCTGTAAGTGCATTATAATTTACTTGATTTGCTGATTGACAGATCTGCCGATCACTTTCGATTTTTTGGTCTGTGTCTGCGCGTTCGTCTTTCTTTCAGTGTACCTATTAAATGAATTAGCTTCTGATTGCGTATCGCCGCCGTTTGTCGTGTCAATTATTGCTTATGACGAATGCCAAATTGACGTCACCTTTCATTAACATCAATCACTTGGTACTTTCTAAAAGGCTGGCCCGTTTCAAGATTCCAGAGAATTAATTCACCGTTGTACGTTCCGGTAGCTAGCAGCTGTGGAAGTTTTGTGGCACACAGAATGTCGTCGGTGTGACTAGTCGTCCAATTCTTTTTGCATATATCAGATTCGAAAGCCGCAAGTTCTGTCACATGTTTATCCCAACCACAGCACAAAATTCGTCTTTCATACCATATGACATTTGTTATTTCGCTGCAGAAAAAATATAAAAATGATGGGAAATAAGAATTTATTACTGTTTATTTGAACAATGGAAGAGAAAATGACAGAGTGCTAAAACTGTATTGGATATTTTCATTTAGGATTATTTTATCAATAATATAAGAAAAAATAATTTACAGTATTTTTTTAATTATAATTATAATTATATATAATTATAATTATAATTATGCAACGTAAATAAAAAACTTTCGGCAAGAAAATTGTAGTACAAATAATTCTTCTAAAAAGTCACAATTTTATGACTACAATGCTTTGCAAATTTAATAAAATGCCATGTAAGAAAAAAAGCAGTTATTTATCCGCCTACCATTGATGTGTGACCATCATATTGCGTATACAAACGCCGGTATTGTAGTTCCACATTTTCAACGAACCGTCTCTGGCGCCGGTCACTAAAAATTGCTCGGAATCATCGAAGCAAGCTGCTGTGATCTCGATATCAGCAGGTTGCCCATAGCGCATAATACTGTGAGCGTGTGATATCAATCGTAAACGGCGTCCGCGCCACGGATCCCATACGATGATGCACGAATCCAGTCCTGTAGAAACAATCTGCAAATCGATAGAATAATAAATATCGTCGCTTCCCATTAACAATTTTATCAATGATTTTCGGATGAAATAAGAAAGTCACCACTTGGAACAGCTGATTGTACAGAACACAACTGACGCCCTTGGTGTGCGTGTATCCATCTGAGGTTTCCTCGTTAATCACGTGCTCGCAAACGAGGATAGCTATCATCATGCTGGCAATAATCATCGTACGAGTCAGCGTGTTGAACACTATGGTCATCGGGGTATATTCACTCAGCTCACTCGGCAATTTGTTATACGTCTGAAATACACATACATATTTGTTAAAAGATAAACAAATTAAAATGTATAATAGAAAGAAGAGGACTATTCGTAACTTCCCAAACCTGAATGCAGCTAAGGGATGGAACGTCCCACACTTTTACGCATCTGTCTTTCGACAGGGAATAAATGCGCTTGCCGGCGTCTATGACGACGAGCGCGCAAATGGTCGAGCGATGCCCTGACAGGACGGCATTCACCTTTCCAGGAATAAACGGATTCCAAATGCGCACCACGCAGTCTGGCCCACCCGTTACTAATATGTGACTCTCTGAAAAAAATTACATTTTCCAATTTCAAAAATTTACTGATGGATCTGCGATTGCAAAGCGAGAGGATACCGTCACAGAGCGTGAAGCAGGATATTCCCATGAGAATTTGAAATTTATATTGCGTCCTTGTGCCACTCGCATCAAAAACACACAAGGAACAATCGGAACATTGACTGCTCGACACAAATGCTCGTAAGCTTCCGTAATAAGCCACCTGGCTCGTCCAGTTCGTATGTATATTTTTAAACTCTGTGACATCAAATTTTTGCAGCTCTCCCTTAGAAAAATTATTTCCCGCAAAATATATCTAATGTATATTTCATAATGAGATACCTAGTAAATATTAGCAGAGTGCCAGCAGAAGCTGAGTAGAATTTATTTTGTAATCATTTAAATGAGATATATCATTTAAAGAGTTGTGAAATGGATGAGCTGTATGATTTCTGTAATCATCTTATTTGCGCCAGCATTCTGCCAATGAGATTTGTAATGAACGCTTTATGAAATCTATTTTCTCAACAGACTTGACTTTATCTGAATAATCCTTATATTACTTTAATAACACTGTCGTAACGAAGTACGATCGTATCAAATATAGTATATAGTTTAAACGGTCCTCTGTCTGTTGGATCAAAAGCCATGATTATGACGGATCCACTCATATCACCTAGAACGATGTAGGAATTCTCCTTTATGTTTGTACTGAAATAATAGTGCATACAAACGACTGCATTTTCCAAACTGGATATCTAGAAATATTGCTATTAAGTAAAATTATTAGTAACGGATGATTGAAGATACAGTTTTATAAAATCTCACTAACCAATATGCAAAGATCAAACTTTCCCGCCGCAATGTCGTAAAACCTCAAATCGCATTCCGTTGAACTCGTGCACACTATCTGAACATCCGGCAGCACAATCATATCTGTTATAACAGTAGATTGCACCTTTAAGTATGCTGCAAAAAAAAAAATAACGACAAAAGTGTCAGCCAAAGATGAGAGAGATGCAGTACTTACGATTTTTTGATTGCACAGTACGCTCGTACTCGAGATCTAATGACCAATAATTAATTATTCCCTCTCGGCTAACAGTCAGATAACAACCACGGCGGAAACTCGTGCTTCTGTCCTAAAAATTAACAAATCTGATCATAAAAGGTACGCTCACAGATAGAAGCCATAATATTTTTCGGAAGAATGATACAAAAGCTGACTTCTTTTTCTATCAAAAAAAACCAGTTTTTATATTGCAAAACATAAAAAGATATTATTTAATACATGATAATTAGCTTTCTCTGACTGTAGATTGATTCACGCATAGATCATAAATCTTTTAATATTGAACGTATACCGGCAAAACTTCCGGGCAAAATGTAATTTTGCATACAGGAGTGCGATGATGCGTTCTTAATAATTTCGGCAAATCTGTTAACGGCGCCTCCAACATTTGCGATTTCAAACTAATGTCTATGTCCCGAAATTCTATCAGCAAGTAAGAAATGAATTCGTCCCACGTCACCTTGCCATCAAATCTTATATCTATCTGAAATTGACAATTTTGAAAGAAATTTATAGGATGCATTTTGAAAAAAATTTTGGGAGCAATTAAGGCGGTGATTATCTGACTTTCTTGAACAAAATCTGAAACTCGTCCTGCGACATTCTTATTTCGAGGATATCTTGAAAAGCATCATATAATTGAGAAGAGTCCATCTCTCCATTCTCTGTTGCCTGAATATATTTTATTTATTTTTGTGAAATAAAATCAATTTAGAAGAAATACATTACTTACATACCAAAAAAGCTTTGTGTAAACGTATTAAAGATTGCTCGGTGCATTGTTTTTCTATATTTTTCGTCTTGAAAAATCGTTCGAATGCTTCTTGTATGCTACAATGATAATTATACACATAATAAATATTTAGAAATTATAAATTGTCACGATAACGATCATCTATTTTTTTTTTGCACTAACCTTGGATGATTTTTACCAGCAAATGCCATGGCAATTATAATTTTCTAATAAATGAAAAGATTGTAATTAAGTAGATAGAGATCATATGTAACAGAAATACATTTAACAATTTTATCCGTTTACATTCACGCTAGAAAAGAATGTCAAAGACTACATCGAATATACATATATCATGACGATTTCGCATAATAGAGAACAAATACCAATCATATATGTATACTATTGCATTGATTACTATCTCTACATTTTACGCCGTCGAAAGAAGAAATAACTCGGAATAATCAATAACTTAGCTTGTGTATGTATGTACGACAGCCATAAGGCAGGTGGTTGCTCAAAGCATAGTACTAGAGTATAGTCTACAGCAATCGGATCAATGCCACAGGACTGATGTTTCATTCCGAAGATATTTAGACTTTGTCCAACATGGAATTATTCACAGCTTTGAGTTTATTTAACCGACAAAAATACGAAGCTTGCGCCGCGATATGCACCGATTTGTTGAGAAAAAATCCGTTGGATCAGGTATATAATATTTCTCCTTTTTTCTTACGTAAAAAACAGTAATTGTTTGTGAATTAGTCATGATGCGTTATTCGTTATCAGGCCGTGTGGGTCTTAAAAATGCGTGCCTTGACACTGCAAGTTTACGTGGACGACATCGAAGGCGAAGAGGAGGGCATCGCCGAGACTTTATTAGACAATTACGCAATATCGACGATGCCCAGGCCGGGAACTTCCTTGAAAAATCCCGGCACCAGTCACACTGGTCAAGGAGTTCGGCCTAAATCTCAATCCGGTTTGTCATGGTTCACCTAAAAAATCCAATTCAAATTTTTTTTTAATTCTAAAACGAGATCCTGCATTTTGATATCTTAAAGGTAGACCTGTTACCGGAGTAGTACGACCTGCCACTCAAGCAGCGATGTCCCAATCGATTGAGCAGGCATTGAGAACGCCGAGAACTGCAATGACTGCCAGGCCAATTACAGCGATTTCAGGACGCAGCGTCAGGTATAATCCAATGTGACTTGTATGCTACTTAATATCACAAGAAGAAATTAAACGAAAGCTTCATCCTTCAAGACTTGGCACAGCGTCGATGTTGACGGAGCCTGGTGGGCCTTTCATTCAACTATCGCGATTGAATATAACTAAATATGCTAATCAACAAAGCATAGCGAAACCATTGTTTGAATATATATATTACCACGAGCATGATGCGAGATATGTAAGTCGCGGACATTATACTGATAGATATTACTAATTTATAATATTATAAATATATCGTTAAATATATCACAGGCGCTGGACTTGGCCGTTCAAGCGACGCAGGTCTGTCAGTATAAAGATTGGTGGTGGAAAGTTCAACTTGGAAAGTGTTATTACACGTTGGGATTAGTAAGAGACGCGGAGCAACAATTCAAATCGGCGTTGAAGGATCATAGAAGCATCGAAACGTATTTGCGATTGATCAGAGTCTACATCAGACTCGATCAGCCAGTAGCCGCGCTGGACACGTGCAAGAGGGGCCTTGAATACTTCGCGAATGACGTTACAATTCTCACGGAGATGGGCCGCATATTCGAGGGCCTGAATAACGCAACAATGTCCATGAAATATTACAAGGTGATCGCACAGGAGGATGCTTCCCACACCGAAGCGATCGCCAGCATAGGCATGCATCACTTTTACAATGATCAACCGGAGCTAGCTTTGCGTTACTACAGGTACACGAATACGTTGAATACAAAATGTGCAAAAATACGTAAAAAGTATTAAAAGTATAAGTAGACCGTATGTACTCTTTTATTCTTTTTAACTCACTGACGATTAGGTCTATTTGCAGGTTCTTCAGCGCTTTATACTTCTAACAGTACTAAATTTCAATATATGTTCCAGGCGTCTCTTGCAAATGGGCGTACATAATTCCGAATTGTTCAATAATCTCGGGCTGTGTTGCTTCTACGCTCAACAATACGATCATACTATATCGTGCTTCGAAAGAGCATTAAATCTGGCGACCGACGAAAATGCGGCTGACGTGTGGTACAACATTTCTCATATTGCTATTGTACGTATTTATTTCAGCATTTTTAAATAATCAAGTTATTAAGTTAGAATGGATGCGATTGCAGACGCTGGGCGATCTGATAATGGCCGAGGAATGTTTAAGGCTAGCTATCGCTAGCGATAATAGGCATGCATTGGCTTATAACAATCTCGGAGTGATAGAAATGCGCAACGGGAATGTTACCGCGGCGAGAACGTATTTTCATGCAGCGGCCAACATCGCCAGCTATGTATACGAGGCACATTTCAACAGTGCGCACTTAGCTTTCGAGGTAACTGCTTCTAATCTATCTCAATGTACATCGAATTACAGTATTACAGATTTACTTAATGCACACATAGGTTGGAGACCTGCAGACGAGTTATATCGCAGTTCAAAAGTCGTTAAGCGCGTATCCTGGACATTATGATAGTAAGACCCTTTTGCAAAAACTGCAAAGATACTTTTCACATATATGAAATAAACGAGAGATTCTTATATTCTATATTGTATTATTTTATTGTAGCATATATAATTTAAATGTAATTCTATATACATAATATATACAAAAAGTTACAAATTATATACCTCGAATTTCTGCACCGTCTAAATTTAATATTACAATTAAAAGATCGAAATCTGGTAAAAAAAAGTAATGATCGTTAAAATTTATGGAAGTTAGAAAATATCCAGATGCAATAGTTTAGAATTAATTAGCAATTGTTTATGTTATTTCTTTTCATGTCTCTGTATAAATATATACCAATCTGACTAATTTTTCCATTCATGCAGAAAGAATATAGGGTATCCTTAAATGATTGAATCTTCAAAATTATTTAAATTTCTCGTAGTAGTATAGAAGAACAAACTCTTACAGATGTTCTTTCATCTTATGATTTATTCTTATATAGTGGAACTATGAGAAATTAAACAATTTTGAAACCCGACAAGCATTTAGGAACACCTTGTATATATATATATATATATATATATATACAAATTCCTTTTCTCGTTTCTATCTTAACAATAATTTCAAATATAAAGAAAATATACATACGCAATGCCCAATGCGGTATCTCGTGTTTCGGTC
>JAJVSH010000089.1:577057-591013 GCA_021460005.1 Tetramorium alpestre
CAATTATGAAACTTGCAATTTAATCTCACTAAATACATGTAACAATTGAGACAAATTTATTACTAATATATATATATATATATATATATATATATTAGTAATAAATTTGTCTCAATTGTTACATGTATTTAGTGAGATTAAATTGCAAGTTTCATAATTGACGTATTGAATGAGAATCTAAGATAATAAATATTTGCCTACCATACGTGTATTATTCGCAAAAGCACAATATTGGAATATGTCCAAATACAGGACTTGGAAAATACCATATATGAAAAAACATTGCATCTCCTTCCGGTTTTCTTTTCTTCATCTTCTGAAATTTACATGGAAGGCTGAAGCAATGCGCAGTCTTGTAACAAATTAATTATTGTGCTGCGTTTTATGTGGTGTGGGATATAACTAGCCATGATATGACGAAGTAGAACAGAAAAATTGGATATACCGCCAATGCTTTTCTCCCTGTGGGTTGACTGTCGCCAAGGAATGCCATGGATGCTAAAGTATTAATATAATTATAATTAATATAAGTATTAATAAACTTTACGTAATATATATTTTTTTAAGATAACGATTTATATCGTTATATAGATATAAGTTACAGAAAAATAACCCCTTAGAGTAATTAATGCTTACCATATGTTGCCCACAAAAATCCAACCAGGCTGATTACGAATCTAAGCGCAAATAGTAAATCGCTTTGCTGCATAATCAGTATAATTCTGCATAAAATTAACGCGATGGCAGTTGGTAATAGGCAATACCCCAGGACACAAACACTTTGGAAGAAAGATCTGTAAATTTGAATTTTTTGTGTATATCATATATTTAAATAATAGTTCCATAATTATTTCAATAAACTAATTAATAAGTCAGAGTTCACAAGTTATTTACTTACATATTTCCACCCAACAGTTTTGAATTCAATGTAACAACCATAGATCCAATCCAAACGATAACAAATACTTCTGCAAACTCAGGTCCTCCATCATTCGAGCTATCTGCTACATCAGCGGAACCTTGTAATATCCTGAATACATTATTAATTATAATATGTATCATATAAATTCAATAGATGTAATATCTATGTAAATATATCTTACATTGCCATGAAAGTGCACAATATTAATGGTCCCCATAGATCCCCTAAAATTGAAAAATGTACATAATAATCAGCTGTTTTCTTAATAACAGAGTTGTGCCATTCATACTTACATTCTTTCAGTAGACTTTTCTTCTCTTTAGGATATAAAACATGGAAAAATTTCTTGCCTACTGCTCGAACGTCCCTCAACTGTATTAGATAAAAGCAAACATGTGCGATAAAAATGTTAAAGATATATACAGCAAATTTAATTAAATAAAAATTTATTTAATAAAATGATGAAAAATTTTTATTTGAAAAAACTTGAATGAGCTATCACTGCAAAACATGCTGCTCGTTTACGGAATATTCTCTTAGAATACACTACATTATAAATAAATGACAATATTAAAAGGTTATTTCTACATCTCATTTATCATTTTAGACCTTGTTTCTCTACAAGGAAAAATCCAAAAGTTTACTGTTGCTCTGTGTATTGCTGTTTGAAGTGAACTTGATAATTCTAAGACAAAAGTAACAAATACAAGACACGTACAATTGTATCTTTGATGGGCTCATCTAGTGTGTTAAATTCCGGCTCTCCCAAAGTCGATCTCTGCTTCGAATCTACTGTCATCTCACCCTCAACATGCTGAGGATCGACCGCGTACGTGACGTCGTCGTACATCTGTTGAACGTAACGCAAAATGTCAAACAGCGAACACAATACATGTCAGACGGAAACGTATCTACGAGATCGTCTCCCCCCCTCGAGTACGCTCGCCGTGGGGAATCTCGAGAGAACGGACACGTCGAGGGGACACGACGACGTTCGACAAATCGCAGCGGGATGATACTTGCGTCGAGTTTCGTCTCGCCGTCCATCGTCGCCATATTCGCCGTCGACGCAGATCCGAGACCCGAGTCAGTGGGAGCTAGAAGAAAGCGTAACGTCGAAGATCCCGCGTGCGATGCGCTCCGGGCATATCAATTATTCAAAGAGGATAATCGCCCCGTGTCCGCACGCGACACGTCCACCCGGTACACACACACGCGTACCGCGCCTCAACTCGCGCCGATCTGCGCTCGCGACACGTTATCGGTAGCAGCGACGTGAAACCATCGAGATACCACATGTATCCGATCGTGTTTCTGATCCAGCAGACGATGACCCTCTCGCCGCGGATCCCAGGAAGGCCCCGAGAATGACGGCTCGGTGGATCTGCGGTGTGCCGGCGATCGCCAACAGGTGGCGTCAGTGTCGCCGGTGGCGGAACTGCGGCGTGGCCGCGTTCGAATGGCACATATCAATCGGTATCTCGCGGCCGATACCCTTCCGACGTCGGCCGCCGGGAGAGGGTGAACATCGTTCGGCGACGTTGTCTCGCTCACCGGGTAAATTTCTCCGCGATGCCCCGTTTGACGCGAGCGTGCCGGCCGCCGCGCGTTTTCCTCTGCACCGCTCTTGTTGTTGTGGTGGCTGCGACGATGTTGACGGCGCTTGCGCATGCGCAGCGGGAGAGCGACGAGCCAATCACGAGCGTGCCGCGAAAGGGCGGCGAATCCAAGTCAAAACTCGATCAAGAGTTGTGTATGTTGAACTTTACTCCTCTTTCTCCTTTTGAGACCTGGCTTGTGACGTAATTTAACGTTAACTCCATTTCCTGCACGTTTCATTCTTCCAAAGTGGTAGCTTTTGCATGATGCTCGAGACACGCAGGAGATGAAGAAAAAATACAATTGAGGAGAATGATGTGCGTTTTCGTCATTGCATCGTAACTTGTTAAAACAAATATTTTACCTTAAACATTTTAATATTAAATATTTTCCTTAGGATTTATCTTAAATCCTTTAGCGTTTGATCAAATTAATTTTAATTTTGTTAACTTATTACTTTCTTACTTTGCCCTGCTTCATTACCTCTCGACTGTTTTTGCAACAGTTAAGAAACTATTTGCTCAACGGCGAAAGGACCACGTAGAAGCTGTGCAGACTCTCCTAAAGATGGACAATTATGAGCGCCTGTACAAAATGATTGCGGTGCTGTCTGAGAAGATAGTGGAGGTCATCGAATCGAGTAAAAGCGTCCTCGAGAAGGCTGGTTTCCTACCGCACAACAGTTCCTTTCCGGAGGACATCAACGTCAAAGACGGTACGATTACTTCGTCAGATAGACGGATCTATCAATGATAGAAAGTAGATCTAGCAGAGTGCTTACAAATTATCAGCGGAATGTCGATAAAAATATAATGGAATCTGTTAACGAGATGCAATGGCGGATTGAATGCAGAAACCGAGTCTGCCATTTCGCAACCATTTAAATGATTACGAAATGACAGAGTCTGTACTCTGCTCCGTTTTTGCTGGCTCGCTGTTGTCAGCGTACGTCTGACGGAATTTAATGCGGAGTTGATTTCAATGTGCCGCAATATTTTGCTTTTAAATCTATTGATAAACTGCTAACATTTTGCTCGTCGAATCAATTGCTCGTTTGAGTTATCAGATAGATATCTGAAATTATTTAAAAATTGACAGCAGATAATAGCAATTTCGTAAGGACGAACGAAATGCTTTATGGACTTTTCCCCGTCATTCACTATATTTGTCACAGCGTTGTCTAGCGTCCTGGAGAACACGGCGCTCTTCGGGGACATCATCCTATATTTGCCGGACATCACTCACAGAATACTGAAGACGCAGCCGGGATGGAACTCCACGATACATTGGTCCCTGAATTTCGCCAATCAGACGCGGCATTTGCTGAACAAATCGACCATCACGATGTTTCGCCTGGTCGAGCAGGAGCTGAACGTCACGGAGCGCGATCCGGGCTATTTTAATCCGTATAGGAGCGCTGCCCACGCTGGCCAGCGCGAGGATACCGTGAGGAAGAAGAAGCCTGTGAAGAAAGAAAAACGCAAAAAGGGACCGCAGATTGCTAAAATCGAGTTGTGAGCCGTCTTCGCCACACGCGAGACTTCTCTGACCGGTTCCTAAATCGCCTCGTTAAGAAGCGGAATCTTAATGAGGCGGCTGCCATTAAAATCCTAGAGAAGGTGGCTAACATATCTGATTCTGAATCCTACAGGTTTAATAACGATGAGCTTCCGAACGGCTTAATTCGACGAGGATTAACTATATTTCTATAATGTCTGTATAATAGCATCATGGATCGCTAGGAATGTTAATTAAGAATGTGCAAACTTAGCGGCCGCATTTATATCTAGCAATATTATAATGTTATACGGATGTTGCTATACATATCGAATTCCGACAAAGTCTCAATATTAAATAAAAATGTTGCATGGAAAATTATGTTTCCAGCTTACGTAAGAGCAGATCGTATGTAGATCGTATTTAACATTCCATTTGAACGGTGCCAATTCTAGTAGAGTATATTAGATTAATATTCGTGTAATTTGTCCATTCCCGGCGACAAAAGATCGTCGCGGAGCGGCGCCGATCCGTCCCTGTTTGAAAGCGAAACGAGCGGGAGAAGGCTCGAGGGCAACTTTGGTCCGCGAGCAAGTCGTGAATCTCTCGTGTCGTGTCCGCGACGAGAGACAACTTTTCCCGTCGGTTTACTCCGACGCTACGCCGCGCCGCGCCGGTAGAAAGTGGTCAGCCAATGAGCTGAGAACGGTTCCTGAGCCGGCCAGTTCCCGACAAGTGCCGCGACGGCGGCGGCGACGGCAGTATACCCTCGGCAGTGTCGCGACAGCGGATCGGTTGTTCGTTCGGTTGGCTGATGATTCGGTCGCCGTGGTCGCGGTGATCGCACGAGCTGAACGGCACGCGAAGGGAATTCAAGCACGCGACTGTCACCCAGAATACCGTAGACGCGCGCGCGGACGGAACGATGAGGCTCCAGGACGCGGCGCTGCTCTGTGCCGTCTTGACCATCGTCACAGGTAGGCGCGCCCTCGCTATTTTCGCTACGTCCAACATTCCACCTTTCTCTCTGTCAATGTTCCTGTCCCGAAAGATTCAAGTGTACCGCGTTTATGTGGGAGAACCAGAGAGTAGATCGTTTTTAAAATTCTTGCCGAAACAAGCTTTTTCCGTCCTCTCTCTCTGTTCCGCGTAAAAATTGCAATGGAGATCCTTCCACTTCGTTTCCTGGAAATTGCGAAACTGAGATTGAATTTTTATCGATTTCAATTACCGAGTTCCTTTTGCCGTTCACCTGCAATGCTCGGCGTATCGTACCGTGTCCACCGTAACCGAAGAGAGATTACTTTCCAAAAATTATGAAATTCCAAGACGATCGTCTAACATTGAATTCCTAAGCATGTATTGACTTATTAAGTCTGGCTTCTGCTGTGTTGCTCTTCCTACGACCGACCAGTTCTAGCAGGACGTCATTGACGTTAATTTTGTCTTTTTTTCCTCCGGACCGATCCTTCTCCCGCGGAGCATTCTCCGATTGCGTATTCTTTTTGTTAAATCTCTTTTCATGCTCCTCCTCCTCCTCGTCGCCGTTACTTTGATCGATGGCGTTATGTGCGAGCAAGGAAGTATGTAATTATAACGATTCAATAAATAATTGCATACTAAGCAGCTCGCTCTTATATATTCTATATTTGTACATGTACATACTTTATCAAAGAAATAAACGTGCTGCATATATGATATGCTCTTCATATTGAAAACGACATAATCAGACATGATTCATCATTTGATCAATTGGTCCATTTAGAAGGTCCTTCGAAACATTCTCCATAAACCTGGCAAGCAGAATTTTTTATAATCAGTCTACAGCGAAACGAAATCGCAGAAATCCAGGGGAAGCGAGGGACGACACTGGCGCGCCGATAAATTCGGTACGTCGACGGTTTCACTCGCGTTTACATAAGATTTGTTTCACGCGCATATGGCGTACTTGCTGGTGAGCGAGAGAGTGGCACACACGTGTCACCGCACGTGTGCGTGCGTCCGAACGATAGAAGGAAATGTTGCACCTGAGCGAACGAAAGAACGCGTCGTGAGCGCAACGTCATTGCCAACGTGCGCTGGTATATACCTTCACTTTCCACTTTACCGCTAAACGCCTCTTTGACATCCGCGAACGCGAGCACCTCTCTCGACGAGCTACAGTCGTAACGCGTCCCGTCTTCGCTTGTTCCACGACTGTTCTATCTGAAAAAAAAAATAGATCAAAGAAAAAAATTATTCACGTTTCGTCCTTCGTTGAGACAGATTAAACGGAAAAGAATGGAATTCACAAAAGTTTACCGATAATCTCTGACCTCGCTGATTGTAAAAAAATCTATAATTTGAAACGAGATCTTATTTGTTTTATTTCTGAGTCGCCCGTTTAGATTGCAGACGTCCGTCGCTGTATCAGGAAGTCCAGCGAAAGTGGGATCGCTAATTCTGCAGCATTGCTGAGCTTTAATCGGCGAGCGATCGAGTTACACGTATCAGGTGTTTCCACACGTAATTTCCGACTAATCTCCTGTACACACCAGGGAAACATTATTACCTCGTTTGCGGTTTACGTTGCGAATCATCAAAAAGTATAATTATCCTGAGTCGCTGAATGAAATCGTCGATTACCACAGATGCGGGTGGCTTTCAAGAAGCGCAATTACAAATCACAGAGACCTAATTCGCAAGAAGATAACGTAATCTCAATACGATTTAATTAGAATATTACGAGCAGAAAGGAGAGGAAAAAAAATGCTATACGCATAATGCCATTATAAGGTCACTGGGAAGAATCGTCGTAGGTGCTACTTTCTCTCGCGAGCACTACGCACCATTTTTAATGACGTCGGTTCTCCACGTCGATCGAACGTCGTGCAATTTCTCTCGTTACACTCGCGTTGCTCCAAATTTCAATGTTAAGTTCGTCAATTAAATGCCAGCTTAAATTTTATTACTAAGAGAAATGCTCGCGCGAGGTATTTAAAGAACCTTGACTGCGCCAGAGTTGCATTATGCAGACATAATGTTAACTCAAGCATATCCATTATTTATCGCCACGCAAATGCGTGTTATGAGTTTCGCGAAAACTTGTGCAACTCTTGCACATGCAGTCGCAGCGGCGCGTCTGGAATAGCTGAAGAACTCTTCCGGCACTTAAAGATTCTTTACGCGTTCTTCACGTGTAAATCGATTGCCTGCACGCTTGGCTGAACGGCTAAATAACGGTACATCACGGCACGAGTTTAACGAGTTTAGTCAATTCGCGGAATCCGTATTAACATTATAAGTACTGAAGATATTATTAGCGCGCTGGCATTTCGCACGGTGTCAATAACGGATTTAACATTCTATGACTATCAGTTTAACGCCTCGTGGAGATTTCTATCCGACGCAGTTCTAAATTCCCAGTTTAAATACGCGATAAAGAAACGCGCGGAACTGATTCTGAATTATGCTAATGTGAGACTCTACCTCGTCTTTTTAGACAATCTTTTAGCGCACTTACGTTTCACCGAAAGGCGCATAAACGCTCGTTCGCGCATACTCACGTGTCCAAACATATTGGAATGCCCACAATCACGTTTCTCGCTTTCTCAAACTTCTCCCCTGGAATTTCTCCCGCCCATATTTTCTACGCGCGTCTCAGGCTCTCTGTGCATATGCGAGCCTCCTCATTATTTCAGTCCCCATCCTGTTGACGTAACACAATGACATTGATTATAAAAAGAATCTTATATCGAAAACGTAAAAAAATCTCTCAATTTTTGACGGAGAAATGCTCAATTCTCAAAACGTTCTACGTGTGTTGCATGCGAAAGTAAATTCTGCTTGTATCGCTACCTGCCTGTTCATTCATTAAAGTCACCGTTTTGTCACCGCTGCCGGAGCGTAATCGTGCGTGGCTCGGAGCGTAACAACGCTTGACGGAAAGAACGCAGTAAAAGTGGAACATGGGCACTTGATAGCCAGCAACCAGCCGGCCTCATTCGGAACACAAGAGCGTAAATACACTCGTAAACGTGTCTCGAGCGATCCCCAACCTTGACATTTTCTCGGTTTAGCGGCTTTCGAGCATTAAATCATCTATATAATCGCACGCGATCGTGATCTTTTCCTAAGAATAAATAAAATATTATGACTTTCGGAATCGCTCGAGATAAAGAACGGTAAAGCGATCTTTTTCGCACAAACAAGCGTTAAAGATGAAAAAACATTTGAATTCCCGCGTAGGATTACAGTTAATTACGAAACTCTTTGTTACTTTCATGAGAGGGCGAAGAAAGGAGAGAAATTCTTTCCCACAATGTATTTATATGCATATGAAGCATGTTCATGCATATTTTCTATGCGTCAATGGAGAATCATTACCTCTTGTATCGCGCTTTCCTTTATTTCCTCAGTACATTGCCAAAAGAACAAAAAGGACGAGGACAAGAAAGACGAGGAATTCAAGTGTCCGGAGGGCCAGGGTAACGGTAATTTTGCCGATCCGGCAACCTGCAGGAGGTTTTATCAGGTAATTCATATCATTATTAATTTATCAGGTAATAATTGGATTTTTGTCTTATAATAAAATAAGTGTAGCTTATATAAATAATAGTACGGAGTTAAATTTTATGAAGTGGCTAGTATCTATATATATTTTCTAATTATATTTCACATAGTATTCTTACTTTTATTACCGGTCAACTCTCGATTATTTATCTCCTCTACGATTATTCGGTTACATGTTTATACTTTGTTTTCCGAAAGTGCGTCGATGGATATCCTTACTTGAATCGATGTCCGTCGGGCTTGCATTTCGACGACATCAGCAAGTTCTGTACCTTCAAAAACGAGGCGCGATGCGGACCGATCGAAACCAGTAAGCGAACACTTTTATTTTGTACTAATTAAATTACGTTGAAACAAAGGAGACAAGATCTAGAGAGGAAGCTGCAGATTTCCAAAAAGATTTTTCTAGTGTAACGAAACAATTGTTACTTTTTAAACTCGCTGTTCTTAGGCTTTGTTTTATTCATAAAAATATGTAATTTCCAACGAGAGTCGTGGATGCACAGTCTTCACAGCTCTGACGATGGTGTCATTTAATTTCTAGCGCCAGCACCAATCACCGAACCACCGACGGATTTGGCTGAACGCTGCGACACGTCGACCTGCCAGCTGCCGTATTGCTTCTGTTCTAGAGATGGCACGATCATTCCCGGTGGTCTTCATCCGGAGGAGGTAAAACGGCTACTCGATTGCAAATTCTCGTGATTTTCTTATCGATCTATTCAAACATAATATTTCTTTCGATTCGAATGATTTCAGACACCGCAAATGATAATAATGACATTCGATGGTGCGATAAATCACAATAACTTCGATCACTATCAAAAGATATTCACTCAAGACCGCCTGAATCCTAACAACTGCCCATTGAGAGGCACGTTCTTCATTTCCCATGAGTATTGCAACTACAATATGGTCCAAAGTCTGGCGCACGACGGTCACGAGATTGCGACCGAGACGATCTCGTGAGTAGCGTGAATACTCGGGATGCGTTAGGTGCGCTTTTCGCTCACGAAGGCAAATGTTTTCAGACTCCAGAAGGGCCTGGAAGACAAAGGTTACGAAGAGTGGGTCGGCGAGATGATCGGAATGCGCGAGATACTGAAGCACTTCAGTAATATCTCGACCGGCGAAGTCGTCGGTATGCGAGCGCCTTACTTGAAACCTGGTCGCAACACTCAGTACAAGGTGCTCGAGGACTTTGGATACATATATGACAGTAGCATAGGAATATCGCCGCTGAAGGTGCCGATCTGGCCGTACACTCTCGACTATAAGATCCCGCACGAATGTAAAGCGGGTACCTGCCCTACCAAATCGTTCCAAGGTAACAGAAATCGTAACAAAGATCTAATCTGTACAACGCAGAATAAAAATATAATAAACAATGCATTTGATATGAAATTAAAAAAAAAACGTTTATCCGTTATCGCAGGCATCTGGGAACTACCCCTGAATGCACATTATGTGGAGAGTTATGAAGGTGGACACTGCCCTTACTTGGATCAATGCGTTCTTCACAATCATGATCCTGAGGAAGTGTTCGAATGGTTGCAGGAGGACTTCAATAGATATTACGAACAAAACAGAGCGCCGTACATGATGCCCTTCCACACTAATTGGTTCCAAATCAAGGAATTGGAACGTGGTCTGTCCAAGTTTCTCGATTGGGTGGTAACGCTGTGAGTCAACATACATAATGCATATATTTATAAGAAAAATATTGATATTTTTAAATAAATATTGGACTTTTACAGACCTGACGTTTACTTTGTAACCGCCACGCAGGCATTAACATGGATGACCGATCCAAAACCGATTAAAGCTCTGCACAACTTCGAAGGATGGTCGTGTAAGAAGAAAGAGAATTTGCCCGGACCGCCGTGCAACAATCCGCACAAGTGTGCCTTGGACTTTAAGCCTGCCGAATCGAATTTCACAACAACTAGGTAGAAATTGATCCAACTATCCTCAACACACACATACACACACATACACACACGCGCGCGCGCGCGCGCGTGTGTGTGTGTGTGTGTCTGTGTGTAATTATATTATATATACACACATATATATATATATATATATATAATTATTTTAATTATCATACTTGTATTAATATCATTATTAATTATTAACAGGTATATGGAAACGTGTAGAGAATGCCCGAACAAGTATCCTTGGTTGGGAGATTCGAAAGGTACAGGGCTATATAATGATAATTACAATCCTGAAAAGAAATAGGAATGTCACCTGAGTGAGTTAGAATTAATTTAGTGCAAGCGTTTCGTTGTTATCAAAGTAGATGTCTTGTGTCTGTGTGTGTATGTGTGTGTATGCGTGCGCGCGCGATAAATCCATTATAGACTACACTCGCATCAAGCATCTTACTTTCTCATATTGGAGAAACCTCGTAAAATTTTAATTTGTATTTCAAACGTACGAGTCAGTATGCGTAAACTTATACATCTATCTCCGTATACTCGACAACGTTCGTATCTATTAATGTTAAGTGTGTACCGCTCAATCTGAAAGAGAAAATAAAACGTTTCGATGCTACACAAGATCTAAAAAAAAATCTTCCTTTTATTTCTGGAGGATAATAGTTTGAAATAATTACTCTTATACAATATTTTTCCTTATTTATCCTACTTTAAGTGGCGTTGTTTAAGTCTTGTTTTCGTGTTTAGCTAAAACGCTATATATTTTACATATTTATATATTTTTAATATATACACAGTATATCTACATTCATTGCTTTGAACTGCACTGTCCGTCTGCAGGGTACGCAATCAAAATTATGCAACCACCTATCGTTTTCAATTAATTAACGAATCGGGACCCACTCCTCCAATACTTGCTTATATTTTATACGTTCTGGAAAAAAAAAACAAGAGCAGTCATGTAACATTTCAGATTAAATTAAGATAAGCAGACATGCCTCTTAATCGCAGAATACACATGCCGTATGGAACCAAGATAATTATCTTTTCATTTTTAATCAGTTATTCTTTAAAAACATAGACAGAGCGCGTTACCTGGCTCGGGAAAGAGGTCCGGATGTCGTATGATATAATCTCTTATTCTTGTATCGCGTTCCGCTTGATAATTATCAACAAGCTTCTTTGCAATTTGCGACACGAAATATCCCACTGCCACGAAATAAATGTGCCTCTGTATTCCTAAAGAAAAATATATTGGTTAGAAACGCTGCACTAGCAAGTATTTATCAAATTTGTTATTCAAAGTCGACAAACGTAATACTGATTCCGTCACAAATTAAGATTGATGACGAATCAATCGTATTGGCAAGGATTCTCGCTGTCGGAGACGTAAAAGGAAAATATGCATGTAAAAACGGAATAATAAGTGCTTTCCATTTACACTGATACTCAGGTTGTGTTTCATAATTGCTGGCAGTACTGAAAAACTATAGTTTACGTGACGTCAACTGTAGATTTTCAGTACTGGCAGCAATTTTCAAACACAGTCTCAGATGACTCTCCCTTGTGACGTTATAACTCAGTTAAATGCCGCTTTTGAATATTCCTTTTTATTCTAACAACGGAGATTCAACTGATTTTTACCTATAATCTGCACAAGCTCGAAACTGTGTGCTTTATATCCATTTCTACCACGGCAGATTAAATTTTATCTCGGTTTAACTTACTTTCTATCTTTTTTTAGCCCTAAGAATTAGAAAGAGATGAAAAGTAAGATTAAAAGTTAAACCAAGATTAAAGTTAATCTGCCATGGTAGAAATGGACATTAGTGAGTCTTGCTAACTCACTTTAAAAGAGAGATTATAAATCTGTATTGTTAATGATAGTTTTGTCACTTTGACGAAGTCATGACGTCGCAAGTGAGAGTCATCTGAGTTTTGGTGTAAATACTGTAAATGGAAAGTAATTCTAATGTCACACAAATGTCCACAGAACAAACTATTGCTGTTACATAATCGGGCGGTGAGGTTAAGTTTGCCGAAAGACGAGAAAGGTCGCGTTTACGATGTTCGAGAGCTCGGAAAACCGAGCTGGCACTCACCGGCATAGAACGGCTTTTTATACACCACATTCGTGATGCATGGAACTGCAAAGGCACCTCCTACACATACCACCTCCGGCGCATATTTGGTCATTACACTGGGCTCATAATTGGGATCCGGCTTGAGCAGCTCCAGAGCCCACTGGACCTCCGGATGTTCACTTATCTCGTGCGAATGATGTTTACTCATTTTTCTTTCTTCTTTTTACAACGAAAGCTATTGATTCGCGTTGAGATCGGCAATCAGGAGCGCGACGCTCCGTTTGACGAGCTGTGAACCGGAGCGAAAATTGCGGAAATAACAATGGTGGATTGATGCGAGCAGGATTCGTTGATTGCAGCGACATCTGACGAAAAGTAGGGAAACTGATTTAGCAGAGATTCAAACCACTTTAGCGAAGATTTGAACCATTTTAGTATATAATTTTTTTGCAGTCATGACAATTTTTGTTTGGCTTTACAGAATTAAAAATCGACCACGATATAGCGGAACTAAATTTGCTGCTTTCCTTACTCTGTAATACCGAAATCTGAGTGACTCGATGGCTCAATAATTAATTAAGAGCCGATATGAACCAACAATTTTTTTTCGTTTCTCATGAAATCATTTACGTAAAAGTATAATTTATCCCCTTAGAGAATAATACTATATATTTTTAGCATGTTATCTGGAAAAAGTTCCTGTACACACGCGGTCATTAATGCCTGGACATACCGACTGCGCCAGTTCAGAATGCGTCTTTCTTTCCAATATGGAATACGGAAGCGCGTATGCGCCATAACGTTGGCACCTCGTGCTATAGGAACATGCGCATTGGTTTTTGTCTAAGAACAGCACTGTGTATTCCATGAGGAACGGAACCCTGGGTTCCGTTCCTTTCCGTGGTTAAGATAAATATTATTCAATTACATTTTGAGTAGGTCTTTACATTTTTTGATGGTTAAATTTGTTAATCTAACGAAGATCTTGAAATTTTTAAGGTAATTAATTTAATTAATACAAAGTTTGGTATTTATTTAGAATACGCGCTGCACCTCGAATATCAATAAAATTATGCTCCTTCGACGCGTTTTGACACGAAACGAAAGAATCTGGCAGCAAAATGCGGCGGTCTGCCCTGCGAAGCGAGATATTTAACGTTAAAGTTGATGATTCTCAGGTTAGGAATCCTGTCATTCCTATTATCAAAAGTTATCAAAAGTTCATATACCAACTATTGTCTGCTTTAACAAATTATTTCTACTACAGATATTAAGCGTCGAAGTTAACGAAACAGAAATAATTTGTTAAAGCAGAGAATGGTTGGTATATGAAAAGTACATATTTATCGGTACGACAGTGATT
>JAJVSH010000089.1:596973-643712 GCA_021460005.1 Tetramorium alpestre
CCTATATATATTAGCAGGATACAAGTTGCCAGCGCCCCGGTGACAGTAAGTAGTCATTGGAACTACATGAGTGTCAGGGGGCTGCCTAGCAGTGAATATCGGAACGCAGCCGATATAACCTAGCTTAACTCTTCCCATGTCAGCTGTGTGTTTCCATTCTCGTAATTAAAGGACAGTATCCACGTGGAAGAATAACAAAGAATTAACATGAACGGGATGAGGCGTGTAGCGTTTCATTTAACCGCTCTCACTAGCGTGGGTATGGGGGGCTGGTATATGGGCAAGTTCTCCGAACAGAGGCGATATTCGAAAGACAATGAAACGAGTGTGTTGTCAGCGACGCAAATTCGGAACATGCCGGGTTTGCCTCTGTTCGGCACGGTTTCGGCGGCCACCCCCTTCACACCTGCCGAAAGCTACGACAACGACATGGGCTCCAAAGTGTCTTCAAACATGACAAGGGTGTCGCAGGTAGGTGAAAAGGATGTTGAGGGTTGGCTGAAGGGATGATTAATTTCTCCCTAAATTTACTCTACTGAATTGAAGACAAATGAGAGGGATAATTTCATAATTTGTCACATTGGCACCAATAACAAATAGTTTGATGACTTGACAAATCGATTGGCGTGCAATGATTTTGTTATAAATAATTCGGTGGTAATCAAATGTGAAAGGAATTATCTTTAGTAATTTACCGATGCATAAAAAGTTTGCTGAATTATTTATAATACCGTTAAAAGTTCTAATGACCATATTGGACATTGATAATATTGCGGCAGATTATGAAATTTGGTTTTCCCGGATTGGATCATGTCAGGTCGTACGAGGATTTTGTGCTCTCTTACGACAGGCGAAACAGAGTTGCTCACTGGGTATTTGAGCACTTGAGCAAGGACAGGTTGCAGTGTAACAAGGAAGTGGATCGCTCAAAGTGTGAATTCAAACCTGATCAGAGTATACATCCTTTCTTTAGGTAAAATATATAATTCCTAATACATTATTCTCAGATTATTTCTAAGATATTAGAAGAGAAAATGTACAAATTTAATTTAATGGATTAAATTAATCAAGTCTTAATTTTTTGACAATGCCAACAGATCAGAAAATACAGACTACAAGGGAAGCGGCTATGATCGTGGTCATTTGGCGGCGGCTGGGAATCACAAAGTGGAACAGAAACACATGGAGCAAACTTTCTTCCTCACCAATATGGCACCACAGGTCGGAAAGGGTTTTAATCGAGATTCCTGGAACAGGTTGGAGAAACATGTTCGAAAATTGACAGCGGTCTACAAGGACGTTTACGTATGCACAGGGCCATTGTACCTTCCTAAGTATGTTGCTTGCTGGCAGTTTTCAGTTTGGTTTTGAATCTTGTTTATTTTTATATTACTATATGCATTTATAGAAGAGAAGCGGATGGAAAGAAATATGTGCGTTATGAAGTGATAGGCGCGAATCATGTGGCAGTGCCTACACATTTTTACAAGGTGATTGTCGGTGAAACCAGCGATGGTAAGCTCGAAATGGAAGCTTTTGTGATGCCGAATACGCCGATTGACGATAACACGCCACTCACTAATTTTCAGGTAATGCTTTACATTCTAAGAAATAAAACTATGGAAATGATATTAAATTATGTAGGATACATTCTGTATATATAAAAATTATAAACATATATTTAAGTATATCGCAATATAGACGTAATTGAATTGTCAATACAATTGCTTATTAGTTAGAAAAAAATATTAAAATTAAACGTATGAGAATAATTGTATGAGTGTAAAAGAGATAAGCGATGTATTAAATTTATTTAATATATAACAAGATATATTAAACATATAATAAATTTATATTATAATTATTATAAGAATTTGATTATTTTGTTAACAGGTGCCACCAGACAGCATCGAACGCGCTGCTGGACTTTTATTCTTTGACAAACTATCGCGCAATAAATTAAGTAAAGTGAACGGCAAGAACACAGGCTAAATTTCACGACTGCCCAATTTCTGCTCCAATCCTTTCCCCTAACTGATTGAAAAATGCCAATTTTCAAATATTCAAATTGTATAGAGTTTTAATTTCTGACACATCAATTGTATATTTAAATCTACTCTTTTTTTAGTTCATTGTACATAAGTTTTAGAAGTTTTATCTTTATAAATTGTACATAAGTTTTAGAAGTTTTATCATCATGACATTTTATATATAGTATATATTTTAGTTATTCTGTATTTTGTTGAATAATAAAGATATAGATTTTGTTGATGTGTTATCAATTCGTTTATACATGCGTTTATTGATTTTGTACATTTAGTCATCCGCTTGGAGTTGCTATATCTACTAGTAACGCACTGTATTGTATATTCTCGATTTGATCATACCGAATAAAACGCGCTCAAATCTATCGTATTTATTCTCTCGACTTATGTGGCGAGGATTTAAATATATTTACCGCAAAATAGAAATTACGTGTATAAATAATTTTTTAAGATAGCGTTTTTTTGAACTGAGTAAAAACGAAACAGTTATTAATTTAAATTACACATATTCGAATAATTTTTACATATTTTGGCATTGGCAAAATTGTTTAAAAAAGATATAATTAATACAATTTATTTTTTTGGAATATATAAATATGGAATGTGTATATATGTATATATATATTCGGTATGTTACATATACATTTGGATTTTCTTCATTTCTCTTATTTCAGATGTTGGGAACTCAGTCTTGAACACAAATGCTTCATAAGTGAAAAATCAAACGCTTATAAAATCGCAAGATAATTTTTACAGAGTAAAATCTTATAAGATATCGCCTCGTCGCTACTTTGGTCGTGGTAGTATAAGTACGTATCGGTTAATACGTTCGTTATCGTTAAATATCTAATAGTCATATAAAATCCTAAATATGATAAAGTCATTATTAATCTTTTCGGCTTACAAACTATGTCTATGTACAAAATTAACAGGCGCGCACTAATGTGAGTTTTTCCATGCGCGTTCAGAGTTTTTCTTTCTTATGCTGACGTTGGAAAAGCCCGATAGTATCGATTTTTTTTTACAGTAAGTCAGAATGTGTCGCTGTTTGATGATATTTAAGACTTAACATTTATAATTCCTGCGAAGATAGGTAAATTAAAAGAAAACTTGCAATTAAAATAATAAAAAAAATCTAACTGAAATTGTATTGCAAAAACACAATATTGAAATAAAAAAAGTGACTAGCAGTTTAAATAAAAGTAAAAAAGTAAATGATATTAAAAATTAAATAGGAACTGAAATGAGTTTAAAAAAATTGAAAAAAATTCAATAGATTAAATAAAAATATATAATTAAAATTTCAAAAAAGAAATTACAAATTTAAGAGACAAATAATCGCGAGAATAAAGATTCAAGAATTAAAACTTTGAAAAGAAAAAGAATTTGCAGAATAATTTTCTATAATAAATAAATTTTCTATAAATTTTCTTTAATTCACCTATTCTTTTGCAAGCGTAAGAACATTATGCATTTTTCTCGAGATCTTGCACGTATTTAAGTCGTACTTTGTTTGGAATATCATCCTCCTTGGTTTCTCTGTTTCTTCTCGTCCATCGACATTGCATGCATCGCAGCTTATAAATAACATTTTTTTTTAAGTAGAGTATACATTAGGCACTAAAATGGACGGGTCTGTTTACTCGGATTCGCTTCCTTCGAGTATTGCTTAACGTCTTAAGGACACTTCTGAGAGCTTTAAGTACACTTTATTATAATCTACGTGATTTATTTTACGCGTGTTATTTAAAGGGTGTCTCAGAGAAAGAGAAGGAGAGAAAGGCATAGAACACCTTTTTACTTGATAAAATCTTTGTATTCGAGCATCACTTAATGCTAGAATATTTTCTCCCCTTTCATTTCTAACAATTCTCTTAATTTTAGAATCTTTGGATTTTTCTGATTCTTAGCTTTCGGAGCTTGTCGAATCTTTAAAATTATCGAATTTCTAAATCTTCAAATTCTCGAATGTTAGAACATCATTGGTCCCTCGAATTCAATTAAAGGACTTACGATCCTTTTTTTTTTTTGGGAGAAATACAAATTATTTAGAAAATATGTGCATACAATACTTGTGCATACAATGGATATAGTCTTTCTCCGAGACACTCTATACATTGCTTAGAAAGCTCGAAACAAAACGTTGAATTTATTAGGCTCCAACGTAGTGCCAAGTTTTCAAATCTACTTGAATGATAATCAGCCTCCCTCGGGAGGATGGTCGAAAAATGTCGTTGCAAAAATGTTTATTATTAAATTTATTATTAATCTTAGAATCATTGCCTATACGATTTTCTCACAAGCAATGAATAAAAAGGACTTGGAAATTTTCTAATCGATCTTCAAAGGATCTGAAATTTAATCTTACAATAAATTCCCTCCTTCTAATTTGTCTATTTTTTTTTGTAACGATGAAACAGCGAGGACTAGAAGACGCGATCAGTAATCATTTCACGTCATCGACTTGGCTGTTCATCGAGCAATATGCATGCTTTCAGTCGAAAATCTTCGCAATGATGAATCACATTTTCGGTAGATTAGGTTACGCAAATGATCTTCGATATAGGAAAGATTTACATTCAGATATATAATCAAATCCCTCATCAATCAATAAAATCAAATCCCCCGCTTTAAGCAAAAAATTATGAGTAGAGATTTACAATTAAATAGATTGATTATAAAAATTTAACTTTAAAAAAAAGAAATATATTTACTATTTCTTATTACTTTTCTTTTGTACGAAACAGAATCCGCCTTTTTAAAAAGCACAACTTCCACATATCGAAATTCACTCGCATTACCTAATTACGTCCTTCTGACAGTCATTCGATTAAATCAATCTCTCTTCCGGTGGAGGCTTCATTACGTTATCCATTTCTACTCTTGGATTGCTAAACTCCTGAGCACTTGGACTATACGTGCCACGTGTCGCACGTTTTTTCCTTGCCATCATGAAGAGCATTACAAGGGATGCAATGGCAATCAGGAGGAGACAGCCCACGATCGGGCCTACGATTACCATTATGTTGAGGGCTTGGCTGCGTAAATAATTATTTTCCGGCTGAAAAAGAGTTATTTATTATTAATATATATATATATATATATACATATATATATGTATATAAATTAATCATTTTATTTATATAAATAAATAAATAAATTTGGATGTATGTACATATTTATTGGCATATATTTTTTGGTATATAATTTTGTAATTTTTGTACTTGACCTAAATCTTTTTCCAAATTTTACCATACCTCTGTACAATTTCGTCCGGTGTATTCAGGAGTGCACTGACATATGTATCCGCCATCGTTAGCGCATTCGCATGTCCCACCATTGTGGCAGAAATCCTAAATAGAAAAATAATGGCATTAAGTAATTGGATAAAAACAATATACGAATAATTATGAAAAATTTTCTTTTATTTTAATTTTTATTATTATAACTAATGAGGACTCGTAAAATTTCATTTTCTAGGTCTTTCCAATCTTCTGAGGTATCATTTTTTTATTTTTAATTTATCAATTTTCTTTCCATGTCAATTATCAATCACTTTTTTACATTTATACTTTTTTTGGCAGAAGTTTAAAGAACTTACCTCCTGGCAAGGATTTTCCATGCCGCAATTATAGCCACAATAACCGTCGTCGCAGATACACTGATAAATACCAGGCAGGTTCTCGCATTTACCGTGACCGCAATCAATCTCCAAATCTTGGCATTCGTCTACATCGATGGAACAATCGATTCCGGTATATCCGGTGCCTTGGCAGTCGCACACGAACTTGTTCACTCCGTCGTAGCACTTGCCATCATTCTTGCAGGGCACATTGCCCTCAGAATCCGGTGCGCAGTCATCAATATTGGTCTCGCAATACATGCCGGAGTAACCGAGAGGACAGGTGCACTTCGGCGTCTATTTTACAATAATTGATGTGCGCAATGATTAAACAATACAAAAAATCTTTGAAAGTTTGAAATTATAGGATTATAAATTCCGAATATAGATTATAGTAGAATCTAAGAATTTAAAGATTTTTTTTTCAAAACTTTTAGAATTTAAATAAACAATTTTGAAGGTCTAGGAACTAAAAAATCCTAAAATTAAAAAATAATGAACTTAAGAAACTAGATCATTTTTAATTTTTATAATTCATAGTTCTCCAAGACTTTAAATTAAGAATTTAATATATACATATATATAAACTTGATTCACTTCAGCTTTAAATTGCCAAGATGCGGGACTTGGTTTACAATACTGTCTTACCACATTTATTCTTTATCCCACACACTCATTCCAGCTATTAACCTAGCTTAACCTAGCTAATTTAAATAGCTATTAATTAGCTCTTAAATCATAGTCTATATTTTCTTCCTTTCTTTCTTTTTTCCTTCTTCCCTTTTTCTTCATAATATCTTAAAAATTTTCGCTTTTTCTTTATTCAAATTATCCTTCCAAATCCTTTTCATTCTTTCCCTTCTAATACTTCCTAACTCATTGAACCATTCCTTCGTTATTATCGCATTCTCCTATAAAATATTTTATATTATCCCTACCTCCACAGAATACGCATATTCTATCTTCTTCTTTGAGCCAATACTTGTTTTCTTCCTCCATATTATCACAGCTTAATCTCATCATTGCTTTAATTGCCATTCTATCTTTCCTATTCATCCCATTTCCACCGTTCAAATATTTAGACCTATCCCCTATTTCATTTAATTCTTTATATTTTCTATTATACCTCGCCTCTTTTATTTTTCCTTCCTCTATTTGTCTTTGTACATCTCTTTCTCTTCCAATTTCTTTTCTATGTCTTCTTCCTCTCTAGCTAGACTATCTATTGCTGCTATTTCCCACTCATTTCTAGTGTAATATGTTTCCCTCTCCCTTCCGTACCTTTCCTACCATCTTCTCTTTTCAGCATTCTTTCACCCACCTTGTGTCCTCCATTTTCCTTAATTAAGAATTTAATAGAAAATTTGATTACATAATGATGGCTCAAGGATTTCAAATTTTGAATCTCAAAATAATAAAGAATGTAAAAATATAAAGAACATCATAATAAAAAGACATAATGAGAAAGAGGAATTGTATACCTGATATAGGAAGTCGCATCTGCCCCCGTTTTGGCATTTTTTGCGGATGCAATAGGGCGTGTCACAGGTCAGGTCGTCGTAGCCGGGCATGCAGTTACAGGTGAAATTATCACCCGTCTTTGGATTCGATATGTTCACACAAGTCGCACCGTTCTTGCACGGATCATTCTCGCAGGTGATTAGTCGGAAGCTTTCGCACAGTTCACCGGTAAATTGATCGGGGCACTCACACCTGAATAAGCCTGGCAAGTTCACACATACGCCTTCATGTTGACACGGACTCAACGTTACGCACTCGTTGATATCGCTATCGCATCTGAAATCAGGTAGGAAAGGAATTCGATAAGAGAGAGCACTTTAATCCTTTCTTAATCATTTGACAATACAGTTTTATCTAATTTATCTTATGGCTGTGATTATATGAGATGTGTGTGTGTGTGTGTGTGTGTGTTTTTCTGATAAGTTGATAAAGATGATTTAGAGATTTTCTACTACATTTATCTTACAAGACATACGATTTTTTGTATCAACTGGTTTTGATCAACTGATTAATTAATTATAAATTTATTGTTGATAATATGAATAATACATTTTCATTACTGTTTATTATTGTTAATATCCTTTTTTTCTGATTAAGTCATAAATACATAATCAAACTACAAAGAATCCAATTGTATAAGTAAAAAGAATCATCCATTAAAAATGTTATATAACAGTAATTAAAAATTTTACAAAAAGCTGCTACATACAAAAAAATCCTTTTTATACATAAATGTTGAAGTAATTTAGAAAGAAAAAATACTCACAGCCATCCCTGCCAGCCGTTCTCACAGACACAGGTGTAATTGGCAATACCATCGACGCAAGTAGCACCATTTTGACATTTGTTGTCGACGCATTCATTGATATTAATCGAGCAGTCATCCTCGGCATAACCCGCGGGACACTCGCATATGTAGCTATTGGCTTTATCGAAGCAATGACCATCGTTTTTGCAGTCCGTGTCAAAGCACAGTTGGCAGCCGATACTGTTGCGATGAGTGGCGTTATCATTATCCTGCAATTCCAGGAACTCCAACGGGGTGAAATTCGCGTTTTGATAAACCTCCTCGTATGTAAAGTAGTGCAACAGCATGCTGCCAATACGTACTTCGCCGAGGCAGCCCTTAAACGGTTCTCCTGCAAAGAAGAAAGGATGAACTTCTGATTCCAAGAAAAAGCGATTAAATAAACGAATAAATGAAAAAAACAGAGCGAAAGATTTAATTTTAAGAAAACAATTAAAAGTTGTAAATTGAAGAATAAGAATTGAAATAAAAAATTTTTCGATTTTCAAAATCAAGAATCATTAAAAGTTCTGAGTTTACGTATTTTTATTTGAAATGATTTGTAAAGAAACAATTTCGCTGTAATATTTGTTACAGACAATATAATGGCATTTAAAACTAATTAAAACTCTGTATCAAAATGTTATACGCACCGGAAATCATACTATGCGGGGGCATAGCGGTCGTTAGTCTATGCTCATTATAATCCACGCTATTGCCTTCGATTCCGTTTCTCCTCTCGTGTTTGGATCCAACAGTAAGATAAGTGTGTCTATCGGACAAGGCACTGGAGGAAAGTCCACCGAGGGTAACTGTTCCTGCCACCAGTAGATCGTACCACAGTTGAAAGCTGAAGTTGGGACTCACGTAAGGTTGCTCTTCGGTAGGATTAGCGTAACCGCATTCCACGGAATTGTTGTTTAGTCTGATGAGCAACGAAGTCCAGTTCCCGTCGGGTTGGCTTTTACCAAAGGAGATGATACCCTGGACGACACCTTCTACATCGAGCCGCCAAGACACAGTGACGGTATCTCTCAAGACGAACACGGTGAAGTGTTGGTCACCCATATGAGGTGCCATATGAAGCAGCGTGCCACCGGTGTTAGATCGATAGGTGATCTCTATGGTGTCGAGTGGTAGATCATTGGCAGCATCCGTAGCGCGGCCGTATGCGTACGTGAAGGCAGTGGAAACACCGTCGAAAGTCGCATTGGCGATACACTCGTAGCCGTCGTCAAGATTCTGGCAGCGTGAACCCGCCGGACAGTCCTGCAGTTGACAGAACTCCATCTCCTGACAAATTTTACCGGTGTAACCGCGAGGGCACTGGCACCAGAAGTCATTCCACGTTACGTGACACGTGCCGTTGTGATTGCACGGGCTGCTCACGCACACGTCATCCGACACCACGCCCTCGAGAACTTTCTCAGAATCGAAGGAGACATTGCCGAATTGAACGAGTGCAGGAATGTCTTGTGCCTGAATGAAAATAAGACTTGCTTATAAATTTTGAATAAAAGTACATTACCGAAAGGTTGATAAATGTGATAAAAAATTGGAACAATATTACATAAAATCCAAATCATAAAATTCAAAATTCGAAGAAACACACTTTATACTTGCTTGAATTCATTACTATATAGTATAATGCACAAGTCATAGAGTTCAACAAAATATCAAAAAGGAGCCTCACCTTTAGCGGGAAGAATTCCACAACCATCGTTCTCGTGCCATTCGAAATCTGCACATCTTGGATAATACCCTTGAAGTTAATTTGCGACGCTCGCTGCACTTCTATCTGCCTGTTATCGACTTGGCGAATGTATCGCGACGCCTGAGGAAGTCCTCCTAGATAAAGAACGGTCACGTTCAGATCTCCCGTGGCACTGATGGTCTTGCGGAAATATTCGGTGCCGTTGATCTTCACTTGAACGAGGGTGACGTTCCTCGCTACTTGAATCAGATGATTGTTTCCATCGTTGAGCTTCACGCCGCCGACTGTGTAGGCCTCTGTGCCGTTAAATTGAATCCTGACAAGCAGTTCCCCGCCCTCCAATTGCGCTGCTATGTAGGTCTTTTCTTGCGACTTCTGATCGACTTGAGAATCCGGTTCCGTACCTAGGTAGAAGATATCACCGTTGCTCTCCCGCGTGCGGATGAACATGGAGATGTCGACGACCGAGCTGACGGTACGTCTGGCAGCATCGCTGACTCTTACGGTCACGTAACCATTCGTAATATTCTCATAGCCGAAGGTGGCGGCTGTCATGTTGTATTGACAGGTGTAACCAAGGTAAGGACGCTCGCATTTGCAGTAGAAGTCGCGCCAACGATCAGTACAATGGCCGCCGTTCTTACATGGATTCGGTGAACACTGAGCCTCGCGAGGACAGCCCGGCTCTACATCTTCCATATATACGGTTTTCGATGTGGTGCCGGAATAGACCTGTTATAAGATCAATTTTGAAAATATAAAATGTTATGGAAATTATAAAGGAAAAATATAAAGAAAATTATTAAAATTATAACATCTGAGTTTGAGAATTTAACAGATTGAGAAATGATAGATAGATATACTTAGATTAACAATGAAAAATGATATTCAAAAATAATAGATTTGAAATGCTCTAATTATTAATTAAAATAAATTAAAGTAAATCGAAATTAACAACAGATTGACGTACCCATTCGCCATTGATGACAACGTCTTCCATACAGCCGACGAAAAATGCGAACGAGGGTAAGCGAGACAATCTTTTCAGAAAGCTCAGGGAGCTGATATGACTTCCACCCACATTTGTCGTAGGAAAAGATGTGTGATTTGATGAGTTGGAGCCTTCGTTTGGACTAATAGGATAGATAGTCTGTTCCTCGTTGGCCGAAAGAACGAGATGAGTCGCGTTGATCGCCACGAAAGCCTTCTGCCAGTTGGAATCGTTGAGTCCACTACCGACGAAGACTCCATCCCATTTATTTAATATACTAGATTGTATATTGAGTTTGCCGTTTACCAGCTGGAGCATATAAATGGTCACACCTCTACCGATCGCTAGGAGACCATTCGGCAAGGTAGTCCTAAAGCGAAATTGGATATCGTAGCCCTCGTCGCGCGTAGTGTTCACCAAGACATACGAGCTGCCACTTAAAGACATTGTCGTCACCTGTGAATTTGTTGAATAATAGTATTCTTAAGATGTTTATCAAATTGTACATATAAGCGGAACACGATTACGCACCTTCTTCCGCCAGATGCGCTTCAGAAAGAGTTAACGAGTGCGATCAAGCGAGTGATAAATATTTTTATGTTCAATAACCAATGATTACACATTTTTTTCAGATATAATAAGAGTAGAAAAATTATAAGAATTAAGTAGAAAATGTATTGGATATTTAAAAATTTATGACTTAAAAGTGAGTTGTAGAGATGTTTGCGAAGAAATAATTCCGAGGAGATAGTGCTTTCGAAAATTATTTAAAAATATTTTAAAAACATTTATTTAATAAGAAATATAAATACTCACATAATCGCAGACTACGCCGTGATAACCATTGGGACAGGTACAGTTGAACTTGTGGATGGTCTCATCGATTAGATAGGGCCAACAAGTGCCACCATTCTGGCAGGCATTGCCCTGACAGCCCATCAGCTTTACTGAGCAATTTTTGCCACCATACTCCGGCTCGCAGGTGCAAAAATAATCGGCTTTACCATCGGTGCACACTCCATGCTCACAAGGATTGTATCTCTTGCATTCATCGATCTCATGCTGACAGTGATCTCCTTCGTAGCCTTCGTCGCACTCGCAGGTGTAGCCGCCGATTCGATCCATGCAGATACCTGGACCACAGGGATTGCTGTCACATTCGTTGATATTCACCTCACAATTCTTGCCGGTGACACCTTGCACGCAGAGGCATTCATACCTATTGTAGATTTAAAAAATGTATTCTTTTCACATCAAGAGTAAAATATGTAAAAGGTATTGTAAGAGCCACAGATTTCAAGTCATCCTCTTAATAATGTGGTTATATGTGGTATTTCTAAATTTTTGAAAATTTTAAAATAAAATAAGGTCTATTCAAAATTAATAAAGAGATGAAAAAAAAACAATATCAAAATTTTTAGGAAAATAAAAAAAATTAAGAATTGTTAAGAGATTTATTTAAAGACTTACCCGCTGGCATTAGCGTAACTGAACTCTTGGGTGAAAATCGCAGGCAAGTTCAAAGCCTCGCTCTTGTAAAGATCTTTGTTTGATCGCTCGAGGCAAGTGCCATTGTACTGACAAGGCGAACTTTCACATTCGTTTACGTCTACTTCGCAGTTCTTTCCAGTGTAACCGGCATAGCATTGGCATTTGTAACTCTTGATGTCGTCCAGACATAGCCCACCATTTACACATGGCCCCGATAAACATTCATCGATATTATTCTCGCAATGTGGACCCTTAAAAATTAGAGAATTAAAATAATTTTAAATTATAATTAAGAAATTAGATTTAATGAAATTCTTACTTTAAATTAGATTAAAACTGTATGTAAGAAATTAAAATAAAAAGTGTACTATATAATTTTGAGTTAAATATAATTAAAATTAAAAGCAACAACTGAACAAATTAAATCGGCTCACTTTTGAAGATTTTTATTTCTGAAAAATATTATATTAAATTAAATAAAGAGATTGTAATAATTAGACTCCACCTCGAAACCAGTGTCGTTGCAGTCGCAGGTGTAGTCATTTACGCCATCGATACATTTTCCTTGATTCATGCAGGGTGACGACTCGCATTCATCGATGTTGATCTCGCAATTAGCACCGAGGAAACCCGCCGGGCACACGCATGTGTACGATGCTATACCGTTTACGCATTGCGCCCCATTGTGGCATGGGTTGCTGTCACACTCATTCACGTCTATCTCGCAAGTTTTACCAGTGTAACCGGGTGGACATACACACTGAAACATGTTGATACCATCGAGACACGTAGCATTATTCTTGCATGGGCCGCATAGGCACTCGTCGATGTTGATGTCACAATGATCACCGGAGAAGCCTGGTCGGCAAAAGCAATTGTAGCTACCCTCGGTATTGATACAAATCCCGTTGTTGCACAGAGAATTACCGTGTAACTCACACTCGTTCACATCGAGATTGCAGTATTGACCTGCGGATGATATTTAATGAATGTAATTCAGTTTTTGTAAAAGAAAGTTTTCGAAATGTTATTCTATTTTTCTGATAATACAGATAAATTACAAAAGTCTCTTTTTCTAACAAGTACAAGTGCAACTCTTTAAAGTAATTCTAATGCGAAAAAAGATACAACTACAGATAAACTAAATTAATGTAACAGTATATAGCATTAAAAAATCATAAAAAATACAATAAAGCAAAAATAATTAAAGGATAACAATGTAGAATAATTTGAATTACAATTTTGTCTTTTACAGAGAGATAAAAATAATATATTAAATTAAATTATAAAAAGTAATAAATTAATGAGATAAAAACAATATTACTAGAGATAATAATTAAAGTAATGATTAGAAATTAAATGTTTGAAAATAATTCTTTATAGTTTTTGAAATTCTTGATTAATTTTGTAAGTTATTATATTGCCTTAAATTCGACGATACTTACCTTGAAAGCCTTCTATACACTCGCACTCGAAGCCATGCTCTCCGAGGTCGATGCACGTGCTATTGTTATTGCACGGTTTTGCCGCACAGTGATCTACAATCAACGTGCAATTCGGGTCTCTGTAACCCTCGCGGCATTTGCATTCGTAACCAGCGATACCATCAACGCACATTTTGTCATCCGGGCATGCCACGCCAATGCAATCATCGATATTCACGTCGCACATCTTGAATTGTATTGTGTTAAATTTAATTACATTTATATTTCAGTACAGGTACATAAATCGAGTTAATTTGACGATGTTTTTATATTTTATCTTTAAATTTTTTATATGATATTTATACAATTAGTACAATGTAATTACAATACCTTGCCCTCAAAACCGTGCGGACATTCGCAAACAAATTCCCTTTTCGATCTTGGCATCAGCATACAGGTACCATTGTTCTGACAAGGATTTACGACACACGCATCATATTCCCGTTCGCAATTATCACCCACAAAGTCTCTGGTACAGTTGCAGGTATATCCATTGACACGATCGATGCAAATACCACCATTTTGGCATGGCTGTGATAGGCACTCATCTACGTCGATTTGGCAGTTCTTTCCTGCAAAAGCATCGCTCTTTCAGACAAAACATTCTAAACGTTTCGAAAAATTGACATTAATATAAAAATAATTTAAACAAATTCTCATTTGTGGTAAATTATGGCTAGAAAATAAATTTGCTTTGCTGAAAAAAATAAAGAAATTCGTAGAAAAATGCAATAATTAAGATAATAGATATATACAAACTATAAAAATTATTCATAGTAAAAGAGAACATTTGTAAGCTCGTCATATGTATCAAATGAGCAATTTCTTATCTATGTAAAATCTGTTAGGATAATTTCGCAATAGAACAAGTGAACGTTCTTGATTTTAATCGTAATTAATTTTTACCTCTCCATTCTGGCGGGCAGGTGCAGTTGAAACCATCTCTGCCACTAACACAAGTGCCACCGTTGGCGCAGGGATTGCTGGCGCAGTAGTTGACAGTGCAATTAGGAGGATTACCCATGAAACCGGGATTGCAGACACATTGAGGTCCATGAGCGTCCTCCACGCAGATGCTGTTAGGTGGACAGGCCGCGTTTTCGCAGAGACCTCTCAGTTCGCAATGACGACCCATGAATCCTGGGAGACACTCGCAGTGGTAAGTGCCCACATCATCAATACATTCACCACCGTTGGCGCAGGGTTTGGTCAAGCATTCGTTCAAGTTAAGCTCGCAATTCTGACCCTCGAAGCCCGCTGGACAATGGCAGATGTAGGCGCCGTAATAATCATAGCATACGCCGTTGTTCAGACACGGATTCGCCTGACACTCGTCGATGTCCACGTCGCAGTTGGTACCCTCATAGCTAAAGAAAAGAAACGGAAAAACGTTTGAGATGTACGTGGAAAAGTCTAAGAATCTACGCGACATTATAATACTTTTAATTGAAAGTAAACTAATTTGAAATTAACGAGATTCATATTTTAGAATTTAAGATTTATAGAAATCTTATGGAATGTATACATACATATAAAATCTATATGATTTAGAATATGTAAAGTCATGTAAGAATTTGCAGAATAATACCATAAATATTCTTTGTAAAAGATTTCAAAATCTATATTTTTAAGAGAATAAATAATCCGTGAAGAGAAAAAATTGATAGAGTAAAATAGCAAGTTAGACGATACCGAATACGCGAATAGACTACAATTTAAAATTTAATTTAAACTTTATGAAGAAACTCACCCGGTCCTGTCGCATCTGCAGGTATAATTATTGATTCCGTCGATGCAAATGCCACCATTTTTGCACGGATTCGAAGCACATTCGTTAATGTTAGTTTCGCAATTCTTTCCAGTCCAACCAGGTTGACACTGGCACTTGTACTCGTTGTCTGTTAGCGCCATACAAATACCGTCGTTTCTACATGGATTCTGTTCGCACAATCGTACTCCCAGTTGAGATTCGCACAAATTGCCGGTAAATCCGGGCTTGCAACTGCAAGTGAAATCACCGCGCGTATCTGGGATACAGGTGCCACCGTTACGACAAGGTCCGCTCTGACAGGGTGGGCCTGAGAAGAAAATTCGATTTTTTTATCAAAGAGATGGAGAGGATGGAAGAAAAAAGATGAGGCGATATTAATTGCAATGACAATGATTAATTGCATGTAAAAGTGAAAGATCCTCTTTTAATTGTAATTGTCATACCTATTATATTTGTAGAAATAAGTATAATAATAAATTATAAGTACATTATTAGATCTAAAAATTATAAATAATTAATTGCTGATAAAATTATTAAGTATAGATAAAAGAAGAAATGTTAGAAACAAATATGTTAAGCGTATTTATATTTAATTTGTCTTTTATACATATAATAATATTTGCAAGTTTATGTAATTTTTTGCAAAGCAATTTATAATTTGTTTAACTGCAATGCAATTTTCTTGAAGACGGTGTTATTCAAAGAAAGAAAAAGATGGCAAGGCAACAGTTATCTAAAGAAATTCAGCGAGCATGATTTTGAAGCAAATGTCTGAAAGCGAGGCAAAAAGCGTTCCTACAAGTTTCTACAGATTGTTTCAAAACAAAACAGATTTACTATCTACGATGTGCGAGAAACGACGTGGAGAAAAACGACACAGACTCATACCCACTTTAAACTATGTAATTATATTAAATTCTAATTTCTTATAAGAAAATATACATGTTAATATTAAATTCTAATATTAAAAATATATAATAATCTAATATTAAAAAATATATAAAAAGTTGTTTTTAAAAATTTAATTTAATTCCTTAATTTCTCATAGATACGTAATATTGTTCTGTTACGACGGTTATACAGAATGTTTGAGAAATATGCTTATTAAATTGTACTTAAAAGAAAATAATCTTCCGGTAAACTTTTATTCGTATTATAATATGTACATATATAAAATGTTTAATTTTATCTTAGGTCATAAGTTTGCAATATTTCCATGAAATGTTTTCGTGAAACTTTAAACAAATCTATGGCAGGACGGTATCTTCTCGTCACGGCGTAATTACGTGATGTAACATTGCCGTTTAACGCGCGCGTCAGGTATGAATCCGCTCGTCCCACATACGCGTCGTGAACTCCGCATATACAAGATATCAATGAAGTCTACCATTGTCAATCTGGCAGTTGTTGCCAGAATATTGGGCGTAACAGTGGCACTCGTAGCGATCCTGCCGCGACACGCATTTACCACGCATCATACATGGTTCGTGATGGCAGAAATCTACAGTGGGGACTGTAACAGCGGATGCTCCTGTGTTTCCCCTCGTTCCACCTGAAAATTTTTTGTTTTTCGCAAAACTCGCATGCAATATGTGCATTTTATTCATAAGAAATACGTGCGACGCGCTACTTTTAAAGTACTTTTTTTTTCTTTCTTGTCTCTTCTCCTTCCTTCCTTCCTGCCATAATCTAGTTTTACAGAATAAATAAAAAGATTTGCAAAAAAATATCATGATAAATTTATTTCCAAAGGAAGAGACGAAAAACGGTTAAAAAAATTAATTAGAAATATTCTTTCGATTTTTTAATTTTGAGACAAAATTGACAACGTCTATCCCGTTTAATAACTATAACTGTAATTAATATATTTTAAAATATATGAATCGAATAGAAAAAGAAGAAATATTTAATAATATGATAAAATTAAAAGATAAAATTTATGAAAAATTCTTCTAAGAAATTGTTGTGGTTTTTTAATTTGTTCGTTCAACATTAATATTGTAATCTAACTTATTGTTATCAATTATTGTTATCACTCAATAATCATCTAAGAATTCATTTAAGAATGTTTTACTTACGACGAGCATAGTATCGATTTACCGTTGCAACGTTATCACTCGATGACTTACCTAATAACTCTGGCCTAAGAGTGTTCTATTTATTTGTATAGCGACTACGCTATCGATCTAGCAGACTCATGTGTGATTACTCAACGCTTATCAGTGCAACAATATTCTACGATAAATTTGAAGAAAAAATTATTCTAGCAAAAGAATTATGGATTCTTACATCCTTTAGTATCCAACGGACAGGGTCCAAAAACGGCTCCATTATTGATGCTGTTGTTGAAGAGGATTCCGGGCCCTTGTAAAACGCAACCTCTGAATCCTTCGCCAACTATCAACGAACTGTTTACGTCGTAATCCGGCAACGTTAGGATGGCGGAATTGTAAGTCGCATTTGCAACCATCTAAAGAAAAAATTTCTTATCCATTTATGCTTTTTTTTTAAATTAAGATTGACTTAGCATACTCGATCTTTGTGTTTATGAATTTAAAATTTATTAAGTTAATGCTTATTTAATAAATAGCTAACAATAAGTGATGAATTTTTTTAACAAATACAACTTATAAAATCTATTTGGGTTTTTTGGAAATGATTAAAGGCAAATCAAATACAGTGCATTATTATATTTTGGATTATTATTTATTATATTAACCCATTATTATATTAACATTATTATATTAACCCTTAAAGGGCACTATGGGACAATTTGACTCGAGCAAAAATTTGCAATTACATATCTGTAAGAAAATATTTGAAATTGGGACTTATGATACCATCAGTTGTTGGTTTGACTCTCCTACTTACGACTGTATAGCATTTTTTAATTACATTTTTCAATTAGAAATATTATGTAAATTTTTTCCAAAAAAATTTTTTTAAACATTTATACTTCCAGTCATTTTCATCTTAAAGTGTAGGGTTTTCAGATTATCAGGTTAAATTTTTATGGAAAATATTGATAAATAAAAAAGTTATCAAATTTAATGTGAAAAATCAATTTTTCGGTTTCTCTTAAAATTATATATTTTTTTAATATTTAAAATTCTTTTTTTCACATTCTAATGATTGTATCTTATTTTTGAATGTCNAAGTTATATACTTAAATTTTTTTAAGTATAAAACTTTCAGAAAAATTTATAATAACTTTGTAGCAACCGATTGAAACTGCTCGGGTCAAATTGACCCAATTGTGCCCTTTATGTTTCACCCAGGAGTTGTGCTCTTTAAGGGTTAATATTAAAAATTTAATTCTGTATACTTTTAATTATACCTCGGTTATATAAAGATGTATTCTTAATCAGAATTTACCTGAGTATGCCCTGCAGCATTTAGGGTGAGATTACCGAGTCTAAAGAGCAGGTTGACGCTATGCCACGCGTTGTTGAGTAACCTAGCGTTTAGCCTGGCTCGATACCTCTGTTGATCGACTACAGCCACGAAGAGCAGTCCCTCAGGTGTCACCTCTAGACTAATTGAATTGTCATCGTACTTCTGTAGGAATAGTCGACCGGGATCGCACGTGCGGAAGCTGAGGCCACTGTGACGGTGCACCGATACAAAGGAGTTCAATTTCAGGAACGATGAACCGTTGAAATAAGCCTCGCGAGGATGCTCTTCATAATTTTGCTGTCTGGGATTCTGGGGAGCTTCCTGAGTGATAGCCAACAGAGTGGCTAGGACTGTAATAGAGAAATGTTCGTTAGGAAATATGACATGAAAGGTCTTCAGATCAGGGTAATAAAGTTTAACATTATTCGCAGATCTTGTAGATTTTACGGATCATTAGTCATACGGTTCATCGATTCTGATTATTGCGAATACAGATCCGTTCTTGGAATATTATAAATCTACAATATAGGTAAAAATATTTTGGTATTTTAATGTTTCTGTAATACACAAATTCTTAAAAAGGATTTGAAACCAACTATTATGCCATGTCTATCAAATTTATATTTATACACAGAGAGAATTTTTTGTTACATTTTACCGTAAAATTCACTACAAATTTTAACATGTTTGGTGATAAGAGTGAGATAATTAGAAAACTACATAAAAATAAAAAAAATCCTACTAAATATTACCGAAAATGATAAGAATTTGTGAAATATACAACAGAAATTTTATAAACTACATAATAAAAATTACCAAGCAAATTGTAATATTAATCAAACAGATTTTATATTTTATTGTAATAGATATGAATAAATCAGAGAAAATTTATAAAAATCTTTGAAATATTAGTTATCCCACGATTTTTAGGCTAAATTTTTAGAAAAAATTCTCTTTGTGTATAATCAAATCAAACTTCTTCAAACTGTAATTATAAATATTGTTAATTTTATTCATAAAAATAGAGAAGATTATTTAGTAGGATTTATATAAAAGTCTACAAAACTGTTCTCTACATAATCTAATTTTTCGTTTCTTTCAATACAAGTTCTTTTTTTCACGATATTGTATGAGATTGAATTTTTCGTATCACGGTTCGCTCGTAATGTCGGTTATCTCCATAATCTTTTGAACAGATGAAACAAATTAAGGAGAGAGAGAGAGAGAGAAGGGGTAGACAAAAAAAAAGGAAAAGAAAGATCTCACAAGTTTAATTTTCTTTAATTTTCATTATCGGTCACGGCCGTACTATGTCAGCTGCTGACACGTGCATTATCAACAAGAGTGTTTAATCTTTTTATCGCTCGTATCGCAGACCGCATAATCGATGGACAAGCTTTTTAATGGTTTTGTAACATTAAAAATAAAATAAAAAAATTAATTTTACTATTTGTGTATATATTTTTAAAAACCTATTTAATATATTAATCCTATATACACTTGCCGGCAAAAGAAAACGGGCCATCTAATTTTATTCAAATTTTTGAACATCTTTCAATAACGATAACTCTGCAAAAACTCATCGTATTGAGATGAAACAAAGTTCAAATTAAAACGGTGGTCCGGGTTTTTTGCCGGCGAATGTATTTAGTTTAAATTCGATTAAATAAAATATGTTTTACAAGTTCTTTATAATTATATTAAATATATATATGAAACCCTTTTAATTTCTAATCTTTGTTAATGCTCGATATAAAGCCACTCATTCAAGTCATTCTCCGGAACGAGCTCAGCACTCGCGAGTAAGATTGCTCACGAGAAAAGCACGATTTATCACTGCGAGCACACATGTCGTGTTACATAACGCCTCTCTCTGCGTGCCATTATCTCCAAGGATGAACTATGATTTTGTCATGTACGCTTACTCGTGAGAAAGGACTCGCTCGTATTCATTCACGTGCACAATTTACATGTGGAACCTTGGTCCACGCGATGTCATTGATTCGTGATTGTGAATCTCTACATTCTCTACATTCTTGTAAATTATGCATTTCTTACTTATTGTTAGATCCTTGACATCAATCAGAATGATATCATATATTCTTAATGCCGATTCCACAAAAATTCAAGTAAATCTTTGACAGCACAATTTCGCAGATCCTTTCGTGCAATTGCTCGTGCAATCTGCTCATTCGGAATTTAGATCTTAAGAACATCCGTTCTCATAAATGTTGGATGCCGCTTGGATCTTCGCTACCGGGATTACACGGATATTCGTTTTTATTCTCGTGAAAAAAAGATGCGAAGAGATTTTTACCATGCCGCTCGAGCGTGATCTCTTTTCCTTCAAAGAGAACAGCCAGTCGTCATCTCGCGAATACAACCTTACAACGTTGCGTGTGAATAGGAGTCATACATTATTTATCGGCTGCCATCGATCCTACTCGCTGTAAGTATAGTGCACTAGCTTGATGGTCACAGATCCTAAGATACTGTGGAAAACTCGAAATTAGAGGACACTGACAAACGAGAACTTGTTATCACGAGTCTGCGAAAATCAAGAAATGCGAGAGAGCAATTCAGTAAGATCTACGGAATCATAGAATTGGAAATTTGTAGAAAAAGAAAAAATACTGCTCAATATTTGCACAATTTTAGAAAAAATAAACTGTAATAATTAATTAAAATATTTCATGCGGTTTTTTCGCGAAATTGAAGTTAATGTTTTCGTAACAAAGACTTAATAAAAGCTGTCTTTAATCGGCAACTCGATTTTTGTTAAATATTTTGACTTTTGGACAAAATTTTAGTTAAAACAGAATATAAACAAGATAATAGATACTTTTATATTTCTTATTATTTAAGATGTATCAGCTTGAAAATTTCGGCAAATATCAATTGGTACATGGAGAAAAATTTCTCTAAAAATTTAGCCTAAAATCATGGTAATCGTGAGATAACTAATATTTCGAAGATTTTTATAATTCTCTCTGATTTAGTCATATCTATCACAATAAAATATAAAATCTGTTTGATTAATATTACAATCTGCTTGGTAATTTTTATTATGTAGTATATAAGATTTCTGTTGTACCTATATTTCATAAATTCCTATCATTTTCGCTAATATTTAATAAGTTTTTTAAATTTTTATTTAGTCATCTAATTAGCCCACTCTCATCACCAAACATATTAAAATTTGTAGTGAATTTTACGGTAAAATATAATGAAAAATTCTCTCCGTGTCACGTCTTATGTGAGTTTTTCCGCGATATAGAAGCACGCGACACGTCCGAGGAACTCACGCGCTCGCGTGTCCTGCATGCGAAATGCGTAAAACGTGTTGATGACTAAGTAGAAACATAAATGGGAACCGAAGTTGCTTCGATGATGAAATTACCGGAAATCAATTTTCCTGCACAAGGCAAATGACAAATGTCCACCGCATAGGGATTGCGTATAATCACCTAAATCCGAGTTAGAAATTCGCGATTTCTATTGAAAATCTGTCGGTCCACGGAAAATAAAATCCAAAATTCATAGAAACAAGAATGTGAAATCAAGAATGCGAAACTTTGATATCTTAAGATCTTAAGATTCAAGATCCACGTTTGAAAAATCCTTGCACAGTTATTACATTTCATAAATTTTAACGATTTTTGCTTATTCAAGTAAATCTTTTGATTTATAAATCCTTATCTTCATAAATTCAACTTTATTTTATGCTTTATGAGAAAACGTACAGTTAACAATTGTCAATTTTCCTGTGCACGATTATTCGGCCGGTCGCCGAGCATGAACCGCGTAAGCATGCGCTCAGCAGTTAGAAATGAAATGATTAATCCGTTAGTCTCGTTACCCTATTTTCGTTTAATGCGATCGACGATCTGATCTACGTTAAACGGTAGAAAGCCGTGGAAATAACGTAACGGCTTTTGTCGCGGGCCGGGAATCACCGGGAGGAACCGAAAACGCGGCCCCGATTGAACATATCGCGTTCATGACGAATCGCAGACTAATCTAGTCCACTTGAAACAATTTGGCGAATTGCCGTTAGAAAGCATAACAACCTGCATACATCATCCGTAAGGATACCGCGTGGACGCATCCTTACGGGACATCTGCGAGACGACCGCAATCGTCTGGGAAAGCGTGCCATGCGTTTTAAGAATATCAGGAAAGAAATACGTCTACAACGAAAATAGAATGATTAATCCGTTAGTCGGCTAATACCATTGAATTGCCGGTTAATTTGCTACCAGTCTCTTCTCCATCTAGTCTTCTTCGTCTGGAAAAATACTTGGTAACTGGTCGCTTCAATCTGGACAGTTAAGCAGTTTTGCGCTCAATGAACTGGTATTATGTCGTCTAACAAGGTTCGAGTTTGTGGAGCGAGCGATTTAATTGCACGTACGTTTTAGATTAAAGATGCGTAACGGCGTAAAAGATTCTCGCTGCAGTTAATGAATTTGTAAAACGGAGATCCACATATTATCTCTACGATCCAAACGAATGTATGTATAAACTTTTTAAGCAATATATTTTCGGAAAAATAAGTTCGAAATTTAAAGAAATAATTTTTTACCTTTTATTAATTGCTAATAACAGCGAGAAACAGCGTATTGGTTGCACAAGACGACTTTCTCAAATTTATCAACAAAATAGAGATACGCTACGAAACGTCATTTGAATTTTCATTTATTAATCAATGCAAAATAATATCACACGAATTAATAAGAACATGAGCTTTAATTAAAACTTTACTCGAATGCTTTACGAATTTCTCAATCCCAGAAGTATTTATGCAATATTCGTAGATAAACAATCTTTGCGCACGAAAATGCGTAACGTAATCGTAAGTCACGCCTTTCGGTCGATGGAATTTTTCACGAAGATACGATATGCTCTCCCAGCCATAAAGTGAAGGCCACTTTCTCTCCGAGTAAATAGCTTGTCTCTTCTTTTAATTAGAACATGCAAAGCCAGAGAGATACTCTCTACTATATCGCTGGACACTAATTGTAAGTTTGAATTTAAACCGATCAAACTTAACGTGAAATGCATTGTAAGTGCTTTATACAATATACATGATAATCATGAAAATACCGATTACTCGAGCAAGTCGTCCCACTTTTTAGTTTAATTTATTTTAATCGTGTCTTCGGTGAACCACGACACGCTGTCTCGAAATGCAACGTTTCCCGCGCGATCCAACAAAGCGTATTATGCTTGATTCGACGAAGGCGTGGCAACTCTGAGTCAATCGAGTCGTATAACTCAGCTCTCGCAGATGAATACCGACGAGTTTTGAAGTGTAAAGTAAAGTCGTACAGAACGATTCGGTGCGACTGTTTTTATAAAGCTGTACAGAGGCGCCGAGGAGGATGCTCAGGAAGGAAATTTTTATAAACCACTTCCATTTTGCTGATAAAAACCGATAATTCGCTTGATCTATGCAATGAATTAATTTTTGGCAATTTATAATAAATTTTAATATAATTTTAATTAGAAGGCAATCTATCTATATTATATAAATATATAAATATAATTTTTTAGCACAGTTCTTCACGTATAGTCGAAATATTGGAAATAAAATTAATGAAACCTTTGGATTGTATTGTATAAATGCAAATACTGGCAAATGTTAAATTAACAGATAGTAATTTCAATGAAATAATTTCTTGAATAATATTTAATGAAACGTTCTTGATATAAAACGCCTTGTTCACTTAGAAATGAGTATCGATCTCCGGGGAAAGAAAGGAGAGACAAATAGAACTGCAACTAGAACAGAACTATTGCACGTGGCTATGGCCGAGTTCGTGTTGCACGGCTTTCGGTTCACTGACACGTGGGAATTCAACGATCACGTTATGCGCGACGGACGCGAATAAGGAGGTTCCTTTGTCTATTGCGAAATATAGCCACTGGTATCATTACACTAACACTGTGACTCTCAGATAACAAAAATAGTTGTTATTTATGTCAAGAATTATTTATCAAATAATTATTAATGTATCGCCATGCTTAAATCTTCATAAATTATAATAAAGAAATTACATTTTATATACTTTATGTGAATTTTACATTGATGTGTGCGAAACATGCATTCTTGATGTTCATAGAAAACCGATCGACAAATCGATAAATTAGAATTATTATATAATTTAAGAGGCGCAACAATCTTCTTGCCATTTGCGAAAACGAGAGTATATCTGCTTATTGGCCCCGCATGCGTGGAAGCTAATTTCCGAGGTAAAGGTTTAATCTCCGTATTGTGAGAAATCAGCTTTTCCCGTGAGAGGCGAGAGGCGAGGAGACGACGGCGCATACACGCCGTCTACGGGAATTATGCACGATAGTGTGCATCGCGATGCAAGTTGCAGTTAACTAACAACAGGCCTGAGAGGAGGGACTCACGCCGACAAACTTTCTACGTCTGCATTATTAAAAGCCATCGACGCCTCCATTAAACTAGCACAATTGCATATTTAACGATGCATAAACGGAGAAACTGATTTACTGGAAAAACGGACGAGAAAGAATGTATTTACCGCACCTAAATATTGATATTATTATTTTAGATATGATATATAAGTAAATATTGCGAATATTAAATTAAAAAACATATGATATTTTAAAATATTGTCTTAGTATTGTCGATCGAAATATTTCCAAAAAAGGGAAGGATATCAATATCAATTTTAAATTAATTCTCTTTTATGCCAGTCGATCTTACGTGTTTGCTCTTTTCTAATTCTTGAATATAATTTTGAATAAAAGTTTTCTTCGAACGCGAGGCCAAGGAACCGCGATAGAAAAGTGGCAGGATGCAAGAGCGAGAGTACCGCAACCTGGCGCATAATGACGGATAACTGCACACAACAGAATTGCATTCTGTCGACGATGGTGAATACAGTGTTCCGCCTTAGAAACGCCAACGCCTCCCTCTCGCTTTCCCACATATTTTGCATACGGGATGGATGGATATCACGTGATTTGACCTCTTCTTTATCACCCTTTGTTATCCGTTGCTTTCTTGCTGCTTTCCCTGATTTTTCCCTCATTATTTACGTTTCATTACGCACAGCACACACTTAATCTTAAATGTTCGGATTTCCTTCGATTTTAGACCCGATTGCGGGATCTTCGGGGCAAGTCGCGCGACCTGTATGTCTGACGCACGGAATATCGATCGCCTTTAAATCTCATTGTAATATCACGTTCCGCTCGACGACGTCGTAGAACGAGAACCCGGTCAGAGGCTTTCTCGTCAAGTAACGAAAAAAAAGGGAAAAACTGCTCGATTTAATTACCCGGGCGCAATTATCGCGGGAGCGCAATCTCCGCAGCTTGAAAGTTCGATGATTAGATCGACGACATGCGACTCTCAAAGGCTGACGAGAGTGCATTAGATGCGGTATATATCGCGTCCCCAGAGGCGCATTTTTCTATCATCTATACGTGGCACTCTTCTTCCTCACTTTATCACTACAATTATTGCTCATATGTCTCCAAAATTTTCTTAAATCTAACATGTGACAATTGAAATAATTTCGTAAATATAAATCTGATAAAAGATTATATAATTATGTTGAAATTTGAGACTTTTGCGGTGTACATGAATATTCGCGGTTTGATTTCCGGATTTAAATTCTTGATCTAATTCCGACGAATTTTGTGAACATTTCAATTCACTTTATTTCTTCCTCGTCAGGAAGAAATAACCTGATACTGAACTATAGATATAATTATCTTAAATTTCATAAATTGAATAATTTCGCAATTAATCAATGTTATAAAGAGAACGAGATTGAGAGGAGAGATTGCATAATAAAAATATTCCAATCTTATATATTAAGTTTATAATCGGTAACTTACACTTACTGTCTATTATTTGAACTCTTGCACGGTTAAAACTTTTGTTGCTTTTGAAGTTATCAAAATGTGCTAGGTAAGGTAAGCGTAGTTGGAAGCCACATCGGTGCATCAACGCGAGTCCCTCGCTTCACGCTCAGGTGCGTGCCTTGAACAACGCACATGCACATGCATACAACGATGTAGGAAGAGAGGCGTGTTACAACGCTGCGTTGTTACCTGATGGCCAGACGAAACCGCCGTTAACTGTTTTTCGTTTCAAGCGTCGTAAGCGTAAGAGGAGCCGCTTGCATTTTGTGTTTAGATGCGACGTTGCAATCTCGAAGGATTCTGAAGGGTTAAAAGAGACTTAAGAAGTTGGAAAAATAAAAGACACTGTGCCATAAAAGTGAAGAAAAGAGGCGTGATGATGTCGAATTTTCGAAATTTTCCCGAGTTACGTTGATGGACTTTTCTTTGGTAGAAAATGTATCATAAAGTAAAAAAATATAAATAAATTATAAAATATACAAAATAAATGTACAAAAGAAAAATAAATTCCAAGTTCTTCCGACTGACTATATTGTAAATTAAAAACATTAATATTTTTTAGATAATTCACAAATGTTAAATAATAATAAAGTTCTAACAAAGTGTAATACGCAAAATGTAAACACAATGTTCTCCTTAATGCAATTTTTGTTCGAGATGCGATATTCAGAAAATGAGAACTAATTGAGATTCATATTAGTCTAATTATTACCAAAAGAAAAATCATTCTGCTTCGTTGTGTCGTTACGCAAATAATCATGTGATTACCTTAATAAGAGTTATCTAATTTCCGTCAACCTCCTTTATCTACAGAATTACTGCATCAAGCGCGATGCGATTCACTAGTGTCGCGAGAGATAAAGGGGAACGTTTCCGATATATCTATATATTGCGCGACATCCGCGCGATAAAATTTGCAATTCTATTAAATATGTATAATCGTCTTCGCCGAAACCGGATCCGGTCGGGCGAGACGTATTATTTTCGATGCGAATCGCGCCCGTTTTACGTCAAGCCCCAGCGAGAATGCCCGGAATAAACGGAAGTCAATTCGGGCGTCGAGGCTCCTTTCACATTCCGAACTATCAGGATTCAATGTTAATTAGCATGTCAATGTGTTCGTCGTCCTTTAACCATTCAAGCCGCTGACAATTCTCGGAAAATCGATCTCTCGCAGGAGACTAATCAGCGCAGCAGTCCTTCCTAACATTTACGTCACCGGATAAACGCGAATTGCTTCGTCAAATGTCCATTACACCATCTATTTATATCTCGCAATTCCTATTTAATTCTCCAATCAGTCAATTAATCGAAAATTAAAGAAAATAAGAAACAATTGAGCTACACATATCGTATGTAATACCTTGGAATTGGAATCTTTTTTATAATAATTTAGAGAGTTTCTTTTAGTTGCGGCAAAATATTATAAATTGAGATTAATTTTCTCCGCTATTTTCGTTCAAACGGCGAGATTCCTCGGGTCGATTTCGCGAATTTATTTCGCTCCTCCAGCTTCTGGACCAGCTTTATGGTCCTAAGTCCCGGCGTATATCCTATTATCGCCATCAATCATCATTTATCTCGCTTCCTTCACGCAAATATCTCACGTCGATCTAACTTTCCAACGAGATATTCCCCTCGCGAATCTTCGTAATTGGCACGAAATGCTGAAACGCGATTTAGCGAACCGGCGCGGCGCGATTTCGCTTATCATAGGTATATGTGCCGCGATCGTAAACGCGATTCCCGCGCCGTATCGAGAGCTCATGTGGAACGAGCGTCTGTACAATCGCCACGGCATGCCATGGTCGAGCGTATTTCATTTTTTCGCGATCCCCGCATTCCTATGGCGTTGCGTTGCAGTTGTGAAATACAACTTTTGTTGCAGATGGGAACACAATCATCGATCCTGATGTGGACCGACGAGAACGATAAATCGTTCATCGGCCCATCTTTCTCTTCCGCGTGAGATTTCCACCTCTGGTTCGTAAGGACGAGGTAGGATGCGCGATATCAACACGATTCGTACTCAATCCCGATAAAATCGATTCCACTTACTTGTTATTACTGACGAAGGACTCTTGGAGTGAGGAGAAATAAACGAACGGACGACGGCGACGAGTCGCAATCGACTTTACGCAATTTTATGCGGCGGCTCGTAACATCGACGGGAAACGCATACACACATAGGCACAGTTGCCTATACAGTTGCGCCTTCATCAGGATTACACCCATATCTGATGGATTACGGGAAATCCACGCTCGCTCCTAAGCGGTAGACGCAATGATAGCATAACTGCTATGAAAGTATTCCGATACTGTGAATGACTCGCGTAATAGACGGTCATTATAATCGTCAGAAAATATCTCATTTGACATTAGAAAATTTTATCCTTTCTTTTTTCTCTATCGGGATAATTGAGACGTTTAGAACAGCTAATAGGATAAGTATAGAAAATTTTGCAAGAGAAATTTTACAAAACTTGCAAGTTAAAAAGAGTAAAATTATTTGGAAATTTACAATCTCTTTTTTTTTTAATCTTTATAAATTTTCCAGTTATTACATATGTAAAAATATTTTGTATCTTCGATGGCTATGATATTTTTAATTCTTTTAAATCGAATTGAATAATAAATCTCCTTTTTTACTAGAAGAAAAAGTCTAAACAAAGTCCGGACATCTTTATGAAAATTTACAAAAAAGACAAAAGTTTCAGTGATAATGTTAATTTCGAAACGTGAACATGTAAAGTTGAAGAAGTTTAGATTACAAAGTCATATATCAATAAATATATTCATTGCCGACGATTCCTTTACGTTTAACACCGCAATATATCTTGATTTTACGATTCATAAAAGCTATATGAGTGTGTTCTGTTCGATGCTTCCCGAATACGGAATGACGCTAAAGTAACTTTGCGAAATTTCGGGAGTTATTCATTAATCAGCTTATTTATTATAATAAAGGGGAATTAATTCTACATGATCGATAATAAATTTTACAATTAATAAAATAATTAAAAAATTATTGCTTATATGTATAAATAAAACCGATGTCTCCAATATAATTTTAATTAATTTTTATCTGTTTATCACAATATAATTAATTCTAAAACTAAACTTCTGAAAAAGTAAAGTTGTTTGAAGATTCTTCAAAAAAAAAAAAAACTGAAATTTAATATAAAGTTTCCGCAACATAATTTGTGTATTGGCAGGGGTATTATTTTTCAAATAATATTTATTTCCAGCGTATAAATTTTCAGGAAAAAACGTAAAGTAATACACGCAAAAAAAAACATTATTTTAGTTTGGAGTTTCACTTTTTAATTAAAAAATTTCTTTTATCTTAATGCTCTTATAAACGCAACGTTATAAATAATATTTTTAGTTTACTTCGTACATGATGGAAATATTCATCAGGCTGCATATCGAAATATGAAAGAATTATCGGGCGCGAATTGCACTTGGTTGCTGATGACTCAGCTCAGTGTTATGATACATGCAACGTATTTGCGGAAGGAATGGCATTGTCGTTTTACTGTCACAAAAAAGCTTATTCGAATTTCAAACATTTTGTCTATGTAAGATATATATTGTGTATAAAATATTAATTTTTCATTGATTATAAGATTATAATTAGGCAATATAAAGAGGCAACAAATTCTCGTATTAAAATAAATTTATTAATTTATGGAAAATTAAACAATATAATTAGGCAATATAAAGAGGCAACAAATTTTCGCATTGAAATAAACTTATCAATTCATGGAAAATCGATAAAGTGAAATTATCAAGACTTCCAAGTTTTTATCAATTCTTCCATTAAAGCTAACAAGATTAATTAAGTAATCAATGCTCTTATGATAGTGCTATCTCAATGGAAAATGTATTTTTCGTTGCTTCATTAAAAAATTTAAGTATATCAGATTTGAGTTGGAGACCAACAGGATCTGTTAATTGTCAAAATTGGGCACTCGAATGAGTCCTCGGGACCTGTGAAATATCTTTCTTTGTGAAAATATTCGGCCGTAGGAGTTCTGGCATCGGTCACAGGGGCCATGTGCCCCTTCTTATAACTGTCTTCACAAGATCCCATACATATACATATCTTTACACATATTTTTCCCAAGCTAAAGAAAACACTTTGCGGCAAGATCAGAGGTATTTTATTTCTACTCTTTATCATTCACTTTCTAAAGTTATATTTTCCCTGGAAAATTTATTCTAATTAAAAATCTTTTGTTTAAAATAATTAACTATTAAATAATATTTTTAGACATAAAATTGCCTTGTGAAAAATAATATTTAGTTTTAAAATGTATGTATTTTCAAATCATACATTCGGAGATCATACAGAAATCACGAACACAAATATTAACGATTAAGAATTGTTTTCCGGTGTGAACTGTGAGATAATCGCACGTTTTATTTGAATTCACTCACCAGCCGGAAGGCGCGTCGGAATTTATTTTTCTCATTCGAATTTCGCGCGAGTGAACGGAGCGTAATATTACGCCACGCTGAGCTAGTTCTGTAATTTAACGCCGGTATCGTGTATGTACACTCGTGCGGATGCAACTTTCATTCGATTCGCTGCGTTTTTCCGCTGCGACATCCCGCGTGCGCGCTTTCGCGGTCAGTCGGATAGAAACATTCTCTTTTTTATAGAGAATCTGAGTTATTGGAAATTTTTCTATGTTCGCGTTGTATATCAATGAATTAAAAAAAAAGTACAAACATTTAAACTAAACGTGTAAATGTATGTATAAGGAGGAAATATATACACATATACATACATTAAAGAAATATTTTAAATAATCCAAAATTATCTTTTGATTCATTTGCCAATGAGAAGAATCTATATCGAAGAATCGCGCTGAAGAAAAAGGTTTACATCGTATGCTAAATTATGTTGTACGCAAAAATTATTATTATACACCCAAAGAAAAGTATTTTACGTTCAAAGTGATTTTTCCTATAATCTCATATTCTAAGCTCACTGTTTTACAGCAAACATATTCCTCTTTCAATAAAGTGAAAAATACTTTTTTCTCTCTTAAATACTCTTGTTTATACTATTTTTTTTATGAATTTTGGAGGAATCCTTTTGAGGTCAATATAACAGTAAAATACTCTAAGATTTAGAGGATTCCATGTAAGTATATCAAAATTATGTTTTTTTTGGGTGTATAAAGACTGTAATGGTGACATATTAAAAATATTTTTTTCGAATAATTTATCATATGAATCGTATCAGAAATTCTTTCATCGGACATGAACAATACAAATTCATGTAAAAGCTTTCAGAGCTCTCTCTCTCTCTCTCTCTCTTGTATTTGCAAGGTCCTCTTAAAAATGTGAAATGTAATAAAAACATAGAGTGACAAGTACACCCACGGTAGAAACGAGTTTAATACACTCGAAATATTTCGCGCCCGCAGAATTATCCACGAAATTATTCGCGACGCCCCGTCGTCGCGTCGAGTGCTGGCGTGTTCGATATAAATTGACAGGCGACACGTGGAACAATTGCGTCACATACGCGCACACGCCTCCGCTCTCGGCCGAGATGACGTTCCGTTAAATGCTTTTTCAGAGAGGATGCGACGTCTGTTCGTGAAACTATCGACCTCTTCTAGCGTGGTTATTGATATCATGTCGCGTACAACAAAGCCTGGAAACTTCATCTCCGACTAATAATGGGCGTTCGATGCCCTCTTTCCAAAGTTTTGCTATTCTTGTAAAGTTTCGAATTACTTCAAATATCGTTCAAAATCGAAGATTTTTTAAAATTTTGAACATTTTGAGAGCTGGACAATCTTTTCTTGTAAATATTAAAGAGTATCATAAGATCTTTAAATCTCTGATAACAAGTTATTATTTACATCCGTGTATGAAATAGAAAGTTGAATTCAAATGCAATAATAAAATCCTGAAAGAAATTCGTTTAATCAAATTCAATTTCAGTATTTTCAGTATTTTCAGAGGCACTTTTTAAGCAAGATAGATATGCATCATTATTGTTATGCAAATATGTCGTTACATTTCATTCGTTGTAAGCCATTGTCATCGCTTTCAATAAAATCAATTTATTTCAAGCAATTCATCAATATCGACCGCAGACCCCGCAATTCGTTGCTTCACTCCGATAGGTCTCTCTCGACATTGTTCGAAAAATTGAGATGATTCATAGGAATGATACTTTTTACACAGGTGGTCGCTTATCTAAACTCACGTCAGCTTTCGCATTTCCATACGAAAAGAATGCTCGGCTGCGGCACGATCGTGAGGTGCACAGAAATTCCTGGACCACGATAAGCCGCATTTATTCCTCTTTGGTCTAAAATATCTTTCACGGAGCGGACAAAGGACATTTTCTCGAGTCTGTCGGTCCTTACACTTTTGAAAAGTTAGACAACGTCTGTGACAAGAAACCGAAGGACATAAAGATTTCCGTGTAAGATACCTTATAAAATGTATTTATTTTTGTAATTTAATAATTAAGAAGATTGTATTATTACTGTATTATTTTTTCGACATTCAAGGACTCTCTACAAGCTTATAAGATAAAATTAATTATTAAATAGGTATAATATGTAAGCTCTTCATACACAAGATAAATATTAAAGAGGCTTAAAAGACGAGAAAAAATTACAGGATGCAAATGCAAATTATTTAGTTTTGAAAATTTTTGCAAAGAGAATTGTGATAATTCATCCGATGCTGTACCGTTCGTAATTTAGCATAGTTGCCGTCTTCTGTTAGCATTGTTGTCTGAGAACGACAATTTCACAGGTCATCGTAGTAGACTCTCTCGGGTCGGTCACTGATCCACACCGGTGATCCCGAAGAGGTAAAAGTTTATACCGTTACGAAAGAGCGCCTCCTCGTGCGCGGTCAATGCGCGCTTTTACGTGACCGGAAAGGTGCGTATAAAAGCGGAAGCTCATTCGCAGAGAGATAACCAGCCTGTGAATTATTTCATGAGCCTCTTTTATTTTTCCCAAGACAAGAAAACGTCCCATTTGTATAATCACATACCTCCGCAAAAATTTTAACTATTATAGAAAAGAGGCATTCACCTGTTCTCCCCTTTTCTCTTCTAATCGGTAAATGGAAATTCTAACTCGAGGAAAAATCATTTTATTGTCGACGGCACGAAAAAATCATTAAATGTTCTGAACAATAAAATAACATAGCATTTTTCTGTTTCAGAACTGTATTGCTATTAAATGAAGAACTTTCGAATTTCACGAAAACTCTTAGAATTCCTAGAATCTATATTTTTCTTATAATGTAAATTATATATATCTTAAAATTTTAATATTAAATCATCAAAATGCGCAAATAATTTTAATGTTAAATCACAAATATTTAATGTATGGATTAAATGTTTCTGGATTCGAATAATAAAATAAAATTTAATATTTAAAAAATAGAGAAATCATTAGTAAATTTATAAATTTTGTTATTATAACTCGTATGTGCACGTGCGATCCAACATACTTACAAGATGTCAAATACACGTATATTAGAATGAAATAATAAAAAATATCACTATATCAAATACATTATGCGATGGCTATTATTATGCAATAATATAAACTTAAACCATTATTTCTTTTCAAAAAGTAAGGAATATTGGATAACAAAGTGATTTATTGATTTAAGTCACTTTTGCTCTTGATTGTTGAATTGCTCTACTTTTTGCGGATGTATCACGAGATTCATTGCACGAAGCGATATCGATTAATACCGCACCGCACGCAATTGGAATTTTTCATTGTCACGTACGATATCACGGAAGAGAACGTCCAACACTGGTTTATCATGCTCGTTAGAAAATTCCATTATTCACGCAACGTTACAATCCTCTCATTTGGCATTGTTACAATTTCTTTGTCACACATATGCAAATTTCTTTTATAAATACCTTAAACCTTTGTCACACATATGCAAATTTCTTTTATAAATACCTTAAATAAATAATAATGCTCGAAAATTTTCATTAGTGTATGTTTTTGTATTACGATATTACGAAAATTAAATAAATTTCAAATAATTGGAATTGAAAAATCCATCTTATCTTATAACTAATTTTAACAAAATTCAAAATTCATATAAGACGTCATTATTTTATAAAAGTTGACAAAATGCAAAAGTTTAGTAGAATCAAAATTCAATCATCAAGGCGCTAAGGGAGAATTTTCCTCATTCTGGTATTGAACTCACCTGCGGGAGATTTCAATAGATTCAGCGTGCTTCGGTTCGTTATTGCATCACGTGCTTCCAGAGAATGCTAGGGAGCCAACCGATAGAATTTATATATCCAAATCTAATTGAACAAACTCGCAAAATAGCAAAATAGAACGCCGATAATCTGCGGCGGATTCGAGACGGAATGCAAATCACAAAACGTGATATAACACGTAGACTATAAGAAAGAGAGAGAGAGAGAGAGAGAGAGAGAGAGAGAGAGAGAGAGAGAAGTAAAATTTCATTTCTATAATCTATTTGTAAGAGAATTTCTATTACATTTTAAAAACATCGCATGTAGAGATTGTTTGACTATACGTTTTCGTTGTTGTATGGTGCGAGCGAAGGAAATTTCTACGTGAACCCATTACGTTCTTAATTTTTTAAGCTCTGTCTAATTCTTTTCAATTTTATATAAACTTCTTTTTATTTTTGAATCATGCTGCGACTGTAATTTTTTTCGAAAAATACTCGTTTTAAATTTATATGTATATTATATAGCTTTCTTAAGATATTTTTGAAACATTTTTTCTACCGATTATTTTTTTCCAATTTTTCTATCAATATCATCGCTTATGGTATTGTTACTTTTCGTTACGTTTCGACTGTCAGACATTCTTTGATGATTATACCCGAAATGCCAGACTCACTTGGAGCGTAACGACATGCTTTTCTCATAACAGTACCTCAGGTAGACGGTTAGGTAGGTGCAGCTTCGAAGGTACATTTTTCCACCTGTCACAATTGTCCCTCGTCCCCAAACCTTGTCACAAATCATCTAGCGAGACGATCGCATATTTGATATATTTTTTAAAAATATTTACGAAGATTTTCCATTTCCTTATTTAGAAATTTGTGAAAAGAATTTTACTACAAAGACTTTTCTCACAGTTGGAACTCTTCTGGAGTTTCTTATACAAACTGCAGAAATTCCTCAATACTGTCTATATCCTGTCTAGACGCAATGGTCCCTAATAATTCTATTATCGGATATGATGAAATTATAATATATTTGGAATTCATTGATTAATTAAATAACATCGATTAATTATATTTTATATGTACAGTACATAATAAAAGAACATATGCCGAGAATATACATCGATTTACAGTTTTTAAATTATATTTTATATGTACAGTACATAATAAGAGAATATACATCGATTTTTCGCTTGATTCGCTGTAGCTCGATCATCGATTCAGGATCTCCCGTGAGTCAGCGTGGATCATCGCTTACATCGCGTTTACATCCAGGACCCACAATTCCGAGGATGAATCAGAACTCAACAGATCGCTATATCTTGATCCGTTAATTCTCGATCGAGCAATTTAATAATCACGGTCGGGATCGCGGATCGCGGCGCGAATTGAAACGATTTCACGTCTCTCGGGAAAGGTTTCGCGTTTGGACGGCGTCGCGTCGGGGGCCCGCGACGCTCGCACGGAGCGATGGCGACCGCGACCGCGGACGCGCAGCGGTCGTACAGGGGGGAGAGAGAGACCTGACTCACCTGCCACGACGTGTCGCGTCCGCATTTTCCGGCTCGGTGTCTTTTTTTTCTCGGCTCCTTCTTCCCGTCTCACGCACCTTCTCACGCACTCAACATCGTGCTCCTCTTCCTCTCCCGCCGATACCTTTCCCGCTCGCACACTTTTGCACGCCGTGAAAAAAATAAATTTCCGCTCCGAGGTGCGTTCTCCACTCTTTTACCGCCACACCCGCGCGCGCACACCAACTTTAACCAGCTTCGACCGACGACGAACGCCCGCCGAACGAGACTGCGAACTGCGGGCTGATGCGACTGCGACGGCGGCGGAGAACGCCGCCACCTCGCTCGACCTGCCTGCCTCTCGTCGGCCCCTCTCCTTCGCGATACCCGAGCACATCGTTGTGTGAGTACCTGGTGACCACGGTTACCTGCCCATACATTTGCCTGCGCGCCAGCTACGAACAAAGAAGGCTATATGAAAAAATCTTTCTTTTCGCATTTCTCATGGTGTGAATATGAGAAAAGAAAAGTCTTTCTCAAATCCACTTTGAAATTTTTTATTTGAATAAACATCTCATAAATAATCATAATTTTCGCGCAAATTTAGTAATTTATTTATAAATTTAATGAAATTATATTAGTGCCATTTATCTTTACTTTTAAGTTTTTAGTTGTGAAAACATTTTATGTCATTGGCACATGCGATTCATCGTTTTTCCGCAAAGAGATAGTGCATCTATTTAAAATTGGTTTACTATAAGATATATGAATTTTGAAAGAATAGATGGAAATATTAAAAAAAAAAGATAAACTACGTTGTAATTAACAAGTATAATAAAATTAAGAAAAAAAATTTAATAAAAACATATATCTAATAAAAATTTATACGTTTTTAAATTTAAAATATTATTACAGACTTAGTTGAATTTCATAGATTTTTGTTATAATTAAGAATTAATTGTTTTTATCTGTCATGTTGATATTTTTATATCAAGTGTTTCACGTTTGATTATACAATAAAATGTCTGAATTATTAAAATAATTATTATGAAATCTTGAATGTGGCTTTCTAATAAATATTTGCAAAGATTTAAGTAGAAGAAAAGTACTTAATTTCGAGAAATTTAAAATAGATGTTAAAAGATTGATGAAAAAGATATACATATAAAATACTTCTAAATTATGAAATTTTTCTTTCAAGGATCTTTTCTAAAATTTTAAAAATTCAACAAGTTGTCTTTCAAAAGTTAAAGAACAAATAAAACAAAAATAGTATCAAATGTATAATTTATCTATCAATTTTTAAAATTGACTCAAAGCGACATCTTACCGTTGTCAATCGAGACAACTGATTTTTACCGACGCATCTTTTCTTCCTAATAATTTTGTCTTATTTTATATTATACGAAAAAAGATGCGCTATTTATGTAATATTATTGCATTGTAAATATGAACGCTTATTTATGAGATATCTGTATAATCATGAAATTAAACTTGTATTATAAGTTAATTGTTCAGTTATTTCTATGTCGGCGATCGAAAAAATTTAAAAATACTTTTTCAATGACTTTCAGGCTTTCGAGGACCTGATAATAGTTATATAATATAATAATGTGAAAATATTTTTACACTATTTTCAATATTTCATCGATGATTTAACGAATATCTAACCACAAATATGAAGATATTTAAGATAAATTGATCAAATACTGAATCAATTAACTTTGTGAAGTTAATACTTAATTGTCGATTTAGCAATAAAAATCATGAAAGTTTGCAACAATTTTTTAGTTATGAGCCTTGGAATTAAGTATATCTTAGCCAATCTCTTTCTGGTATTAAAAGTCAAATTATCGAATCTCGCGTAAGAAGCTGCAACTTTGTAGTAGATCTAAAAACCTTTCAAGTAACCAAAATTACAGAATTGAATGTTGCGGCCAGTTGCGCATGCGCGAGAAAAAGCGGTACCGCTGATGTTGGGGAGGGAAGGGAGGGAGAACTGGGACCGCCGACCGTCGACGACGGCCAAAGTCGCCGCTGTGAAAATGTCAGCTCGCTGATGGTGATCGGTGGTGATTCACCTCGGCCTGTGTCGCGCGCGCGTCGAACGGCTGTACGTCCCGTGCCACCGAGACAACTGATCACGATCGACCACGTTCTGCTCGGGCTGCGAGCAGGTGAGTGACATCGTGAATATAGGCGCGGATTCGTTACGCGGATCGCCGCACCGCACCGCACCGCACCGGATCGTCGACGACGGCGCGGCGGCCGTTTAACGGGCGAGGGAGAGCAGGTTAAGTGCCGCCGTGCCGCAGCATCCCATCTCCGTCCGTACCTGTCCTCGTGCTCCGATATCAATCCCGGATAGGCATAAATTAGCGTCTAGCGTGCCGTTCATGGCAGCTGGTAGCGGTTTCACGATCGCCAAGTGGAACTCCCGTTCCCGCTGCACCTGTCAAGTGCACTTTCTAAAGCGTGACTCATACTATTACTGACGAGGGAGTAAAAAAGGCTGGAATGCCATTCTGGGGGACTGTCTAATTTATCAGCAACGAAAGCCTGATGCGATAATCTCCAGGTGACTTTGTTTGTAGACGGTGGGACGGCAGTTAAGAACCTGGGCTGCTTCAAAATTTCTATTTGTACTACAATACGTTGTACTGTATCTGTAAAGCTGGATCCACCTAAAGGATAATGAAATAATAAAGGATTACACATTTATGCATTTCTTTCGAATGTGCCACGTGCTAATAATTTAATTTTCATCTTCAGCTAATCGTTGATTGTATGTAACATGTATATACTAAATCATATTGAAAACAAATATTGGAAAATAATACAAAACTAAATCATGCATTTCATACGTGAAATAACATTTTCAATATTCCTGTGATAAATTTGTTTTGCTTGAACAAGTTATGTGGCAATTACTTATTTCTGTTAATTATATATAAGGTATAAATTACATTAGAAGCGTGTCAACATACGTATGTTGAAAGATATTATACATATATAACGGATGTGTAAAATCTATTAGGAACATGTTACCATGTGTAAAAGATATTAGATGGTATTTAACAAAATAAGAGTAACTGGGACTTTATACATGTATATTACTTTACGTTAAAAATGTAATGTAATTTACTTGCTTCACTGATGAAAGCAATATTTGTCTAGGATGATGGAGGAACCACTGAGTCAAGGTGCCTCACCATCCAGCGATGGCAACTTTTCAGCGGGTGGTGGCGGCAGCGGCAGCGAACTCAATTCGACCACCATAGTCAGCCTAGATGAGAGGATATTGGATATTACGTCGCGACACACTCTAAACGTCCTTAGAACACCTCCGACAAAAAAAGCCAAGAGAGTTCGTTTCTTCCGCAATGGAGACAAGTATTACACAGGTGTGGTAATGGCAGTGACGCCTGAAAGATATCGCAGCTTCGACAGCCTCGCGTCCGACCTGACTCGTGCTCTGGTGTCGAGCGTTACCCTGCCGAATGGTGTGCGAGCGATATATAGCATGGATGGGCGCAAGGTACAGAGTGTCAGCGATCTAGAAGACGGCAAGTGCTACGTCGTGTCCGGCCAGGGCGAAATTTTTAAAAAGGTCGAATATTCAGCGTCCAAGGTCCGCCGGGGTAGTTCGCTATCTGGGCTGCCGCAGTCGCCGGCAGCCAGCAGTGGTGGCGGTGGTACCGGCCGGCAGACCAGCGCCATTCCGCTGTGCGTGAAAGCGCGCATCGTGACGCTGATCCGCCACGGTACCAAGCCGCGTAAAGTAATGCGCTTGTTGTTGAACAAACGCAACGCGCCGAGCCTCGAGCACGCGATGGAGGCGATTACGGAAGCGGTCAAACTCGATACCGGGGCGGTAAGGAAGGTTTATACACTGTCGGGTCAGCAAGTGACCTCGCTCGAGCAATTTTTTGAGAACGATGACATCTTCGTGGCTTACGGTCCGGAGAAGTCTGTACAGGAAGATTTTGAGCTGGACTTCGAGGAGAGCAAGTGTGTTCAGAGCTTCCGCCGATGTCCATGGAGTTCCAAGCGACAGAGCGGCCCAATGCCGCGGATGCCGAGAAAGTCTGGCAAGAAGACGCTTACCACGCCGCAAGTCAGGACTCCCAGTCCGTCGTCTTTGATACTGCCCCAGCCTCTAAGATTGCATTATACCGTGGGACACATAATTGGAGATGGAAACTTTGCCGTCGTTAGGCATTGCACCCACAAGTAAGTATTCCAAAGTATATAAAAGATTTTTAAAGAATTTTATACAAATTGCAAAAATATATCAACTTTGAAGATCAGATGTGTTATTTTATAGAAGATAATTATACGATATACAAAGAAATTTTAATAAAATTAAGTTAGGTAAAGTTTTAATACAATATTATAATTTATTTAGCCAGAAATGTTCTTTATTTTTTGGATATATTTGATTAAAAAAGATCTAATACGAAAAATAATAATATTTTAGATCTAGCGGTGCTGAATACGCTATGAAAATTGTGGATAAGTACAAATGTCAAGGGAAGGAAACAATGTTAGCAAGTGAGGTAGCGATACTGAGACAAGTTTGCCATCCCAACATAATCAGTTTGATTGCGGAACAAGATACTGCCGATCAGTTATTTTTAGTTATGGAACTCGTCAAGGTATGCCCTCAAAATTAAGAAAAAAGTTTAATAGTGCTGAAAATTAATTAACCATTAATAAATTTTTAACTTAATTTATAATGTAAAATTGAATTGCAAATATTTAGCAATTGAAACAATATTTGCTCAGGGTGGAGATTTATTCGATGCAATCGCAGTTGCGACGAAATTCTCTGAAGCAGAAGCGAGTGTAATGATCAGCCATTTGACTTCTGCTTTGGCTTATTTACATTCACATCACATTGTACATCGCGACGTCAAGCCGGAAAATCTTTTAGTTGAAATGGATGGCAGTCACGTTAGGTGTTTGAAACTTGGCGATTTCGGACTCGCTCAGGTAGTACGAGAACCTTTATACACAGTCTGTGGTACACCTACTTATGTGGCACCAGAAATTCTCGCCGAAACTGGATATGGTTTAAAGGTACACATTGACTTTTTAGAAAATACATTTTTAAAGACAAAAGTAATATAAGATAGTTAAGCTATAAAGATGTGAAAATATATTAAATAAATGTCTGTCTTTGAAAAAAAAAAGTTTAATATCTGTAATGACTCTTTTATATATTTTTTAGATTGATGTATGGGCGGCCGGAGTAATTTTATACATTCTCCTGTGCGGCTTTCCGCCATTCGTATCGCTAGATAACGAACAGGAAGAATTGTTTGAGCGTATTCTGAGCGGTCAGTACGAATTCACATCGCCGTATTGGGATACGATATCGGATTCTGCAAAGCAGCTCATCTCGAACATGCTGCAGGCCCAGCCAGAACTTCGCTTTAGCGCTGAGGACGTGTTGGATCATCCATGGCTCGCGGTAACTGTCATTGGCATACGACATTATTATTGTACCTCACATGTTAGAGAAATCACCGCGTTGCCGCACCCGCATGGCTTAAAACCCCACTCTCTCACAGTAACCAAAGATGAGTTTATCGGGTGGTTCTCGGCTACACGACACGTTCGCTATCGTATTTATTATTTTGGGCACGATTCCTTCAGCTCTCACCAGCTCGTCACGCTACACTACACAGGAAAAAAAGTTCAGCGGGTTTATAAGTGTAACATTTGAAATAACAATAAGTTTTGTCAACAAAATTATCAATCTCGAGTTTTAAATTTAATTAATTTTATTATTAAAGAATGTTAGTTTTTTTCCCCGAGGAAATAATCAAAACATGAACAGCTATAAGCTTATAAATTTCTAAAAAAATTATGTATCATAAATATTCTTATAGAAATGTAATTAAGAAATAATTCGTTATAATCTTTTGCTTTATGCGCTGAACACAATTTCCATGTTATGAGCGTGGTGGGATTGAAAACCTATTTGCTTTCTTTGCGCTTTGTCGGCTTTATTTCGAACACAAAACTAAGAAAGCTTTTGTAGTGGTTTGCTGTATCTGTAGCAGTGCTTTTTCTTTTCTTTTGTCCCGCCTCTGTATATCAGCAGAGCTTTCTAGGAGGCGAGCAGACCGCAGCAACAGCAACAGCCACTGACACATCGGCGGAGCAATACTGGAATCAGCAGCGTAAGCCGATAAGATTGGCCACCTTTGAGTTCGACTTCAAGAAGCAGCGCAGTCAACGACAGGATGACGATACCACAGGAAGAGCTGAATGGAAGAATGATATTGATCGTTGCGACGTATCGGAATTTATCAATGTCCAAAAAAAATCAGATGAGCGAAATCATGATGAAATCGATTTTGCCAACGGGAATAGCAACGAAAATAATTTAGTGTTTCTTAGCTCCGATTGTCTGAAAGACATCAATAATCTGAGCCGATCAATGCACGATTTAATAGATAATCTGAACGATAACAGAACGCCGCGACGCCGTCTCGAATCGCAAAGCGCTACTTCGTCGCTCAATAGCATTCCAGAAAATTTGAACACGTGCAATTATCGTAGCAATTCACCGATTTATTGCAACGAAATCGCTGAGAAAATAGTTACGACTCCTAAGACACATCGAGGCGATCGGAAAAATGGAAACTTGATGAAAGAGTATCTCCGTTCCAACTGCGATTCAACGAATAAATCCATCATAAATCAAAATAAATGCAACCAGAAGAATTTGTATGAGATAAGCCGTGAGAGCAGATTCGACAGCGATGACTTCCGTAACAGTAACGCGACTGCGTCGACATCGAGTGACGACAGTCTGACCGGCGTCAGTTCGACCGGTAATGACATTGAGACTTCCGACAGTTTTGTAAACATACAATTCGCGCGATTGGTGCACGGGCAAAAATCAAGTTCGACGCAAAGCATGGAATCAACTGACAGCTTCGAAAATGTGAGTTTCCGGTACACGAATCGAAATAACTGTCTCAAGGATCATTCATCACAGATGTCTTCAAAGCTCGCGAATAATCAAGATCAGAATACATCTGCTACGAGGATACTACAAAGCCGAATAGCTGTGTGGAATACATTAAAATCACCTAAATTGGACAATCAACCCGAGAAAAAGAATTGTAACAGTCCGTTCAATAAGGTCCAAGAAATTGGCAAATGCGCAAAGAACGAGCCAGTGAAGCTACGGCATGAAAAATACATTAATAGGAAGAGTCAAATAGATCCCAGAAATGCCAAGAGCAAGAGATACAGTTACTATTCTCCATGCGTAACGAAGAGATCGCCCGANGAAGTCGGCGGCAGCAGCAGCAGCGGTGATAAAGTCACACCGCGGAAATTCAGCTCGACGGATGAATTACGCGACGAAATAAGGCAGAAACCGACAACGCGGACAAAACGGTTTAGTCTGTATTATACACCGCAGCCGTTGAGGAAGACATATGAGAGTGAAGTGAAGACAGGGAGGATTACATACACGCCAACAGGTCGCATTCAACGATCTGAGATGAACAAGGGAAGGAACGGCGAGGGGGATAAAGTAGAGAGAATGGAAAAAGTAGATAAGAGCCGGAGATCAGTGATCGACGCTTCGACGATCGCTAGTAGGAGCAAATCCACTAGGCAAACTATTCACGTAAGAACAAGCGGCGTACTAAACGCGACCAGGGCAAAGTGATAACGAGTGGCAAAGAATCGAGGTAATTCGTCGAGTGGACGTGTAAACGTTGACGTACGATTAAATCGCGCCAGAGTGACGAAATCCAAAGTTCAAGCGCTTTAAAAATGAAACAATTGGTATTCTTTTAAATCATTAAGTTGATTGAACACATAAAATCGAAAAAAACGAGTTTCATCGAAGTTAAAAACTATTTTCTTGATATGTATACGCGTTGAGAAAATTTTTGCGTCGCTTTAAATTCTATTAAATTGAAATTACGGAGGACTAAACAGAACGATACTAAACAACTTTTGCGAAGGAAGACACGATCTCATAATTATTAGATTTTGAACTTTTGAACTAATGATATCAATGAAAAGTATTGTATTTACAACATACACAAATATCCATAATTTATATTTTTTCCAAAAGTTTTCAAGTCATAAGTTATGATAAAAAAAATTAAATATACAAAACTATTAAAAAATTATTTTTTTTATAGGCATTGTACCAATACAATAGCATTGGAAAATAATTGTATTTTTAATTGTATATTTAAAAAAATACAATTACAGTACTTTTAATTGATTCCATCCTGAAAGAGATCCTCGAATGTTGTAGATTATCCAACACAGAATAATATAAAATGCAAAACTTTTTTTAATTTACCCATATTTCGATACAATTTTTATTATTGTTGAAGATTGAATAGCTGAGAAAGACCAAAGACAGATATATAATTGCGAAGTGCAAAACATTTTTAAGAATAAAATTGGATTCATATCTGCAAAAAGTATACTTACCAGTATTAACTTTTAGAGTTAATATTGCAGGATTTGCTAATTACTAAAATCCCGTTTGCAATTCGTCCTTTTTTAAATATTATCCTTTTAGAGTATAAGAATAATATATAATTAATCTTGCGCGCGATAGAGAATGCTAATGATGCTGATGATGAATCCTTAATTGTCCGAGATTAAAGGATGACTATGTCAACAGCACTGAGATAGTAGTGGATAAATAGCAAATGATGACGATGACAGAAATTGAAGTAAACGAGTTTGGAATTAAGAACAAAACATGCCAAATGCATTTAAGTAGGTTATTTTATATCGGATGTCTACGTAAGTCTAGTTGTAGGTAAAGCGCAAATATACAAAGTATTTAATCAACCCTTTCGGTTTTCTGACGCGAAAGAGGCTTCAATAGGATATATGTTAACGTGAAAATTAATCTCATGGCGATTCTTAACTTATTTATTGATATGTACTTGTTTTAAACTAAAGAAAATTTGTCCTAAACAAAAATGCGATTTTAAAGTCAAAGTTACACGGAGTAGTTTCTTGAAGAGTGCAATGTAGGATCGAAAGGGTTAAGGTAGAGAATAACTAGGAGGATATAGTTTCATTTTCGAGCGATTAGCGATTAACGATTAGCGATTGGTATTAATAGAGAGCAAGAACTTTTGCAACGGAAGACAAAGGGCGACGAATTGGACGATTTTGGGATGCTGGATAAGCGTAGTGCACATTGAACTTACTCAAGGAAAGGCGAGAAGATAATTATTTTTGTAAAGAAGCTGCGTTGTATTAGCAATAAGATGTGACACTGAAAAATTGACAAACGAGTGCATGCGCTGCAGAAAAAGAAAGATGACTATTATTAAAATTATTTTTGTAGGTGTTGATAAGGTGAAGGCAAGAATTGATACTGTCATCTTTATCAAAATGAAAAATATTCTTTCGTAAATTCTTTATTGACTTTATCAAATTACTGAAAGACGTTTGAAAGAGAACGTTTTTGAAAAAGAACAAAAACATTGTGTTTCTAATAGGCCAGTTTGAAGTGCACGGAATTATTGATTTAAAGTTACTTATTTTAAACGAAGGAGAGAGATTGATGTTTTACGTTATATTTTTTTTTAAATTATAGAATATATGTGTGAAATGAAATTCTGTTGTAATCAAGAACACAAAAGTAGGTTTTGATTTAAAATTATATCGAAATTAATATATGCAAAGTATATATACATATATAAAAATTGGAATCTTTGAAATGGGAGAATTTAAAAAATAACAAAAGGATTGAAATATTGAGATTCGATCAAATCTTGACTTAGCTTTATCAATTATGAAATATTGTCAGAATCATAACATCGCGCTCTTTGTCGCTCGATCGTTGCCTGAACTGTGGTCTCACTTTTGCTGCAGCGATTCCCGACGATTTTTGTATCGCGCTCGTGTGATGTCTGTCGACAAATTGTGTACATAATTATAATGACGTGTGTGTAAGGCTTGATTACTCGTAAAATGATAAAAATAATATCGTTACTGTGATTCGTTCGCTCGTCATTCATTTATTCGCGTTTCCCATCGCGGGATCCCGACTTTTAGAATTTTATTAATAAACGGTAATAATTACTTTCTTTTTTGTTTCTCGTTCTTGTTTTGTTGTGTTGTTCTTAATGTCGTAATAAGCTTACCAGCCTACGCGCAATTTACGATAGTTGGTAGGTTTGAAACGTGATGAACGCCAAAAATTAAAGATGCATATTATGACTAGCTATTATATTATATATTATT
>JAJVSH010000089.1:643802-656690 GCA_021460005.1 Tetramorium alpestre
TATGAAAGCAAATCTCTTATCATGCAATTCCATTCTCCAAATTTAACTGTATATCTATTTATATCTATTTCATTTGTGATTTGCAGGAATAGAATTAAAAGAAAAATACAATACTTCACGTTACAGTGTATCTTCCTTTACTTTCATGTTTATTTTCCTAAAATATGCATTGTATAAATAATGATTAATAAAACATTCTAACAGCTCTTGAAATTACTGATAAAATACGTTCCGCTAAATCCCGATTAATGGCATAATTAATCGGAAAATTATGAAATGTATTTAACTTTGACATGAAAAATAATTAATATATTATTATTAATATTATTTTAATATTAGCACGTTTAAAATTTTGTTTATTAAATTTTTTAATAAAATTTAATTTTGATTTATCAGATTGATTTTTACGAATTACGCGAATTTTATCCTTGCATTTTTTTCTAGCGTATCATTAGGGAGCGAATAAATTGCAACATGGATTTCTTGTCAGCAATTGATCACTTCGGAGTTTGTGCGATATTTGAAGGCACTACGAGTTTCTATTACTATTTTAATTATTCGAGATTATTAAGCTACACACATCATTGTCATAAATGCACCCGCAACTATTTAATGTACTGCCACAAAACGTATATTGAAAAATATAATTACGAAATTTCACGGCTATCGCATCTTGAATCTCTAATTTCATTCCTTCCGTCATTTCCACGCTAATCATTTAAAACCATCAAGATACATGTTAACAATAATAATGAAATATTCCCATCGTTACTTCCCCTATTTTATCTATTTATTTAGGATTACAGATTAATTCAGTGTTCCACTTATCAGTTATACACACAATGAAACGTTGAAAATTTAAATTACTTGCTTTAATAACACTTGAGAATTAAAATTGAAGTGAAATTATACAATTTAAGACGTTATTTTGATGCGCTAATTAAATTGAAGTATACGACTATAACTGTTTCTTCTTGATAATACAACATTTTGTTTCTTACATTCTTCAATCTTTTTTTTAATTATAACAATAAATACCTATTAAAGTATAAATTACATTGTTGTATTAATATATTTGAAATTACGTATTTAAAGTGCAGCAGTACGCTAGTCAGGTATACTATTAGAATCAACGTGTTAATGGTATCAAGATATATATTATAACATTTTACATTTGCTTTATTCACTATATTTAAATTCGCGACAGTTTGATTGCGATTGCCGACGATTCAATTCGATGTGTTGTCGCAAATACAAACAGTTCGTTCTCTGTTTATTCCCTCTGTTTAGGGCTTCCCCCCTTTCTCTTTCTTCTTTTCTGTTTCTGTTCACGTCGCGGCATTAGCGACTTGTCAGTTCAGACGCGCGTTATCACGACACGTTTCTCACTCAATTTTCGCGCAGAAAATTTATCCCACAACGCGAATGTCTAATTGTCTTTTATTACGCGAAGTAATAAAAGACACTAATTAATCCGACGTGATTGCGAATAATTTTTCTTGTATCGTTCTTCGATAATATGCGTCACGTTCGTACATACATAGTGTATGTATATGTGCTACTCTGATCGAGAAATATTCCATCTGTCAATTCTCTCGGTCTTGCATTATGGACATTTGTGTCTCTAATTGTCGATTAATTATTAATTATTAGTGTTTAGTTCAATCAACGTACAGTACGTCATCGTAAATATTTAACAAGTAATCATCGCAATAAAGTTTTTTGGGTTATGTAGTTTTCGCGTAACGACGTGAAGTTGGCGTGATCCGAATTCTTTAACTTCAGTCCAATCGCGTTGCGCGCCCAAAGAACATCGGTCGTTTCGTTCCCGTTCCCGCTTCGCTTTTCGCGTCGATCTACGCGTTAGCTTTCTGATCCGAAATAAAGTCGCGGATGTAGTGATCGCCGGGAGTAGTGCGAGAACATCGTGATAGTTCGAATAAAGAGATCAAGTGTAAGTTTTCGGTCGGTTGGCGCGGGTCAGCGAGAAACCGTTCATGCAAATGACGAAAGATTACAGCGACGTAGGCCAGGGTAGGTATCGAATCCATTTATTCATACATATTACACGATGTAAATGTTAATAAATTTTTCGTTAAATTTTTGACACAGAGAATATTAGAAAAAATTAAACACTGTGTAGTTTGAGACATTTTTAAACATTTTTTAAAATTATCCAAAGCGACAAAATATCGACCACTTTTACATAGATCTCGAATAACTTCTTCTTTAATATGGCCCTCTAGCCCAACTGGGCTAATTCCATCGACATAGAGCATGGACTGCGCCATCCATGTGTAAAAATGGTCGATAAAATGCGAGATAGGATACGAAGACGACCAATCTCTATCACTTTCTATTCAACGTAATCACGTATGTTAGAAAGAAAGAGAGATTGGCCGTCTTCGCATCCTATCTCACTCAGTTTGTCGACCACATTGTGCACGTATGGATGGCGCAGTCCATGCTTTATGTCGATGGCTAATTCGACCAGCGCCAAATTCACAATAAATGACACAAAATCGAATAGTGAATACCAAATTCGATAAATAGTCAAACAAATGCGGTTAGTTGCATCAGCAACTTTCAAAAATTATCCTTCGCGTCGGAACACGTCCGAACACGTTCAGTATTTTAAGGCGGTCGTTGCAAGACTGTAAAACGGGTAACTTCTTCGGGTATATTTCATTATTAACATTTATTCGACGTACGTGCGATGTACGTTCGTATATCGCGAGCGCGAAAGAGGCGAGAAAAGACCGCCGGAAGAGATTTTTGTTTCGGCATGAAACGAATATTACGCGTCGCGACGCCGTCAGGTAAACGAATTCGCTGCGAAGGTAGCCGCGGTTCCGCGCGACACTCCCGCCCTCCCCTTCTCGCGGCGCGCTCGCCCCTCTACGGCATGGTCACGCCGGTCACGGCGCGTGGCGCAGTCGGCGTTCGCCGCTCGTCGTTGTTGGTTCGAACGTCGTGAATCGGCGCGTGATTCCGTCCCGATTACTTACGTTAACATTTACATATCGACAGTGTGAGATTCGTCTCTTTCTCTCTCTCTTTCGTCTTCTCTTTTGTGACGCATATCGGTGAGGGTGCATTTTCTTTTTGTGTGACTGCAGAAGAGGCTGCGGAGGAATACATATCAGCGAGACGCAGGAGTCGCGTGGGACACGAAGCCGCGCTTGGATCACGTGAGTCTGTTTGAAAATTTCTATTACGGTGATGGTGATGGTGAACAGTGATGTGTTGCACGCTGAAACTGCGAGTTTTCAATAGCGAATTTATTCATTTAATTATCAAATCTCGTGAAACATCATAAACTGCGGGATGACAGCCGATTAAAAGTCACGTGGTCATTGCTCCAAAATCAACTAGTCATTTAAATTTTCGGCGCGAATGAAGTAATACATATAAATTTTGTTCGTTGTTTTATTATTTTATTTTAATATATGATAAATGCAGTGATTGAAACACAAATATTTGATTGACATAAAAGTACATTATTGATTGGTAACATGTTGATTTCATTTCATTATTAAAGAATAATTACAACTTTCTGAAATTTTAAGACTTTATATCGCAGTTTCAGCGTTCCTATGATGAAATGCTGTAAAAATCGACGGCGTTGCAGAAATATTATTTTTTTATTACATATTGTTTATGCTCATTTCAACATTATGTTGAATATACTGTCGCTCGAATGAGAAACAGTATTCTAACAGTAACTAACCTGTAATATTCCGCGCAAAAATGGCATTCTTTTGTGTCCAAATATTAACTCGACGCGTTGTATATGCGCGTATCGCGCCACGTAATTTATATTCACCGAGTTTACGAAAAACTCACCCTTGCGGATTGGACAACGGCACGAGATAACGTAATAATCATAACTGAGAATATCATGCGAACACGAGGGCGCTAAATTGAATGTCGTATTATCCCTTTTTTCGTACGCAATTTATGCGAGGAGAAAATGGCAAATATTGATATGTCAGACTTGATATTTCACTAATCTTATTTAATAAAATCGTACTACTTTTTTTCTAAATTGAGAACAGATTTAATTATTTTATAATACTCTTGAATAATAACTTTATTAAAAATCAATCATCAAAAGAATTTGCATAGACAAGCAGCAGTTACAAAAAATATATAAACTGTTTACCTATATTTGCAAATAAATTTTACATCTTATGGAAATATTTTACATTCAGATAATGAGTTTACGATAAAAGAAAAACGCAACGTAAAGTTCGCGCGTGATACAGGAATTACTACATTTTCGCAAAGTGTCGTGTAGGAAATGCACAAACTGTGGAAATAATTATTACAATTTGGTCCCGCGTGGATGAGGAATTTCGTGGTATCAAAATTATTTGCCGTATCGGAACACCTGCCGCGATTATTATCGGAGCGTAACGGTATTTCTGCGATGCATGTGCGTTGTCGCCGTCACCGCTAGACTTCGTGCTCAAACGCGCCGCTAATGATTGTTCCGCGAACGTTGCGTCACGAGGACGTTTCCCGAGGTCTTTCGAAATATTATACACTTGTGTTTATATCAATTTACGCCGCTCACGGATTTAATTCTCCGTTGTTGCAATCGCGACAGCGAGTTTTCCTACTTTTTATGCGAAACGTAGAATGAGGTCATGTAGCAAAAATTTTTATGAAAGATTAAAAGACTATTATTTAAGCGTACTGCTATTTTAAATATTTCTATAAAGATGTTGCATCAAAGCGAACGTTAAAAATTATTAAACTATTTTCGAGAATTTATTATAAAACTTAATTATTTAATTTTATTATTTTATTCTTTGCCGATTATGTATGTCGTTTTTTGTTTTATTTTATTCGAGCAAATCTTTATATGTTTCTTCGGATTTTATTTCGAGAAATCTATAAAAACGTTGCGTAAGATATAGAATTGTGAAAGCGCGAATTATTCTGACAAAAAGCTACGCCAGATAATTCATTTTCTTTATAACTGGAAAGTAAAGACATTTTTACGTATCATCTTGTCGCAGCATGTATAATTAAGCAACTGAGAGAATCGATGGGATTGCCAAATTTGGCAATTTCTGGCTGATGCGCTTTTGGTACTGTACGGTTGCATAATATATCTGCATAATCGCGCATACCTGATTTTGAGTGTTGAACACATTGCGCGCGTTTATCGTAAACAGATTCTTTTACAACTAGTTTATTTTGGAAGAATTTTACATTCTGTAAATTCCAATAAAGTGTGCAGGAAATTTGCGTTATTTGATACACATTTTTAATTTTGTGCGTGTATGTATTGTACATACATGTTGTATACGTGATATAAAATAAATTAAAATATTTCACCTAAGTAAGAATTAAACATTTTTGTTTTAAATATTCTGATAATAAAATTAGTGATTAAAATGTGTTTTTTCACAAATTTGTTTGCGGCAAAATTAATACATGTTTACTTAATATAAAAAAAAATTTTTAATATGCTTTTGTTTTTAAATTAATTATAGAAAAATTATGCAGTGCATCGCATATAATTACATTTACAGAAAAAGAAAGATAAAAAGAGAGATAGAGGTTGGATATTTCTAATATTTGCAGAAATTTTACGAAAATCAAATCTTGTGGTAATCAATCTCCAGTCTTTCGAGTCCAACTCGAAAAAAAGAAAACATTTCAAAAACAGACTTCGGTGGTGGCGGGCGGACGCGTGTCGTCCATCGACGCAAAAGGGTTACGGATATACAGGGCGCGTTTATTTTTGCACGTTGATCGTCAGCGTAAACATGAGACCGTCTGTTTCAGCGCTTCTCCTATCCGGTTCGAAAAACGATATATGGCAGTTGTCTGTATTCGTTGATCCACCTTGCAAATAGAGTTACTTTCAATATTTTATTATCGATTTTTACTATTTGAATCGATGGGACCTTTGTACGTTCTCGCGAATTGGAAAAGATTTACTCAATACTAAAAAAATGGATTCTTTTTAACTTCCGAATATAAATATCATTTTTATTATAATGTAAAAAAGTGACGTATTAGAAAAATTATTAATTTTTGAAATTACTGACTTAATTTTCATAAATAAATCGGCACATTTTCCTTAAATAGAAATAATTATATTACATTGTTTTTTGCTCCAAATTAAAGTATTGCAATCAATAAATAGTTATTCTGAATTATAATAAATACTTAGAATATAGATATTTGTAAAGAAAATGAAAACTCAATTCTCTTGGAACAAATTACGATACGTTTAATTTCTTCATCAAGATCTATTTTTAATTTCTTTATGTCTTTTCCAGTACAATGTTTTTCACGCTTTTCATTCATTTTCCATGCCGTCGATTAAGAATCATTAGGTGAATTGGCGCGTTATTAATTATCCTGTATGTTTGATCGGAAAAAAGAATGACTTTATCCTTCGGGGATCATTAATCTTACCCACGTTTTGTTGGACGAAACACTCGGTGATCGTGATAATTAAAAGAAAACATGGCACGTGCTTGACAGAGATTACATGAAACTTAACTATGAAACCGGTATCAAATTACAAAGAAACGCAAATTTGGATTGAGTTTAAAGTATTAGATGTTTCAAATTTATTCTATTTCAGATTTTAAATATTAAAATAAGAGAAAAGAACAGGAAATTACATGATACTTAAATTATATGTACCAAATGCGATTGTTATATATATTTTGAAATACAAATTATATATAATTTAATAATAAATTATTAAATATACATTTCTATAAAAACTCTTAAAATTTTCCTATAAAAATTGTCCGTATCTTAAAATCGTACTTAAAGAATGATATTCTCTACAAGAAATAAGATTTTAGACAAATTTTTTTATTAACTATGTTTTGATAAATTCTTTCTTTCACCGTGATCTTAGCTCTAAAAAAAATCAGAATTTATTAACGATGTTTAACGGACCATCCGCTCAATATATAAAGGCATACTAATCGCTCTGCGTTGCACAAACATTTTTTCCCCTTTACGGATTAAAACAATATTGCCGGCAATGTTTCTTCGTCGCTCGTTTACGACCGTGAACGTTTATATTCGGCGTTCCTATTAACTTACTCGTATGACTCTCCGCTAATTTTTAGAGATTTTTTCTCTGCTCGTTTGAATTGCGATAAAAGCGCGAAATTGCAATTTGCGACGAAATTATTGCGACTTTTATTACAGTTTTAACAGAACATCATTCTACAATATTGGTGATACTTTTATTTTTAGGATGCTTTTAAAAATTTTAACAAAGCTTTATAATAAAATTGTGAAAGAATTTCGTATTAAAAATTTACCAAAGTAATAAGCAGTTAAATTATTATTCAAATTAATTGTTTACATTAAAGATACGTTAATATTTTTACAGAATAATTGCAAAATTTTTATCTCGCAAATTTTTACAGATTCTTTGATATATTTCAAAGCTTTTTTCTCGGCCGTATATTCACTGATTAATATAATCGTTAATTGTATTCACTGATATTTTAAATTTGTATGTCAAACACATTTTCTTGGAAAAATCGCTCGGTTTTTTTACGTCAAATTGCGGTATTTATGTTTTCTTAGTTTCGAGAGAGGAAAACGATCTTATTCTCACTCAAACATTTAACGTATCGGCGTTAATTTGTTGGATTCCCTGTCGGAGTGTTGTGTTTAGACCGACCATGGCGTGCTTGGCGCACATATTTAACGGCTACGCATTAAACACACTGTCGCTGATGAATGTTCCGACATTCGTCTGAGGCATAATTACCAGGATACGACCCCCTCCCCGGAATCCCTCTCGACTCTCCTGGCGTTCCTGTGCAAGCAGGTTGATATATGTATATGAAAACAGATAACTTTTTATGCAATTATTTTCACATATAATATTATCATCATTAATAATCTTTTTTTTTTCGATTTAATTTATTACATGAAATTGATATTTTTAATAAGAAAAGACAAATTTAAAAAATATCGATTTGCCAAAAACGGATTATTTCTCGGCAATCTGTAACAAAACAGGCTCACAGCAATAAATGTTTAATAATAGCAGGAATAAAGATTAATCGTAGATGTATCATCTGCATGTAGCGCCGATAGCGCACGTCTCCAGGAATGTGTTGAGCATCCCCGGGCGTTATATGAGACTAACGGGACTCATGCGGCACGAATTGTGAGCCCAGCCAAAGGTTACGACATCTTATCCCGATCGCGATCGTGCCCCGTAGTTATGTTACTGTATGTCTCGTTCCCGCTCTGTATATTTCTCTCGGTTATATTTTTAATATCCAAAGGAAAAGTTCAACCCTAAACGCGGCAGTAACGTTTATAGAGCAAATAGAGATTCTTAGGGCAGATACAGAGCAAAATATGACTACAATAACATCACTTGAATAGATAGTAACGTGTTGATGATGCTACCCCAGAATCATTTTTGTAAAAGCTAAAAGATTAGAATCAAAGAGAATAGCATTAAAATTTTTTTCTTTGGCACACAATAATTAGAATACAATAAATATAATAATATATTAAAAATAATATTTTACTATTATAGTAAGATTTCACCGACGTGGCAAAAATTTGAGACAGTTTCGTGAAAGATCATAAATCCGAATCAACAAACCGCATGATTTCCCTTAAATGATGTGACGATTGGAAAGGAGTTTCTATCAAAATCAACGCTTCTTTTCGGTTGACATTTATCTTGATTGACAGCTCCATTATGACCAGCAGTTCGTGTTGCTTCAACATCGTTAATATCCTGTCTCAGGTTTTTCGAGAATACTCTTAAATTATTGTCATTTTTATCAAGGCTCTTCTCAAGCGAATTCTTATCATTTGAATCAGTTTTTCGCTTGTGGCGTGTTAAGATGGTGTGTCTTAACTTTGTGTATCGGTATATGTCGGAGAAAATGTTCTGTAATTTTTGTCATAAACTTTTTTGGACAAATTAAGTTTTCTAACTTTTTCTAAAGAAACATTTACATTAAGTTTATAAAAGAATCTGTCGTTAAAATAAGAATTACAATTAGAATTAAATATAGAATAAGAGTTACAATTATAATTAAAATTAAGATTAACACTGAAATAGGAATTAAAAAATTACTATAAACATATATATATACATATATACATATATACATATAATAAACGTTAGAATATTGATAACAATTTATCTACACAAATATGCATTTGCGTAACTGTAGTATATTGAACAGGACAATAGAAAAAATTGTTCGAAAGAGATCAAGTGTGTAAAAAGATGTTAGAGAAAAAAATCTCAAAGCTCGTAAAATATCATGTCGAAAAGCACTTAAAAACATCGTGTGAGCGAGTCTTTACTCTATCGAGGAATTGACGACATCGGTGTATCTAATGATACGCATAAACAATAGTGACAATGCTTTCCTTCTCTTATGTGCTAGAGATATACACGAGCGCGCCACTGGCACTTTATGGACCTCGTAAAACGATAAAGACATCTATATACGATGCACAGTAGGTAGTATCACACGAATAGTTCTGGCTCGTGAGCCTCTTAACGCGCGTGAGGCCCAAAAACCGAAAGATCAGGCTCGCTTCTCGGTAAAAGCTATCTATTTTTCTTATACAAAATACAATTTTATTTTTACAAGTATTATATTTTTTAAATAAAGTAACGTTTTAGTAATGTTGTATTATTTTCATTTATATTATTATTAATTTATACAATTTTATCAACTTTNCGTATATTATAAATATTATATTTTATAAATATTCTATTTAATATTATCTATTTAGTATCATAAATATTCTTTTATAAATATTCTATTATATTGTTATTAGAAAGAAATTTAATGGTTAGATGGTTAATGTAATATCGTAGAATGTTATTCAATCTTAAATTTTAGAGAGAAACTTTGTTATAAAAATCGTTATAAAAATAAAATATAAAATTTATATATTCCTCTATATTCCGAATATAGAATATTTATTGTAAAGCTCATATATTGTTCCGTTCACCTGAAGAAAGAGGTTACTAGGGGTCGAAAACACGTTGGAATCTCGGGGGGGGGGATACGTGAGGGGGGGGGGGCCAACAGCAGAGACTTGGCTTTTAAATCATCGTGGGATGAGTCGACTTCTTCAATGGTGGTCCCCGCTATCACGCGGCCGAGTTATTAACGACCGGTCCTCAAGTAAAGAACCGCCCTTCGTGGTCCGTCGTGGCTATTAACCGTTTATTTATTCGGAAAGTTTTATACGCGTGTTACACCCGTGCATCACGTAAACAACCTGTAATTCAAATATAATACTATGCTCACGATTGGTTATCATAATTATACGGAATTTTTTAACTGGGTCGTTATATTTGTTAATTAGATTTCAATGTAAAAAAATAGCTCAATGAGAAATATTCAATACGGAATAAATTTAATTGGAAATTAGTATCAATCAAAATTATTAAGTTTTTAAATAAATATGAAATACAGACAAATAACAATTTATACAATATATCATCAAACTTATTAAATCACTTAGCTGTATGTTTTACAATTACTCGTACATCCTATGAGATTAACATTCATAACAGAGTAATGTCAAAATTGTCAATTAAGTGCATAATTATTGCAAAACCAAAGTCATCATTATTTGAGGACTGTCGTGCAATTTACTCTCGATGGGCTTATTCTCAAGGGTAACAGGAAGCGGGGGTGAAAGGCTGCTCATGAAGTTGCATCGCGTGTCTCATGGTATAACCGCGAACTGCTCCAACTATACAAAAGCTAGGCGAGATAGCTTCTAATTTATTCGCTTTGGACACATTTAACAGGTATCTTGGGACGAACACAAAAACGTTTACCTGAACGATGACGCACCCTTTAATGTATCACCCTTGATATCTCGATCAGCAAACCACCTCTTGATCTTCTCTCTCTCTCTCTCTCTCTCTCTCTCTCTCTCATATTAAACATATAAACATTTTTTATTGCAAACAAAATTGGACAACATAATTAATTAAAAAAATTTATATTTAATGAAAGGCAAAAATATAATTATTTTTGTCAGATCAGAAGCATCATTAATCCTCGAAGAATTCGCAGAATTCGCCCGATTGCAATTAGGCCTTCCATTCCCTTCGTTAGAACGATCGAATTATTTAAGTGCGTGCTGTGTGCGAGATCGAAATCGAGACCGACTAAAGCAGAGCGGGGTGAAAGGATAGATCCGGTAGAATTCATTAGAGAGCCCTGTTTCGCAAACATCGAAGGACATCGGAGGGATGGAGGCTAAAGGGTGTCAAATCAAATTTCCACGCGGTAGGTAGGCGGACATCCGGCGCGTGCGGATCAATCCCTTTTTCTCGCCTTCTCGTTGTTTCCTCTTTATTTTTGCGCCGCTCTCTCGATATACTGATTCCGCCATCCTTCCGAAGGTCACCGACAGTTAAATAAACTCCGACGTTCCGCGAGCGGACCTTTCTGCGAGTAGGAAAAGGAAGCAGGACGAGATTGGCTGCTGGGGCGCCTTTTCTCATAGGGCCTTACGTAGATAAATGGTCTGTTACGTTGAACTTCTCTGATAGAGATATTAATCTTTCTCAGAGCGCTCCCTGCCTTCCTTCTTGCCACCCCCTTCTCCTTTTGCTATTTCCACATTCTGTGGAAAGACGGTGTCCTTCTGTTTTGGAGGGTTTTGTCTTTCGTTAGACATTGATCTCTTTTTCTCTTTATTTGTTTATTTTCTCGATATATAATATGAGAATAAAACACGTATTTAATATCTAAAATATATTGTATATGATTTTACCTTTATTTAATCTTTTTTTTATTGTTTGAACAATTCATTCTGACAATGTTTGCTAAAATTAAATTAATTTTTATTTATGTCACATTTATTATTAATCAATTTATTTTATTAATAAATTCTTAATACTTATATATTACTTATATTAAAGGTTTCTGAGATATTTTATACCGTACTTAGGTATTCATTCTATTATATTCATATATTATATTCATTTTAAGATATCATAAACTTTTTTCTCTTCTCTTCTATTCCTTTTTTTCGTGATGCTATGAAAAGTGGAATATCATATGTCCACGTCAGAAGGGTGGAAAATAACATAAGGGCTACCTACAGCTTTGGTGAAAATCAACTTGCTACGCGCAAACTTTCGGCTTTTCCACTCCGACGTGGAAATAACTCTTGGCCCTTCGATGCAGTGCGTAGTTTCCTTTTTTCCATATATTACGTGCTGGTTATCCTCGCAGCAAAGGTATCCTAGCAGATTACCTAAAAGAGAAAGGGAGAGAGAAAGAGCGAAGGGGAGAAGAGAGGTACATGAGAGGTACTCTTCTGGTTTTAAGCCGATGTACGCCGGTAAACAAGGATTTCGCCGTTTTATGATTTGTGTCTCTTTTTGAATAGTTTTTTTTTTTTAATTTACACACACCCACACACGAAAGACAGACATACGCGAAAAAGAGAACGTATCCACTAAAACTCTATCCACTCTTTTAAAGAAGGGGAGTTAAATCGATACTCGAAAGTCTCGAAGTATTGTTGCTTCTTTTCAGCGATGCTGATTGGTTTTCTCGTTTGGCTCACTTTGTATTGCGAGAGTAACCAATAAGACATAAAAATTATTTGCTATTTTTTTGGTTTTAAAAATAATTTTTTGCTTCACTTTTTAAAAAGTTAGTTAATATTGAGCTATCGAGCTTCTCGTAACTTTTTAGAAATTAAAACAAAATAATTAGTTTTGAAGTAGGAATAACAAAAAATTAACAAATAATTTTTACATCTTATTCGTTACATTGTGATAATTTGGCTCAGATAGCCTAACATAAAAGTAGGGATATTAAGCTCTCTGAGCTATATATATATATATATATATATATA
>JAJVSH010000089.1:656970-671130 GCA_021460005.1 Tetramorium alpestre
TATATATATACACGCAAATTTTGTTTTGTTTATTAAATCAGTGCATATATAAATTAATATGTATATATATTTATTTATTTTGAGCTTTAATGAATATTCTCTCTCTCTCTCTCTCAAAGAATTTCTCAGAAAAGTTTAATATCTTACCGTTATAATGAGTTTTTACGCGAAGAGTTCTCACGAAGAAGCCGAGACAATCTTGTTTGCGTCATTACTAACAGGTCAAAGAGTAAATTGAATTTTTGTCCTTCTTGTTCTCTTTTCTTCGTTTCATGTTATCAAAATTCGTTGAAACTAACTTGGTCTTTCTGCAAAACAAAAAAATCGAAGAATTTATGAAAAAAACATATATTTTTAATATAAACAACTGCAAAACTATTTTGGTTATTTTCTAATTATATATTATTTTATATATTATGGAAAATAACAGTAAAATTTTTAAAAATTTGTTCAAGTTTTAAAAATTTATTGCATCTATCTTTAAAAGGGAAACATCGATATTTTAACTTTTCTGCTAATAGAGACGTTAACATCTAAAACACTTGTCAAAAGCCAAATGTCGATATCGTTCAAGAATTGTAAGCGCGTTTAGCTCCAATGCAAACGCGACACGCGCTTCGATATATGAACGAACGGGCGGGAACAATATAGAGTTCCATGGGGTAGAAATGCACAGTATGCCATGGTGCGTGGTATCACGGCTGAGGTGGGGGACAGATCGATAGCATAAGGGGCCTTCCAGACCTTATGGTGCCTCCTTCTCCTTTTCCTCTTCTCTTTTCTCTTCCTGTGTTTCTCTTTACCTTGTTTCGGTCCGCGAAATTAACGCGCGTTTTGCGTCGTACGCTTTGTACGAGGGGTGAGATGCCTCTTCAAATGAGAAAGAAGGAAAAGGATAAGGGGCGGTGGACGTTTTATCCCTTCCTTCTCCGTTCATTAACGAGTCGCAGCTCGCAGTCGATTTCACGGAATTTTGTCTCCTCACGTTTCTTCGCTTCCATCGTGGTTTTCTTTCAGTCATAACTGCTCGGGCCATTTGAAAGGGTTGAGGTTGAGAAACCGCAAATTGCGTCAGAACATATGGCGTTGTTTACGTGTGTGAAAATCGATATTAAATGCAGAAGGCGATGAAAGAGTGGGAGGGGGGGGGGAGAAATAAAGAGGGTACCGGCTTTTTTTTCTTTCTCGACACGCGGCACTTCACTTTGCACATGCGAACACATATTCAAGGTGTCGATCGGGGCGCGTCGTTTAATCTTTTATTACAAGATACTTGATTACGAAAAACAGCAATATTGATGAAATAGATTAATGTAAAGATCACTAAATTAAAATTCACGATATTATACGATACTCATATCAGAATAGCTATTTTATTAAATTTATTAAAATAATTATTAAAGTTTTTTTAATAATAGTCATACAATTCTATTATAAATTGCCATATAATGTATTAATATAACATAAAGCGTTATATCTACATATCTAATCTGTACATCTACTTTTATATACATATAATATATTATAATATGTATATTGTGCATTACATAGTTTTTGTAATAAAATTTATAATTTATTAGTGATGTTGATTTCTCAACTGTTACAGTTATCCTTTATATACCTAAAATGTCGCAGTATATAACTATAGAAATTATAATTAATAAATTATAATAAATCATAAAAAGGAGAGAAATTCATGTATTCCGCAAAAAATAATGTTTCACATAGTTGCATCAATTCCTTCGATTTTACGGATACGAGAAACGAGAGAAGCTGAGGGAGAGTCGGTCGGATATAGTGATTAAAGCGATACTTCCGGTGGTCGTTATCGAGCTGCAAAGATAACATCGCGGCTTTCAATCACTGTCAGAGGGCGAGCGAGTGTGTACCAGAGGAGCAATATTCGTACCGATGCATCGTTGGGGTACGACAAACCCCACTTCCGAGACTACCCGTAACGACACATTCCCTCTCCTCTAGCTAATGTCGCTAATTAGATGCACGACTACATCGACCAGCGATAGACGAAGAATAATTAGCACGAGCCGGAGCAGAAGAGAAGGAGATTCTGTCTGAGGTGATAAGACATTGGGGGTGATAAGGAACTTTTAGGGAATTGAACGGGAGATTTTGGTGAAGCATGACTCGTATTAAAGTGAAAAATACGATAGCGGATTTCGGGGATAAAAACTCGTGAAAGAAAAATATATTTTTTTTTACGTATATTTAGTTTCGCAGATGCGAAAATCAGAGCTACGGAATTATAATATTATATATTGATGTAATTTTCATAATTTATACTAGATATTTTATACTATATTATTCATGAATGAACACATGCTGTTGAAAAGACATTTCAATATTTTCATAATTCCTAAGTATGATGTAGATATGTACATACATGTATATTTATTACATGTAATGTAATTAATAAATTATCCTATATTGTATCTTTTAAGTATAATAAATATAATAATATATAACGCGTCTACTTTCACATATAATTATTCTAAATAAAATATAAGATTGGATGGAATAAAATTATATATGTATATTAAAGGAGATGGTCTTGCTTAGAGAAATATATATTATATACGTATATAAAAACATATAGATAAATTTAATCAGTATAAGAGTACAATTATTTCTCGTGGAATGTAGAACATTTGAGACTCCCTTCGACTAATCGAACGTAGAGGATAGGAATGGAGGACCAAGGTCTGACGGAGAGAGTAATGTAAGGTCGTTAGTTTCCGGTCGAACGTGCTCGTAGCACAATGGAGTGAGTCTGAATTGGTCACGATGTACGGGGTACTATCCGTGCTGTCTAATGAGCCTCGACGTCGTCGCAATCCCATGATACTTGGCACTCTCGTATTTTAATGCATTTTTCGCCGCTTCTGGCGAATCGTCCCCATGTTATATCGCCATAAATGGCATGCCAGACGATTAGCTACAATATCAGTTTATAAGGTCTGCCATTTTGGATTTTGAAATCCAATATTCTTCACTTTGATATTGGACAAAGATACTTTTTAGATAAAATAGCCATGAACATATTAATTTCTAAAATAATTTCTGCATGATTAACTTTCTTTGAGATGTTAAATTTTTAGTTCGTAATTACGTACGAAAATTTTAAATAATATAATTCCTGAAAAATTAATAAATGTTTATTTTATATAATATAATATAATAAAATATTTTATTGAATTAAAAATAAATTTTTATAAAAATGAAAAGTCTTTTTCAGATCAAAATCTTAATTACGAAATTACTTATTTAAAAAATAAATAGAAACAGAATCTTCTTATTAGATTGATTAGATTGATTTGCCAATTTCGAATTCTACATCAGAATTCGAGAATCACGGAATGTTATCGTCGACGTTGCTATCGATCGTATTAATGGCGAGCAGACGCGAGAACAATTGTAATCGTGGATGATCCGCGACTACGCGTGAGCACCGTATGTCCATTTGTCGCGCATTAATGGTGTTTATGCGCGTAGCCAGCGGGGACAGTCCGCGTGCATCGTTAATCACGACGAATTTGCTGTGATTAATTATGCTTTTCGCTCGATTAGCTCTCTCTCTCTCTCTCTCTCTCTCTCTCTCTCTCTCTCTCTCTCTCTCTTTCTCCTCGTTTCCCTTCGATTCTTCTATCCCATTCTCTTATCTATCTCTTTCTCTGTATCATAATAATATTAGAAATTTATAAAAACAAGCAAGGAACAAATTAAAATTAAAATTAAAATTCAATAGAATTTAGTTAATAAATATTTTTCGATTAAGGACAATAATACAAGTTCATATACAGATTTTTGCTGAGGTTTTCTTAATTTCCGGTGTTCACGCGAATTATATGTTAGACACTCGATAATTTATATTGAAGAGATTTGTTGGCGGTGAAAAGAAAAGATGAAATTTTCGCTCAACGGCTGACGAAGAAAATAGCCCTTGCGAGCGATGGTTTGCACGGTTTCCTCGGAAAAACGTCGGCGAGAAACGGGGTGGATCTGGAAAGAGAAATTGAGAGAGAGAGAGGGAACTGTAGAGAGAGGTCGTCCTCCCTTCGACCGGATATGTCATTTGGTACCTGGGTCACGTACCTCTTCGTATCGACAGGCCAACCAGCAGCCAACCAGGAGGTCTCCACTCCGTTGCTTCTCGTCACTGTGCGCGATTTTCGGTCCAGGATCTCAGCATCGTGAAACAGTCGCGGATACTTCACCAAAGACCATACATATTGACCAAAGATACAATACGTCTCGAAATAAATAGCTGTGAAATAACATAGACAAAGGATCTTACTTTAAAACATTTTATTTTAGGAAAATAACACTATTTGATAAATTTATCTTATTGTTATTTTTCAGAATTAAGTTTGACTCTAGATTAAAAATGCACTTAAGGAACTAATGTTTTTAAATTTTTTATAAAAACAGAATTAAATAAATAATTTAATATTAATATTATTTGTTACAGGATATCAAGTGTCTCGCAGTGATGGTACAGCGATGAGCTTGCAGGCCCAGGCACCAGCCCAACGCCCTGCGAGGTACTCCCCTCAGGAGACCGTCAAGGTAAGTCTGAATCAAACATTTTTTACTGATAGTGTACTGTAAAATAAATGTTGAATTCTTATATTGTTTGCAATACATGACATTTCAATATTTCATAAAAGTTAAAATATGTTTTAAAACTTCCTAAATAATTTAAATGCAATTTGCCTCACTTCACAATTTCTATAAAACGTTTCTGTTTCATTTAAAACATTTTAAAGAGATTTTTTTTTAAAGATGTAGTGAAATAGTAAAAAAAAATTGTAGTAAAATTTACAAAAGTGTTACTTTTCTTTTATAAAATTCGATGTTATTCAGTGACAAGCAATATTTATTTTGTCTTTTTCGCTGTATATTTCGTCCTTTTCCGGACGATAATTAACAGCGGAATTCGCTCTCACGATGATAACACGTGGACCACGTTACACCCCGTTTGCAAGCCACGTCGAGATTAACCCCTCATGGCTGACTGTACACAGCTTGTATCACTCGACATTTGCGCCGTAAAGGCAGCAAGAGAAACAAAGAAAAATAGAAAACATTTTCAAACGCTTTTAAAATAATATGTATTTGAGGTCGCGGAATAAAACATATAAGTGACAATATTTATTAAATAATAAAATGAAATTTATATAATAAAATAATTGAAGAAAATCTTAAATTATAAAATTCAATGATTTCATAACTTCTATATTTTTACAGAGCTTCTATATTAAAGAATAGAAAAATCGAATAACTAACAAAAAAGTAAGAAGATATTAAATTAAGATTTCATATAGTATTAATTGCGTATTTACATAACTAATAATTTAGGGAGTGAATTAATACTCATTATAATTGTGTATTAACTTTAAAAAGGAGGCAGCGAGAAAGACACGATTCGCATAATTTTCTACGCGGACGCTGCTACTTCTAATGATGATCATAATTAATATTCCGCTCCATACAGCGATGACCTTGTCGCGCGAACCCTATGCGTAGTCAGATAATTTTCCACGCGGATGCTCTCTGGTCGTTGCCTTCTTTTCAGTCTCTCTCTGATGTCGCTGACGTCATCTCGGTGAAGGACTTTGTAAAATAAACGGGGTAGGTATAGGTGACAAAAGCTGCGAGCTCATCGAAATGCTGAGGGCTCTTAGTGAAATTTGATTTTGCACAATTATAATGAATCCGTAAAAATACATCATATTTGTATGAAAATTAAGTTAGTGTTAACATATTTATACTTGTAAATAAAATGTAAAAATAGGAAAATGCTACTGACAAGGAAATGTTTTTATCATATTATACTTTAATGTGAATAGTATTTATATAAAATAGCTTTTGTCTGCATTCGTATTTTTAAAAATAATAAAAGAAAAAAATTAGTCAATAGAACAATTCCTTACAATTGATATAATTCATAACAAACGTTGATAATTATAAAGTTATGGCTACTGCGGTTATCATTATCGGTTGCTTTAACCTGCTATATTTTCCAACCCCTTCGGCTTGATTTATTAAAAAGAGGAATCTACGAGGGTCGAAAATTCAGCAAGGTCGTGCGTGGGAATTTCGCAAGAAACGCACGGAGGTGTGTGGTAAGATTCTGCAAGCGTAAGCCAATTTAGCGCGTGCTAACCCTCCCTGTCCCTTCCGTCTTTCCTTGTAAAGTCCAATTTACACCATCCAACTTCAAAGATTATTCCATCATTCATCATTATCATCATTAGCAAACATTCTTTTTTGCTCTGTGATTTTATCAAGGTATGAAACATTTGATATGAAAACGTGATTTAAAAACTTCCTGAGTTTTGAAAAATCAGAATAAATTAAGAGATATTAACTTTTACATTATATATTCTAATTAGAAATTTGTTCACATTTTATATAAAGCATATAAAATTTGAGTTTGTTTTGCAAAAGCTATTTTTAAAAATTTGTTTAAATAATTTATTTAAGATGATAGAAATTAATTGTATGAGATGAGCTTAAGTTTGCGTATCGTCGCGTATCGTCGTAGCGCGCGTCAAGCTGGGTGTTATATCTTTAATTATCCGCGCAGCCGAGGGACTCGAGGGATGCTACGAGAACCACCCAGAGGGTTGCAAAATGGTATCATCTCATCCTCATGGCAGGGGCGTGGCTCCTCCTGGTCACCGGAAATCTCATCTTCCTTCCGCTTTTTACCGAATATCCGTGTGAAAATAAACCATTTAAATGCTTATAAACACAAATAAAATTTCATGTTGCATTGAGCGACATTTTTACAAAATTTTTACTTGAAATCAAAAACTTCTTACCGTATTAAACTTCGACAAATTTTAAATGATAATAGCATTTGAATAACTGAAATAAGAATCAAATAAAAAAGTTATACCATTTTATAGGTAGAGACAGATACACATTTGATACTTAAAAATATAAATTACATATGCAAAAATTAGATGATAAAATAATTGAACGAAACTTTCTCAAGGAACACATTATCAGATTCTCATTAATTTGAAATTCCTGAGAATTTTCGGGTCCTAAAATTTCTCATTATTGAGAATAATAGCGAGGTGTATACATCTGTATCCTTAATTCCTGTACGCATAAATGAGCATCGCAAAAAGTTCTAGTTTTGGAACAGGAAGCCACCCCTGGAATTTAGCGAGTGTCAACGCGGAAGTTATTGCGGGAGGGTAAAGGAGGTTGGGAAGTCGACTTGAGGGTTGGTACTCGCACGAGAATACCCCTCGGGCGTATTCGCGCGCGTGGTCAGGCATCGATTAGCCATTCGCGAGGATCGAGTCCGTATCATTCTTCCCCCTCTTGCTCTTGATATATATCGCGGCTTTCTCTCTGTCTCTCTCGCAACATATTGCACACAGCCGGAGGGCGGTTATCGTCGATATCGCGTGGAACGAGTTCCGAGATATCGTCGTAAGGCTTGAATTTTTTTCTTTTGTAAAGCGTCGATTAGACCATCCTCCCTCGGGCCATCTGTCTGGTTTTATTACTTCTACAGATATTATTATTATATTCGAAATTGACAGATAATTTACAAAGATTTTTTTTAAGTAACCTAACAAATAAGATACATTATTATTAAAAAATTATATAGTAACTTTTTACAATTAAAAATTGTAATATTGTACAACTAATATTTGAATATTATGATTATTATAATGTTTTAATTATCACGTTTTGACAAATAGAAGAATAGATAATAATAACAAATACTTTTCAAAAATTCATTAATCAGAGATATCATTAATATAATTCATATAGATGTAATCTTCTCGTAACATATACGAGTTTGAAACTTTGCAGTCTTGCGGTTGATTTAGCAAGTTTAACTGCCGAAATTCAAGGTTGTTGAGCCGACCAACGTCAGTTACTGTCTGTCCCTCAGAATTATTAATTAGATGCAAGAGGAACTAATTTACGTACGCTGTTCCCGAGGGTTACAAATCCATGTGTATACATCGTCGTAAATTTCTTTACTAAGTTAAGATTTTTGATTTAATCCTTTAAGAAGCGTTTGTTTAACATTAATTTACGAAACAGAAACTGTAACGACTTTATACAATATTTGTGCATTGAATATTTTTCTTATAAAAAATTTTACAATACCATCAAATTTTAATTAAATAAAAAGCTCAGAACATTTACATAATTTACATAATTGTAAATATTGATATTAAATTTTTTAATATTATTATTAAATTTTGAAGGATGTATCAAATTTGAATAATTTGAAGCATATTAGCATTATTGTGTGACTAAGATGGATTATAAATGCAATAAAAACTATCCGCGTATTCGTTACATTTCTATGGAGCATTTAACGTTGTTTTGACAAATCGTTCGGAGGATTATGGGGAGTCACTCTGTATTTCGATTCACGCAGGGGCACATTACGCCGTAAAATCGCGATCATGGTAAGGGCAATACCCAAGTTTTTCGCAGCCGAATTTTCCGCGTGCGTAGTCACGTGGCACGATAAGCTCTTAATCGAAGATTAATATTATCGGGGTTCGGCTGTGGAGCCCCTGCGTTGTCACGCATCACGATTAAGAGTCGACCTTACGTGCCACTGGCTATTTTTTTCTCTCTCTTCTTTTTCTTTTCCTTCTTTTCACCCTTTGAGCTAAAGGGTCTCTTAAATCCGCAGGGAAGAAAAAAAATAATCGTCGCTCTTGAATTGTGGTTCTCTTTTCTGCGTCAAGGAGACACAATAAATTATAAGTTTCCGGTCGCAAGCGATCGTCGGCTAAAGGACGATCGTAATTCAACGGGCTATTAATTATCGTTGGGGTGAAAAAAGTTTATATATGCATCTCCCGGATAAGAAACGCGCTAATTTCTCCCCATATTAGATGCGTCATAAATCGTCGTTTTTTACGACTGTTTTATTAGCACGCATATGTACCGAACGTGCGTTGTTATCGAACGTTCGATGGTGCTGTTGATTTTCATTTTCAACACGACGCAAATATTTCATGTATAAGTATTATACTCGAATCACTTTTACAAATATTTTTTTATTTCAGAAAATATATATCTTATACTGTGATTTGTTATAATTTATTTCAATTCTTTTTTCTATACATCTTTGGGTTTTAATCCGACTGTTAAATCTATTTTTTTATAATTTCCATTATATTTATATTATTATTATGTACATATATTAAAATAAACACATGATGGTATTATTAAAGAGAAAAGAAAGAGAAGATGAAATCCTTTGAAAATTCTTTCGTGTTATAAGTTTCGAGATTCTGAAACTAACCATTTCCGAATATTTGGAAGCGGTTAGTTCGGCGACGCATGACACTCGAGATGGTAGTAATTCTTTGTCAGTCGAACGACTCAATTTTCTTGTTGCGCCTTTAACCCTCCAGAAGTTAATAGACTAACGAGTATAATAAATAAGGGATCATTTGAGACACGAAAGCCTCTTTCTAATCGAAACGTCGAAAGTCGAATACCTTTATAGCCATTATTACTTTCGTTTACTTAAGTTTCATGCCACAGCACGCACGGGACGGGAAGGAAAATTAAACAAAAGTTCTGAATGCTGAACTTTGAATAATTTAGAAACTTTGGACTTAAAATACAAAATAACATTTTCCGGTTTAAACTATCTCCAAGTCTTTTCGCGACCCGAGTCATTACATTTAAATCCTAAAGAGCGATCGACAAATTGTCCTGAGGATCGTCCGCATCCTCGTTCGAGGAAGACGATGACGTTACGGCGATGCGTGTAACCCTGAGAAAGTTTCCGTCCTTTAACTCTGCCACCCCTAAGAATTGAGAATCGATACTACCGTCGCTCGGCGTGGTGGCGGAGTTTCTGCAACTTTGCTCCGCGGGGGAGGGAGGATTGAGGAGTGAGGGGGCTAAAAGGATACCTCCAGAGCTGTGCCTCCAGAATTTGGGGGTTTCACGATATTTATGTGACAGCAGCTGTAGGCGCTCCAACCCCTGGCTCGGGCTGTTTCGAGGCACGGCCTGTTTCAAGTTCTAAGCTTCTTCAGGACCAGGGTGCGCGATGAGGATAAGGGGCAGCGGCAACCCGAGAAATATCGCTTGTACGACGCAAAAAATTGCACGAGATCCAAACCCTGGTTTAAAAAGGACGATCTGCAGAAAACGCTACAATATTTGCATTCGTAGATTTCTTTCGAGTCGGTTAATTTTTAATCGGTAAAAATTGATTAAAATCAAGTAAAACTAGAGTAAAAATGGTGAATATTGTGATTTGAAAATAACTATGATCTGTAAATTACTATGAACTGTGATCTGTAAATTACTATGGACAATAATGCGACGTTAATGTCGGAAGCAATCGATCATTTCCTATGTGATTTCGAGTGCTTTGATCTGACTGCTACCGGGAATAGTAAATGTTTACTTTTTAAATATACTTTTTTATACATACATATATTTATAATAAAACAAAATAAGAAAATAATTATTTCTAAGAAAGATTAGCTTACCTTTCTTTGTAAGAATATAATGTACATCCATAGAGTTATAATGTCGAAACGGAATAATTTGAAAATTAACTTGTTTAGTTCAGATCCACGAGATGCTCGTACATTTCGATTAAAAGTAACGAGGGTGATAATGGCCAGGGCTTGTATCTCGTTTTCACATGATAACAATTTCTTAATGATCTTACATGAGAGTTAATTCAAATTTAATCCCTAATTCTCATCGTAAAAAAAAGCGTTTTTATTTATTAAAAGAAATTCTATCTATAAGTAAAATATATTGAACTTTTTGGGGTCAGAAGTTTTGAAATCTGTTATTTTAATTCTCTTATTATCACATTACATAAAAGACTTTAACAAAATTATTTTAATACATTTATATCTTTCTGAGAAATAAATGAATTAAGAAATAAAATTGACTTATAAAAAATTGATTAAAAAGTTACATCTTTTTTAAATTTTTAATGTTTCATTTTGTTTGAATAATTCAAAAAAAAATTTAATTTTTTATATATTCTGATATACATAATTATACTTTTCTTTAATTATTTTCTATTTTATCACCTATCTTACTTTAGTGAGATTCAAATCTATTCGTACTTCGGCTCGAATAGTTTGGAATATGTTCTAAGATAGAACGACCCGAAAGTTTCTCGATAACCCGGACATAGATCCGCCTGGGGGTTGAATTACCATTTTGAGAGGTCGACTGGCGAAGGTTACAGGGATAGGATGGACGCACGTACTACGAGTTGATAATGATATTATAATTTGATAGCCAATGCGCGTGCGGATAAAACCCGAGCATCTCATTAGTGTGCGGCTCAATTAAGAAACTTTTCGTCGTCAGCCAACTAAGATAAAAATTTTGGTTAATATATCCGCATGACTTGCACTTGTAGTAGAATGTCTGGCATATTTTTAATTAGCAAGACGAAGAGATTAAGAAAAATTAATAACGCAATATATTGTGTCCGATTTTTATTTTATTTTTAATAATTTATATATTTTATAATTTATTTTATTTTATATACAATTTTTTATAACACGTTTATAAATAAAATTATTTATAAAACGATTCAAAATTTTGAAATTCTGAATAATATAATCATAAATTTGATGTATTTCTCATAAATGTTTAATTGATAAAAAAATTGATGAAATTATTTTTTCTTGTTCTTTCTTTCTCTCTGTCATGGATTAAAAAAAATATTTGCCCACGATGGAAGAATGAACTATTTATTTCATAAATTTTGTAAGACCTCGTAAATTATAAACTTGTGTGTCCTACTTTTTTAAATTAATTTCTATGTATGTTAGAATAAAACAAATGTTTATATTCTTTCCTTAAATTTATACTCTTTCCCTTAAATTTACTACTAGCACTTTACTAAAATTAGAACAACTCGAATTTACAATCATTCTCAATACTTATTATAACCGAGCATTCGTGCTCATGCTAATGACTGCACATGTGGCACTATTCCCGGTAGTAGTCAGATCAAAGCACTCGAAATCACATATAGGGAATGATCGATTGCTTCCGACGTTAACGTTGCATTGTCATTATTGTCCATAGTAATTTACAGATTTATCAAAATATTATAAAATTATGAATGTATAATTATTTTCAAATTCTTAATGAATCTAATGAAATGCAGTGCTTTTGCCGTACCTGATTAATATTTTTAATAATATCAGTATTTTATTTCAATTTCTTATTTAGCAATTTATTATATTAATTTATTTATAAAGGAAATAATATTGTTAATTAGAAAAAGGGACAGTTAATAAGATAACTATTCATTTAAATTTCCAGCTTTCCTAATATTAATTAAGACAATTATCTAACCATTTACAGAAAATTATTCGCAAAGAAGGAAGTGATTAATTAACTTATTCTTGAAATCGCAGAGGGTCGAAAGGCATCTTGCGTGTTCGGAAAGGGGTTTATATTATTATCGCCGATCGTGGATGCACGGTTATATGTTATCGAACGTCGGTTTGAGCGCGCGATATGTAAGGTGACATGCAAGAAACGGTCTGCATGCGAGCGATTATGAAAACATGCGTGATATTATGTCACGTAAAAAGGGCAGAGATATAAGAGTGGAGAAACGAGGAATTAAATATTCTGCCGGCAGATAAACACGCGATCGAAATTAAGTGAGCTTTTTTTACTTCGTTAGCATTAATTGGTAACGTTGACATATGCTTATTTTAATTTGTCAACATCTCCTAATTGGTGATGTTGACAAATTGCCTCTCCTCTTATTTAGCTAAAGAACAGCTACATTATTATTCTGAAACATCGGTGTATTTAGAAGTTTATATCAATTTAGAAATATTATCAATCATTTAGAAACATTAGAAAATAGGAATTTTTATTGTAATTATAGATATTTAAATTTAATATTGGGAAAAAGTTATTATATTAGCAATTACAGATTTAGAGATATAAGATATAAGATAGGTACTCAATGAGAAATGGTTGGTCAAATCGATGTCAAATCGATATCGATTCGATGTATTTTGTGTTCAAAAGGCGTCAATTTGACGTCGCTTCGATTTCTTTTTGATCATCATTTCTCACTGGGTGATACTGCAATACAGCAGATTAATAAATCAGAATTTATATAATTGGTAATAATTTTAATCGCTTCAAAATTCAAATCATAAGATTCGAATTTTATGATCTTAATAAATAATGTGAAATTTTCAAGTTCACTCCATTTATTTTCGTCTCTATCTATTTAATCGGTCGGGTGTAAAGCTCAAAGGAAAGGTGTAACTTGAGAAAAGTCGGAGAAACTCTCTTAATAAGATTTTCTTTAGCCTGTTGAAGGAAAGATAGAACAAGTTAGAACAAGTCTTTTATTGCTATAGTATTTGAACAAATATTGGATTGATCCAACATTTTGACAGATAAAATTATTGCTGAAGATATCTCATATTATTAAACTTTTTTTTTAAATTGAAATTATATTTACACAGAAAAAAATCATATCTTAAACTTTAGCTAAAGGAAATTGTTGAATGTCTACGAATAAGATTTCTCTCTTTTTTTTTAGTTTCAAAATACATTCAAATTGAAATATTATAAAAATATTATTTTTCTACTGTATATTGCATAAATATCTATTAGGCAAATTAAACCAAAATTTTATTTTTTATAAGGCAAAAAAATTTCTATGTTTGAATACCGAGAATAGTGATAGATAGATCCTTTCTATTCCGGAAAGTGAAATCGACAGGGAAAGTAACTAGGAAAGCATCCCCTTGAAACTTTAAAGTCAACTTTCGCTTTTTCACCGTTGATCCCTCGCCCCCCTCCAATCCTTCCGCCCCTTTCTGGTTTTCCTCTCTTTCGCTCTCTAGGAGTCAAGGTAATGCTCGGCCGCAATAAACGCGGCTCTCGGACAAAAGTTTCACAGGCTTGGGACGCGCATGATCTAACGGCCACGTGGGAAAATCCGCCCCCACGAACGTGAGAACGCGGTCGGGGGTTGCAACCGTTTCCCGCCGCCGCTGTCGCGCCGAAGAGACCCGTTTCCGCTTTTCGACGGGAAGCATTGTTGCGACAGAAAACATCGAATTGCTTCTGATGCATATTTTCTATTTATATATATAT
>JAJVSH010000089.1:671535-691863 GCA_021460005.1 Tetramorium alpestre
TTAGAAAAAGATCTATAAAAATCGTAGAATAAGAATTTCAATAATAGTAATAACATAAAATTTCGGAAAAGATATTTGAAGAAGTTTGAAATACGAAAGATGATAAAATTTTATATTAGGAATAAAATATAATTTATCAAAATTTTTTAGAAATAGATGAAAATTAGTTTAATAAAATTTTTTATTAAACTAAATTATATAGAACGTCTAGATAAATTAATAAGATAGAATATGATAACATATTGACAACTATAACAAAATACACAAACAAAATATAATCGTTGAAATAAAATATTGACAAGTATAATTCGAAAATCTTTAGGTTTAAAAAAAAATTACGTAATATATAATTTTTTTCTAACAGTGATTTATTAAAAGAAATTGTCTAATATGAAAATATCTATGAGGTATTGAAAGTATTAAATCATTGATGCAAATTGTCTTGTTGGCGAGTTTCTATTATTCACGGGTCTTGCCTTGAGAGCACTCGTATCGGAATTGCCTCTCGCCAGATGGCAACGCCAGAAAGAACGACAATGTCCTCTTCTCCTCCTTCCTTTTTTTCGGGAAAGCCGCAGGTAGCTCGCGAAGCTGATGCGGGACAAAAGTTTCTCGACGGCTCGAATTAATGGCAAATCCATAGTGGAGTACTAGCTCGGTTTCCACCCTCACTGCCTCATGGCCCTCATGCCCTCACGCGTCTCTAGGGCTCCATCTCTCGACGGGATCGCAACCCTTGAACGCTATGACCTGTGATTGTTACAATGATTTTTGCTGATTATATTTTTGCTCCAAAAGATATATTTTAAGATACTTTACAAAAAATTAAAGCACTCAAAAATTTTGAGTAACTACAAATTAAATAATATATGTATACCTTATTTCTATTTTATATTTTATGAATTTGAAATTCTTTTCAGAAGTTACAAAATATGCGAATTAAATATGTGAGTTTCAATTTCAAAACTTTTTTACTATAAATTTTTATTTTGTAAACAATGCATTGACAAAATTTTATTTATTTATTTTGTAAACAATGCATTGACAAAATTATTATATTTAAAACACTTAATGTAATATTCTTTTTAATTTGATCAAGCTTAAAAAAAAGAATGGAAAAGAATTTAAAAAAATAAAATATAAAATATTAATATAATTGTAAAATTATTAGAACAAATTAAAAAAACTTAAAAATATAAATCAAATATTTTTAAATAGAATAAATATTTAATACTTGAGATAGAAAACGAAGACTGAATATTATATGTTCTATAATATGTATTATAATATTTGAGAGTGCACTACCTTCTGAATATCATCTACTGCAAAGTTTACTACGGTCGGTAAGAGTTTTACTCAACCGATGGATATTGGAGATTGGAGTTCTCATAGAATTTATTTAATATATACATATTTAATATATACATAATATATATAATCATCAAAAAAATAATATTTATAAAAAATATTATTGGATAAAAAAATTTCAAATTACAATTATAATAATTTCTAAATATACTTATTTTTAAAAAATCATTTTCTTAATACACATACAATAAATAATTTTATAGAATTATACAATATATTTGCCAATGCATTTTGTTTAAATTATAACTTGACATATAGGTGAGAGTTGTCAAATGCGTAACACTTAAGGTATTTTTGGTTATATTTTGCATTTGGTACCTTTTGTAATGCAAATAAAAGTTGGAAATTGTAGCTTAATATAAAGCATCTATTACATGTTTAACCTTTTTTTTATTATTACACGTTAAACCTTTCACTAATAACAAATTAATGAGTTATAAATTCTTCTGTAACATTACAAAAGATACGATTTAGCAAACCGGTCGCCTAAATCGTATCTGTATGTCTCCTAAATCGTATTTTCTCAAAAAGTATTAAATTTATGGATCAAATAATTAAAAATATGAGATTAATAAAAGGAATCATAAACTAATATCTGTTTTATTTATAATTTATCAATGAAATATTTAAAAATTAAAAAATAATAGTAAAAATTAATAAATAATGAAAAGGGGTAACAAAATGAGATAACAAAATGAAACTTAGTTGAATCTATTTTTGCAATTAATATACATATTTTTATTTATATTAATTAGTTTTATTATTACAAATATTCAGTTTTAGATTGATATTATTGTAGCGATTTAGGAAACGAGGATTTTATAAAAATATTAATGTAATTTTTAAAATTGTAAATATGTACAGGTATACTATGAATATAAGATATTTAAAAATAAACCTTTCAGAAAAATATAAAATTTCAATGAAAAATGACATGATTACATAATTATCAGTTATATAAAGTACTCAAAAATTTACATCATCTATACCTGATTTTTTTAAATGCTGATAGCAAGCACAAAATAAGATATAACATGTTAATTTTTCGTTTATTTATTTCTCATTTCTCATTTGCTTCATATTTTGGTTAAATAAAAATGTTGCTTATAGTAAATGAAACTATAAAATATTGAAGAAGCACGATTTAGGAGACCGGTACGCATTCAGCAACTCTCCCCTAATAACAAAATTTGTTTTTATTTTTAATATCACGTTAAATTTCATTTTCTATTCCTCAACTGCTTATATGCGTAGCTTATATTAACAAATGTTTAAAGTTTTTTTATCAAGGTCAAAGTTCACTCCCCCCAAAAAAAATAATTTTGATATATGTGGAATCCTTTAAATCTTACAATTAAAGGATTTTACTCTTATTTTGATCTCAAGAGAATTCCTCTGTAATCAAGAGAAAAATATAACTATAAACAAGAGTATTTAAGATAGAAAAAAGTATTCTTCACTTTATTGAAAGAGGAATATGTTTGCTGTAAAACAGTAAGCTTGGAATATGAGATTATAGGAAAAATTACTTTGGAAGTAAAATACTTTTTTTTGGGTGTTGATCTGACCAATCGATTGATTTCGAATATGCAATGTTGTGTAGTTTTCATGCATTTACGGATCAGCTAAATGACGCGTGCAATCCGCAATTTAATCCGATTCGAAAGAAGGGGCACACGATACGCACGCATGGCTCAAAATGCGTGCGACATGGGGATGTGCAGGCTTAATCTTCGGGTGCGTTGACGGAGAGAGAGAGAGAGAGAGAGAGAGAGAGGAGGGGGAAGGGGATGATGGGTAAACCTATAACGGGATACACGAGGATTATAAGTTGTAAGCCTCCCCGAACCGTGAAATCCTATTCGTTAGTAATGCGGGAGTTTGCGACCAAATAGGAAGTAGATCTAGAATTTTCCGGGTTAGACAGAGGCTTTTTTAATTCCTGTCTGTTTCCGGTACTAGTAATATCATGTAGTTTTTCTTGACAATAAATAGAAAAATTACTATTTTTAAGTGAAAATTATTATTCAAATCATATATATTTGCATATAATTTAATAAAATTATACAATTTCATATTTGTAATATTCAAAAAATCTTGTCAGAGATAGAAACTATGACCCGTATTTAGAACGCATTTTTATTGATAAATGTGCGCATTTATTTCTGAAATTCTAGTAACATATATAGTATAAATAATATGAACTGCTAAATACGTGCATTTATCGAGAAGAGCGCATTTTGAATAGCTATTTTATTGTAAAGAAAATGAAGATTTATTGTCTAATTGTTATGAGTTACGTTTTTATCCGGTGTAATTACGACTGTAATATTTCTATAATTTATTTAAAAATAGTAAATAGATATTGACTTTAAAGCTATTGCTATCCCGTGATAGTTGCTCCGCAAGAGGGTTGCCACCCTTGCTGCTAACTAAAGCGATGAGATTATATTCAAATGCTATTCATGAAGCAGGATACAATAACAGACGTTTCTATTATCGCAGGAAATTACTGATAACGCACCCGCGTTTTTCTTATCTGTTCTCTTCGATCTGTGAATTTTTTTATGAGAATGTCATCAAGATACTTGCACTATTAAGTTCTATAAAAACATTCTTTTTAATTTGTTGAAATTAAAGAATAATTAAAAATTTGATAACTATACTACAAAATATAAGAAATAAATAACGTTAATGTATTTATAATTAATAACATACTTTTCCATATCATGAGTCTCTATCTCGGATGAAAATGATATAAGCGTCTTTCTGGATGTAAGAGCTCGTCCCGCGGAATTCATGCGACCGCATCGGCATGACACACTTGCAATATGGTGCGATCATACACCAACCCCGTAGCAGAATGTAATTAGTTTTCGGCCCCGCGGCTATGATACGCGTTTGGGGTTGTCGTAGACAACGGGGGCCTATTCTGTATAGTATGTATACACATACACACACTACTTTTCGTGCCCGACATAGAGTGGGTGCTTATCCGCTCAGGGGTGGGTTCAGTTTGCCCCGGGCACCCTTGGCAAGTGCATCTATTGTACAAGTGCAGACACCCGAAAATACGTTTATCGTCCATGGTGTGATTTCCTTCCGTAAATTTTACAAAGTTCTTTCGAGCATGTATATATGATTACTTGTGGATAAATTGTGATTAAATAATATTAAAAAATTAAACGTGTGATATCGTGATCTTTGTGGATACAGTGAATATCAGGTTCTATAATAAAAGAAAATAATAGAATTAAAAAGTAATACGATGGAATGTGAGTTGAAATAAATTTCATTCGATAAGAAAATGATAATAATTTGTGTGATGATAATAAAGAGAGATCATTTCTCTCTTTAAGAAAAAATGTATATTTAAAAAATAATTATAAAGTTGTACATATGTATCTAAACATTTTATGGACCTATTTTTTTGCTAAATATATCATAGTTAAATAAATTTGATTACGATTGTGATTAAACATATCGATCCATGTCGAGTCTGAGTAAGAAATTTTATGATGTCCTCGAAGCGAAGGACCTTCCACGTGGACTGGGACTCTCCCAGTCACGAGACCGGCACGGTGAAGCGACGCCCGGCATCGCTGAACGCCTCATTCTCGGCGTCGTTGAACAACTGCTTCGAAAATATCGAATATTACGAACTTCAAGATTGCGTCGGCGGTTATGGTCTAAAACGCCTGGAATTGACAGAATCAGAATCTGTAAATTCGATCGCGATCGAAAATATTTACGAGACGAAAGTCGAGGTTAACGATAACGAAAACTGTTTGCGATGTCCTCGATTGAGCCATCTTTGTAGAAAGAAAGACAGCGATCCTGAAAAATGTAAGATATCAGTGCAAAATAAACAAGTGCTTGTGAATGAACAAAGACCTCAAGAACATTCAGAAAATTTTGAAAAATGGAAAAATAACTTCTTGAAGCATTCCCTTGTGAGAGATTGTAAATTTCACAAGAAGGAAATCAAGGATGAAGCTAATCAGAGATTTGAAGATATTGATCAGATATTTGGAGAAATTCATTCACAAGATTTATCTGGCGAAAAAGTAGAGATCAATAAAATTTTTGATTTGAAATTGTATTGTGAACCGATTGAATGGAATCCAACTGTGATCCGTCGATCCAACTCTTTGAAGTCTAGGAGTTTGATTCCCAGACCGAAAGTGACCGCGAGATCTTGCAGAACTCGCGGCCTAGTGAGTTCGAGCTCGGAAAGCTCGGGATTTGATTCACCATTATCACCGTTATCGCCGCAACAAGATCTGTTAATCAAGAGAGAAATCACGAAGGACATTATTAAGACAAGCGACAGCAAAAGCTCCGGCATAGGATCGCCAGAATCGCCGAGTTCCCCTTTATCGCCAGAAAGCCAGAAATATTCAGCTTTTCATCTTATTCAACTGCAGCTGGAGAAATTGCGAAATTGTTCTTGTGAGGAACGTCAAGCCGAGGTAATTTTCGCAATCTTGTAATTTTTCCAGGAAATAAAATTGCTGTATTAAGCGTACTGAATAACTCTCTAAAGTTAGTATTAGATGTTAGAATAATATTCGTTAATAAATATAATTACAGTAAATGTTAATAAAAATTAAATCTAGTTAATATAATAATTCATTAAAATGTTATAAGATATAAAAAGATAGAAGATAATAATAATACGAGCTTCTTTCCAAGGTCACACAATTCTTATTACTTTGCTTTAATTTTATAACAGTTACTTTATTTTTGTTTTTTTTTATGTTTTTAATTTTAATTGAATTTATGAATTTTTATCATGCTTACGATTTTACATAGTTTTTCTTTTTAATTATCTCATTTTGTGAAACATCTTGTAATTGTATTTTAGAGCTATCTATGCATTTTTGTAAGAATAGTTCGGCGCGGTGAAAGAGCTATAAATCTTATGAGTCACGAGTTGCGTAGGGCTATGTCATGGGTGTGGGTGCGTGAGCACGTGGTGCAAAGGAATTACGTTCACCCTCGCTTCGTACGTAGGCATGCGCGCGTGGCGCCCTTTCTGCCACTCATTCATGAGGGTGCCTACTCGACAGAATTTTGTCTCGTGCCCTTCTTAATATGCTTACTGTTGATTTTTCTCTCTGTAAGCACACGTGACTATATCATAATCGAATTAGTGATTTAAAGAAAGTATCAATTATTTTATTTCTGGAACGCGAATGTAACACAATAACGCAATATCATGCAAAATAAAAATAGAAAATATTTTACGTAATGTTTATGATACTTAATAAACAAATTTGAACATATTAAAGAGAGAAATATTTTTATAAGTTTTTATTAAAGTAAAATAAAATTATAATCCTTTGCTGCAAAATAAGGAAGTTTCTTTGTAATTTATACAGGGTGTCCCATAATTGTGGCATAAATTTTCGTAGGCAGGTAGAGCGGACGAAACTGAGTAGAAAAGTTTTCTATCATTTTGCAATTTTCGCAATAGTTAACGAGATATAAATATTTAAAAATCGCCGTATTAGCCTGGCCCACCGCCGAATACAAGCGCGCGGCGAGATACGACCGCCCAGCGTCATTGTTCCCAAGATCGCGAAGAGTTGTTTTCTATAAATGGCAAAAAATAGGGGAACAATCGCAGCTCAAAAACCGCCTCTTTTAGGCATTGCCGCGTGTAGTAAACAACTCCTCGCGCGATCTTGGTAACAATAACGCTGGGCGGTCGCATCTCGCCGCGCGCTTGTATTCGGCGGAGGGCTGAGCTAATACGACTATTTTTAATCATTAATATCTCGTTAACTATTGCAAAAATTGCAAAATGGTAGTGGACTTTTCTACTCAGTTTCGTCCGCTCTACCTGCCTACGAAAATTTATGCCACAATTATGGGACACCCTGTATAATTGGAATTTGTACAGTTACATAAACATTAGTGATATATGTATATATAAAGAAATTAGGATATTTTCCACATAAAGATATAGGGATTTGAATATTGAGAGCAATGTCTTATCCATGTAAAAGCACGTTAGGTTTCTTTTCGTACCGTTTGATGGCGACACGTATATCAAAGAGTATGATATTTTTAGTATTCCGTAGGGATGATTCGTGGAAGTCATTTTGGGTTTAACGATCCCACGGATCCGAGCTCAATACATTACGGACATTCACATATGTTTACACAATACATACATTTATATACACACATTTTTATAAGCGATAATGCAGTAAATATTTGAGAAAAAATGAAAATAAATTTCTTTTAAATTAATCTTAATTCAATTTACACAAATTTAGCTTGTTATAATTTATTATTAAATAAACTCGATCTTTTTATTATAGTATTATTATCATATTATATCTACTAAATGTAATTTATAATTATTCTTACTTTCTAATTTAATCCTCATTAATCTAATTTCTTTAATAAAAATTTTAATATTACTTAATTTAGTAAAAACTTTTATTGCAAAATCATGAAATTGTGTGAGATCAATTGGAAAATATGTGGAGAATTACTTATAAAAGCAAAAGTTTTCATTTAGTATCGATAGCAAAAAATATAGCATTATGGTTTTCGGCCCTCTAAGCAATTTTTGCAGCATGTATTGAAAACGCTTTGCTGATCAGATTGAATTTTTCCGAAATTAAGAACGTTTATAAGACATCAAACAGACCGTAGAAAAGTAGGCGGGATCAGCTTCGATATAAAGAGGACAGGGAGAACAGGGGTTTTGTATCAATTTTTTCGAACACGTGTGGAATTTGACCGCTTATTCCACGTGACTTATCACTCCCGCACGCGATGTTTTTCTATCTCTCCCTTCTTAAATCTTTCTTCCTCTTTACAAACAGGTGAATTCGATTTCTTTCACAAGCCCTACTTTTCGATTATAATGAGAGCCTTACTCCACGTTGAATAGAAGGGAGACGTAAGTAGGGATAATTTACATTAAAATATAAATACTTCATTTCCAAAAGTAACAATTTCATTATTATTAAGGAGAAGCTCTTCTAATTTTTTGTTAGAAAGTTTTTTGTTCGCATTTTTTTCGGCACTTTCTCGAATTGATCATGAATTCGGTTGTTAATACAGATCAGCAATTGCTGTCAAATTAAATTGTATTACAGTTAGATTATTCCATTGATCATAACTTACAATTAATCATAATTGATAATGAAAATAAATTTCACATGTATTTTAATTTTTCATAGATGATACAAAAAAGCAGTAATCATAATTTACAATTTTATTATTTTTATACATCCATATACTTAAAAAAAAAATTAGAAAATTTTTTTGAAAATTTAGAAGTAAATATAATTATAATGAACTATTACAATATATTATTACATATTAAAAGTAAATTTTAGAAATAAATTATTAATAAAATTTAAGATACATATACCAAAGTTATTTCGCGAGACTGAAAAGATGCAATTTTATTGTTTTCCTCTTCTTAATAATGTTCAGTTCAGTTGAATTTTGTAATTTTCGTTATGAAGATGATTTAGTTGCCGATTGAGAACCCCTGGCCCAAAGAGCTAAGCCATAGGGCCCGGACCGAGCGCGCAGGAACATTATTATATTGAATCGTGGAAACGGAAAAGTAAGTCGACGGGAAGAGCGGAAAGCGAATGGAAAGCGAGGAGTCGTAGTAGCGTTAAGCCCGCGGTGCTGCTTTATTAATTATTGCGACGACCCTTTGGCTGCTATCACCCGTTGCCCCGTCCGTTCATTCGTATATGTATTTGCTTGCACATGGGGTTTCATATCGATTCAACTGGTTTTACTCTAATAAAAAAATATTATTCGTTCAGACTTACATGATATTAAGAGATCAGGAGAGAGGTTTTTATCTTTCAAAAAATTTTTGAAATTTTTAATTTTTTTTAAAGTAATTTTGATATATTTAATATGATATATTAAATATATATACATATAATAAAATTTTTGTCATTATTCAATGTTATTTAAATGCATTTCTAATGGTTATTTTTACTCTCTCAAGAAAATATTTATTCTAAATCTGCGCGCACCAGCACACAAAAAAATCTCTCTCGAGGAAGAGCAAAAGGGTCAAAATATCAGATTATCGGTCGAGTGGAATCAAATTAAAAGCTCATATAGGAACCCCTTTCAGTGTTGAATGACGTGTGCGTGTCTTCGTTATGACAGATTCTTTTCCTTCTCGACACGTACATTCCTTCCGTGTTGCTCTAAGGATTATTCTTACAGGTACAAGTCAGTAATCCCGAAAATTTTATCCTGTATTCTCAACATTAATTAACATCACTTTCAAATTAACCCGCTTTTCTGATATAATACAGACGATAGACGGACACGTAGGTACTTATTAGTTAGCATGCATTTGAAATCTTCTGGTACGCCAAGCACTTGCCATAAATATGTAGATTCGTTTTGCAAGGGCTGCAGGAAGCTGCCGGAGAAAGGGGGTGAGAGAGTATTGGGGGAGGGAAGGAGGGAGATATTGTGCCGACACTCGTCATGGTGTATCAAGAGAGGGCTGCTTTTTCGAAGGGTGACGTGGTGTACCTTTTCCTTCATCACGATGGCGCTTTTATAATATTCACCCCACGTGTACACACGTCGGAATGATGATTTTTGTCCCTGCATCTCCTCCACCGATCTATCTTTCTCTGTGGCAACGTTGAAAAATACCTTGGCAGCGATCGAGATATCGAACGGCGAGAAAGACCGCGTCTCTTTCTCTCGTTTTCTTATCGCTCGAGTATGCTGTCGGCGTCCTTTGTCGTGTCGCGTTCGACCTTCGACCCTTCGAAAATTCGGATTTATATGGGACGAGATATCGCCGACTACTGGAATAGACTTGCCACGTCAATAATTTTTCAATTGCCGATATAATCGCAAACAAAGTAACTGCGATAAAAGATATCCGCCAAAGAAGAATTGCATTCTTACTGCTCTGTTAGCGTTATATTATACTATTAAAAGAATAGTAGAAAAATTTATCTTTACGACGATAACTTTTGCAAGAGTTATTATTCTTAAAGACTTTAGTTTGTTGTTATCTTTTTACAGAAAAAAGTGCCGACAATATGTACTGAAGAAGTATACAAATTTCAAAATTTATGTACAAATGATCGAATCTCTTTAAATTCTTCATTGTATTTCCCCTTTAAATCTGTTCTTTTCAAGTACCACTCGTTATAATTCGAATACACTCGCTTTCCATTAGTATCTAGCAATTAACGGCGGTAATTTAATTTGTAACTATAACTACATAAAAAGTTATCATGACTCGAAGTAGTCACGTATCTCGATTTAATCTCGCAAAACAGTCAGTGCACTGCAAGTGAAATAACCGCCGCCGCTTTCGTAACTTCTCATTGGATTCATCATGTAGTGCTTTTAAAACATCAAAACTAGTTCTTGAAAAAAGTCGAGAAGACTCGTTTTTTTTTAATTTAAGGAAAATTTATAGAAAATTTTCTATTAATGTGAATAATTATATATTATGTCGTGGTTACACAAATTAGTTTGTATGTATCAATTAGTTTTAGTAGACAAATAAGTAAAAAAATAATTAATCAATTTTTAAGTTTCATCATTGATTAATGTTACATTTTTTATTTTTTCTGGAAGTCTATTTATCTAGAATAGATAAATAGAAATTAATTTATGTAATCATGATAATGTAATAAAAAAAGATTGCATTATAAAACAGTGTAATACATTTTGTTTTATATTCTACAACGAATATATGAACAATACTGTTAAGTATTAAGCTTATCCAGTATAATTAGAATGTGCGCGTGCGCGCGCTCGTCACTGCGACGCTTCGTATAGTCCTGTAATGTGCCAGGCCGTCAGTCCTGTCGACGATCCTTTCAAGGGTGCTCGTCTATTCACCCTTCCGCGTCGGTCTGTGGCTTCAGGGTTAATTAGTGGATATCGCTGATTGCTAACAAGTGAAAATTTTTGTGGAAAGTTTTGATAAAGGCAAGAATGTGAAGTTAGTTTGTCGAGAAGCACAATTTAGAGTTTATTTTTTCATACAATATTTATTTTTTAATATAATACTATCTTTTGTAATTTATATCAATTGTAAAATGAAAAGTGTTTTTTAATCACTAATAATTTCGATTATGCAATTTTCATAAATTATAGATTATAGGTTTTTTTATCAATAATAGTGAGAAAACTTTTATCAAAAAAAAATTTAATATAAATATTTTATATACAATATTGGGAAGGAAAATCTAAAAAAAATTTTAAAAACAAATTAATTTTTTAAATATCTAAAATTATATTGGAAATATAAATTCAGAAAAGATTTATAATTTCCTTGTTGAATCACAAAAAAAGGATCCTTGACCGGGTCTCTGAATCGGATATCCAATTACACTGCTTTATCATCATTTTCGTCATCGAGTAAATTGTTTTTGCGACGTAACCTTGAATTGAATGAGAAGAATCGAATGCGAGCTCATCAAATTATCACTTCTTTGAATTTTTTTGAAACCCTTTGGATGCTTAAGAAAGCGTTTGAGAAATCGCGATCTCATAGAGCGTCTCGAAAGATGAAAGAGGAACAATGTCGGGTTTCAAGGCGCCTGCGGGTTACTCTCGTACCGGCAACGGAGCCAAACCGAAGAGCAGGATTTGCCGATTGACATCTTCGCGATCATTGATACCATCCCTGGCGGGAAACACTCCGGAAAGATCCTCGGAAGTGACCGAATCCTCGTCGTCAAGTCCCAGCAAGTCATCCACGTCGCCGCGAAGAATTTCCAACGATCGCAGATCGCCCAGGAGACATTCTGAAGAACGTCAACAGACGTATCACAGTCCCAAGCGTTCGCCGAGAAGGTTCTTGCCATCTTTTGATGACGATTCGTTTCAAGGCCAAATGGGTTTGGGACTCAGGGTGTCATCGACCACGTCGACCTGCGTCGACGAAGGACCTGGCATGTCCTTCCTGGAGTTCGAGACTCTGTACACCCTGGAGAAAGAGATGCTGATGCAATCGCGATGTAGTCAAGACACGTTGGTTCAGCTGAGCGACAAGTGTACCACGGCAGGGTGGTTCGGTGATAAAAAGAATATCTATACGGACCTACCAGATCCCTTATTATCTCATCATATATGTATGTGTAATGCAGTTCCTGTCTCTCAAGCGCCATCCGAGGGATTCAGCTTTGCACCTGGATGGTCCTTAAATGCGGATCACTTTTATCAGTGGCAACATCGCGGAAAAACTACGCAGCAGGTAGTTCTGTTTCGCAATCAAGTTTTTTAAGCGAAAAATATTTTAGCTGAATATTGATTTCAATCAATCATTCAGTTACTAATAATAATAATAATCAAATGTGATTGAGATTTCTAAACTAAACGGTTTGCTTAAGAATTGATTGGCTTTAAGGAGATTAATAGAGAAGAGAGTGAATAATAACGAAATTGAACTTAATCTACTTAAAAGTTTTGCAATGTTAAATTGTAATTTAATCATGATATTTATTCATGATTATTAAATTATAGGATATTAAGAGCAGTTATATATTTTAATGATAACTAAATAAAGTACTTATCATCTCTTTTATCTTCGCAAATTGATAAATCAAATATTTAAACAAGAGGAGGGATTACAATATATTGATTTATTATTATTTAATTATAATTACTGAGTCATATAAAATATTAAAATACTGAAACTGCAGAAATTATATTTTATTATATGCGAATCAAATAAAAACAATAAATTATATCTGTATGCGGGAGGGAGAATTGCAATTGAATTATTATAATTGTTAAGTTATAAAATACAATCCAATGCGAAATATCACAGAAATTAAATTCCACTTCCAATCAAATTAGGTTATTAAACATTAATTTTATTTTTTATAGCGTCATTTGTATGTAACAGGGACTGAATTATTCCTCACCTGGAAATTTTCGGGAAATTCGAGATACTGAATTTCGAATGTAACTGGGCTTTGAAATGAAACTGTCAACGGCACGCTCTCTCGCACGCTCGCTCGCATTCTCGAATTAATCGAAAAACGGAAGTAATTTCGCGAGCGATAGCAGCGAATCGTCGCGTTTAACGCGGACATTCGAGCTTCTCCGTTCCGATATCGTTTCTCTTCTCGCCCTCTTCTCTCCCCTCCCCTCCCCCTCCCCTCGTGATATCCCATGCACCCCCGGCCAGCATTTTCATCGCTCGAGGCAAGTTGATTTTCCTACACCCCCTCGTCGAGCTAATTTCGGAAACCGAGTTGCAAATTTGCGGCGCTACGCATATCGAGTTTTGCTTCATTTTCGCCGCCGGCGATTCGCGGATTTCGTGCAGTCGCTATTGCGAATGAAAATAATCGTGAAATGATCGTCATAGCGTAGTAATATGATTCTCAGGGGGGCAATGCGCAAATAGCGAAATAGGTAAACATAAAGTGGTAATATTTGAAAGTACAGAAAATAATGTATGTCACATATAAAGAATTTTTTAGACTATGATTATTTCATTGTGATCTGATTTTTTTTATATTCTATATCTATAGAGTATTGAAACTATATTCTAGAGTACATTTTTATATGTATATTGAAAGTATATCCTAGATTTCTTACAATTAGATAAAAGTTTTTAACTTTATTAGAAATAAATATTATATTTGAAACAAATTAATTCGAAGAAGTTGCTTATAATTGCGGAAAGAATAGAAATAAACATCAAATATATGTATGTATAAAACAAATACGTTAAGTTTAATACAATATAAACAATATCTCAAAATTATATAAATAATATTATTATTGAAAAATAACGAAGAAAAGTTTATTATTAAAATAGAGTTAAAAAAATTATTTTTTAAATAAATAATTTTTAAAATTTGTATATAAATGATTTTTGTACCATTTGTATCATATCTTGTCATCACTTAGGAATTTTGTGGATGATCTTTAAAGATTAACTATATTTCGTCAAGTTAAAAGAAAGTCAAAGTAAAAGGTCAACCTGTGAAAAATTGAACAGTCCCCTTACTCTTTTCCGACTTCATAGTTCTATGGTGCAGCGTTCTACTTGTAAAAAATTCTCGAGGATCCTCTTTTGAGTAGCGAGAGGGTCGAACCTCGTGAGGACTATCAAATATGCTGCCTCGGGGTGTGAAGGCACTTTGATCAACCCCCAAGAAGTCCGCAGCCGCCCTTCTACGGTGTTTACTTTAAGGGATGCTCTACTCTCTATCGGCTACCAGCATCCATCATGCAAGGTGCACTGTCGTCTTTTTGTTCCTTACACGTACATGTATAATATCCTCAAAGGAATAGCTCTTGGCGAAACAAAGACAAGGCTGTTCATTAGATAATGATCAAAGCAAATTAGGACTTTACCCATCAAGGTTGCATTAAAAATAACATTAATTCTTAATTACATCTTGATTTGATAAGACTTTGTTTTTTTCTTTTGAAGCATTCTCTAAAATATTCAAAAAGAATGTAATGTAATCAAACGAGCAGTTATTATAAAGTCTTGTAATATTATTATATAAATACAAAACACAATAAAATATCATTTCCAATTTCTCATCTCAGAATATTTAGAAACGCTTTTATATATATTCTTAAATCCTATGCAAGGACTATCTGCTTTTTACAATTACGAAATATTAGTAAACATCTGCGAAAGATTAAATAACATTCTTTTTGTCATTTTTCTATCATGACAATCCAAGATTAATGTCGTAGCGATCGATTTCGGTGAATACAACTCTCGTTTCTTCTTTCTATTTGTTCTTTTGTGATATTTGCCTTAGGGAACAGCACCAACATCTTTCTGCAGGAAGGAGGGTGACTGTTTCCCTTTCTCGGCACTAAGGACCAGGTTGGTCCATGCTTCTATTCCTTTCGACAAAGCAAACATATCCGCGTCATTATTGCGTCTCGTGTGGCTCGATCATTCGCGCGGAAACGAACGATCTAATTTCCCATCTTATTGGATATCGTATCTTTTTCTCTTTCATTTTCTTTCCTGCATGTAATTTATATTATTTGCCGAGAATGCAGTATTGAAGTCAGATATTTATCGAAATGAAGATTTTGTTTTTTTTTTTTCTTTAAATTCACAGATTTCGCAAGTTAATTTTTTTACCAGATAACTAATAAATTGAAAAATGTTATTTATATTGTTAATGATTTAAAAAAAATCTTAGAAAATTTTATTTTTTTAATATTTTACTTGAAGAATGCTTATAGTATGTAACTTCTTTAAATTTTATTGCAGCAATGAATTAATGAATTAGAGCTTTATGTATTAGTTGATATGTTTTATACTTTATTTTCTATGAGTGACAGAGTTGTTGATATTTTGTAAAAAGAATATTTGTCACGGCTGGCGAGAGTTACTGCTAACACCATCTCGTTCATCATGGATCGATGAACTTTGACATATGTCGCGATACGAATATTTACGAATCAACGATCCGTGCATATTGCAGGGGATGCTGCTGTTAGCCAGTTTATATTACCGTAAACAACGACACATTTGTCAAATAAAATTTTACTTGAAGTAAAATTCGAACGCTAAACAAATCAAAACATGTTTTTATACATTGAAAAAAATTTTTCGAAAATACTGTTGCATTCAATTTTATTGTATTTTTATTTAATTTTAATGATTTTAATGATTGGATTCGTCATTTAATTTTACTGCATTTGGTGTTTAATATTCTTTTGTTTCTATTGTTACTATATTGCTTTATTGAAGCACACGGTATCGATTGAGAAAGGAAAACTTGGAATAACGTGAAGGGCGCGCAAAAAAGGGCACACGCCTTGACGAAAGCAATTTTCGTGGGGCTGCAAATTGGCAATCGGACGATAAATGATTTAGATCGTACTCATGTATGTCTGTATTTGATACGACGTGTACGAACGTGTGTTTGTTCTATGACACTGGATATAGGGATGAACCTACCCCAAGGCAAAGCGCATATCTCCACCTATCGAGTCATCTTAGCGGGAAAATAGATCTTTAATTGAATCGCGAGGTGAGTCACTCCTCGTACATGTTGAAATGAATAACAGGAGGATGTAGAACATACCTCACTTTCCAAACTTTCAAATCATTATCTCTTATACGTATATAGTTTATTTGATGCCATATCGGGATAAATATTTCTCTTTCTATTCGTGCCGCGCCCTGAACACATAAATACTCATAATCCGGCCGCACAGCAGGATGCAGCAGGATGCTGAAAAAATAATCGAGATAGACGTGCTCGGGGTGGTGGTGTTAAATAAATACGTCGACAACGCCGTATCCGGCTTATGACGAAAAACGAATTTCGCATCCCTATCGGATTTCGCTTTGTACGGATTTTTCGACGCTATTTTGCAGTTTGTTGCTCGGCTTCCGTTACCATCAGTACCGTTCCCAACGCTGTTACCTACGGCAAAAAGAATGATCAAATTTCCCTGGCGCCGTTGGTGTGTAAAATTTTTAAGTGCAAATCCAAATGAAATATTCCACTAAGAATTTTATGAACTTAATTCAATATAATTGTAATAAGACTTTGTAGTAGAAATTATTTTAACGTAATTACAGGCAGACTTGATGAAAATTTCATTTTCTCTTTGTATCACGAAACAAATAACTTGTTTCATGTAAAGACTAATAATTCAAATGTGTATATGTGAAAGATTTTTCATATTTCATATTTTTAATATGAATACAAGAAGCTTTTAAATGACTTATTATTATATAATATATAAGCTGATATGGAAATTAATTTACGTATTTTTTAAGGCTACAGAACCGACACGTCTCATTTTATTCTTGATTATTTATATTGTTTATCTTTAACACACGTTCGGTCACATCCTACTCGAAAGAAATTTCGGTCAGCCGTCCGAAGAAGGACGCCCGATGCGCAAAATCAATATTCCCCGCGTATGCTCTCAGAGACCTTCCGGACTCTGTGCTACACCGCGTCCACATCAAATGCCATGCGGAAATGCCACATCACACGAATATCGTACCGATTTCGCACGAAAACAGGCGTGTCGAAGCACGTCACAGAAATGCGAACTAGTGTCACTGCCGGCGTTGAAACCGCAATTATGAACCCATGTCAGTGACAGACTTACCTTCTCTTTGTTTTAATTGAACTACTCGCCATACTAATTCGCTCTCATTAGTATACACGGAAAAGAGAAAGTTCTACGTTCATAATAAATAATAAAGTAAAATAAAACAATATGATATATTTAATTAAACTACTTTAATTTATTTTAAATGTTTAATAAAATACATAATACTTAAATGAATTGATATAAAAAATGAAATAATACTGCTAAGGTGACATTTTCGTCCAAAACAAAAAGTAGATATGACAGTAGATATGTATCGTTGAGATTCGAATCATCCTGTCTTTCTTGAGGCAAAAGGATGCTACTTGGGAAGAACTACTGCCGAATCAGGAGTGCGACCCCAAGCAAATGTCGAAGCTCGTTAGAGCATTTCGGAGAGCGAGTTAGCGGTCTCCTCTGTGCTATACGTGAGCCGAAAGAATTATAGCAATTTCGACGTGACGGAACCTGAATTCGTAATACGCTGTCTGCGAATGACACGCGTCTGCCTTACAGATTTTGTCTGAAGAATTGATTTCTTTTCGAAGGATGTTTCTTATTGATTTGAGAATAATGACAGAGTAATTGCAGAATGAAATAATTGCAGAAATAATCGTTGTTGAAATTTTCTCGATAGAAATTTGAAGAATACTTAAAAAAAATGAGCAAAATAATATTTACAAAATGAATTTATTAAGTCTTTATATACAATTAAAATTTAATTAATAAAAAAAAATTAAGATTGCAATAGTTGTATATTTATTCGTAGTCTAATTGTAGTTTATAATTACTAGTGATGGTGGACACGCGCTTCGCGCGCAAAATTTCTCATTATTATGTAAGAAATATAATTTTTGTAAAGGTTAAAGATTAAAAAATTTTTAATTTTTTAAATCTTTTTCGATAATCTAACGAACTGTCAAAACAATCGCAATAACTGTCAAACATCTCAACGCTGATAGCTACTCTTGCAGTAAAAAAGTGAGCCAAGCGAGAGAACCAATCAGCATCGCGGAAAAGCGGCAACAATTAAATTTCTACATTTAATAATTATTTTACAATTAACTCTCCTTTTTAAGAGAAGATTCTATAAATTTCTACAAGAATAATTTTATTTTTGTACAATGTGCGTTTAAATATGTAGATATATTAATTAAAAGAATAATTTAGAAATTCAAGCTTTATTATTTAAGCATGTTTCACATAAAATAGTAACGATAACGTACAGACATTAGAAATATATATGTATATGCATTATGAAAGTCGCACATGGAATGACATATACATATAACTGCTATATAAAAGACAAACAATTATCCTTCTTATGCAAGACAAACCCACCGGCGAAAGTTCTGTACACGCATGCTCGCGAGTTTCTGGGATCTTAAGGATAGTCGCGGGGTCGACGGGGCCCAGTGTGTCTCGGTTGTCTTTCGTGTGGGCCAGTTAGCGTATGCGAGAGAATGCCTACACGAGACAGCGCACAATGGCAGGGTTGGGCCTGGTTGCATCGCGACTGATGGCGAAGGTAAATTTAGCTCGTTCTCTCGCGAGTGCGTATGCACGCACGTGCACACATCGTAATGGCGCGTAGGTGAGCTACTCATTCATAAAACATAACCCACGTGGCGCCGGCGATCGGTGAGCTACGAAAAAACGAGTTGCATGTATCTCGAAATGGAAGCCGGAGAAATGTGTAAGCAAGAGAAAATCGTAGAAAAAGAAAATGACACTGTAACTAGAGGACAAGTTTAAAGTTTCTAATAATCCTGTTACATAGATTTCTAGAAATAATTTGATAAAGAAATACCTCATATATGTGTGCGTGTGTATGTATATATAATACAAATCATTTAAATTAAAAAATTACTTAAATTACATACATTCTTTTTAAATATTTATATATATATTTATATTTTATACAATATTTTATAAAATACCTACTACTTTAATTTTATTATCATGTTTCATCATTACGTTCTTTTTTTGAATATCATTTTACTGTCACTTCTCATTTACTCATGACTATATTTTGGGACGTTTACGTAAATTAGCGGTTTAAGGGTGTTTGAACAGGCCTTAACTCTGCGAAGAAATAAAGGATGCTAATCAGATCTTATCGGAACCCTGTGTAATATGGCGGACGTAAAAATAACTTTGTTCTCACGAGACTTCGGTAGTCATGACAACAACAGGGTTTCCTCGAATCTCGAGAGGGTGTGAGAACACAGGACACGCTTGTTGCAGGACACGTACCTACCCTCCTGAGGGAAGAGGGTGCATGCATCCTCCGTCTAGTTCTTGGGGAGAACGATAACTCAGTTACAACGGTTCTCAACCGCGTATCTCGAGCTTCAGTTTCGATTAATTTCTCTCTTGCCAATATTGATGAAATATGGACTTTTTATGGATGAACTAGAGTGATTCAATTTAAAATTCGGAAATGATTATTAAATAAAAATTAACGTCTATAAAGCTGGCACAGCCACTTCAGCACAATCAAAAAAAATTTGTATAGAAATTTAGTGCTAATTAGCTGCTAATTTGTTGCTCTATTGCAGATTTTGTTGCTGCAGCCATTTCGGAAAAACCGATGGCTGTGCTAGCTAAAGTATAAAATTAGCACAGCCACTAAAAAAATAAAAAAAAATAAAAAATCAAAGTAGATTATTTTAATGCTAATTTGTTGCTAATTTGTTGCTCTATTCTGAGTCTTGTTGCTCCACCCATTTCCAAACAATTGACGAATAAACAAAATTTGGTGGCTGTGCTGGATTTGACTCAAGAGTAAAGTACCTTAAATAAATTTGTTGCTCGGCGTATTTCTTTCCTAAAATGTTTCTGGATTTTGTTGCTCGC
>JAJVSH010000089.1:691983-718345 GCA_021460005.1 Tetramorium alpestre
TGTTTATAACAAAATTCGGTGGCTGTGCTGGATTCGACTCAAGAGTAAAGTACCCTAAATAAATTTGTACCCTAAATAAATTTGTTGCTCTTCGTATTTTTTTCCTAAAATGTTTCTGGATTTTATTGCTCGCGAAATACGTCGATTAAACATTTGTCGCTCGATGTTTATAACAAAATTCGGTGGCTATGGTGGATTCGACTCAACAGTAAAGTATCCTAAATAAATTTGTTGCTTGGCATATTTCTTCTCTAAAATGTTTCTGGATTTTGTTGCTCGCAAAATACGCTAACGAGCAACAAATTTATTTAGGATACTTTACTCTTGAGTCGAATCCAGCACAGTCACCGAATTTTGTTATAAACATCGAGNGACAAATGTCTAATCGACGTATTTCGCGAGCAACAAAATCCAGAAACATTTTAGGAAAGAAATACGCCGAGCAACAAATTTATTTAGGGTACTTTACTCTTGAGTCAAATCCAGCACAGCCACCAAATTTTGTTTATTCGTCAATTTTTTGGAAATGGGTGAAGCAACAAGACTCAGAATAGAGCAACAAATTAGCAACAAGTTAGCATTAAAATAATCTACTTTGATTTTTATTTTTTTTTATTTTTTTAGTGGCTGTGCTAACTTTATACTTTAGCTAGCACAGCCATCGGTTTTTCCGAAATGGCTGCAGCAACAAAATCTGCAATAGAGCAACAAATTAGCAACTAATTAGCACTAAATTTCTATACAAGTTTTTTTTTATTGTGCTGAAGTGGCTGTGCCAGCTTTATAGACGTTAGAAATTATTATTAAATGCTTAATTATTATATATAACAATTATTCTTTGAATACACACAATTTTTTTAGTTTACAATTTCTTAACTAAGTTTGAATATTTATATTTTATATTTATTTTTATATATAATTACAATAAATTTTTTTAATTTTAATATCAATAATAGGTATATTATAGAATTTATATTATTTCGATATATTTCTATTTATATTTCGAATAATTCCTTCCTGAATACTCAAGCGATAGCCAGTTGGAAAATTAGCCGTAGGAGATTTTACTACGCAACTAACAATAAGTGCACACAGTTAATGTGTAGCTAAAGAGGGTGAAAAACGTATAGGAAAGAGGGTGCCGCGGTATACGGAGCTTATCTTTTGTAACGAGCAGTGCCAGGAAAGGAGAATAACTGGACAATAATCGGCGGAAAAGCATACTACATACTAATACTAACAGCAATATAAAGTACTCTGTAGCTCTGTCTTCTATTTTTTCTTTCTTCCATATAATTTTAACAACTTACGAAGATATATTGCACTTTTTTTAATTTTTTTCTTTCCATTAGAACATTCGTAAAATTAAGAGGATCATCTTGACCGATTCGTTGGATTATGCGTCAAGATGGTCTGATCCTGCAGTTTCCCTTTCGCTTCCGATTTTCTCTTATCCTTTATCTCGTGGTTCTAAAAGTTGGCTGACGTGTCCCGATATCGTTCGGGTTAAAGCAAACCTAATTCCGGCAGGCTGGTTCCATAGTCGGCTGTGTCCATCGAGATGAGCGGACCTCCCGCTCGTCGTAATCGCGCAACAAAGCTCAGTCTCTCATCCCCCTTTTTGTCCCTCATCCTCTCGAAGCGGGACGCGTTCTGCCCGCAAAATTGTCGCGCCGACGGAAACCATCCCCAAACCCCCTCGTCGCCGTTGGGGGAAAAGTGAAACTCATTCTCTTCCGTCACTGTGAGTCGAAGTAAATTAATTCCGCAACATCCAAATGACAGGGTTTTTATCAAAAAAAACTCCAACAAATGAGAAAAACATTGAAGAAGAGAGGGGAAAATACAAAACGAGAAATTTGAGAAAATTCTTGAAAAGCTCAAAATAGATAGTAAATACATCATTTTATTTACTTTCTAAAAGAAATTTAATAAGTCTAAAACAATGAAACTATAAAGGATTAGAAAGTGTGGAAACTTTATAATTTTGTCACGAGGAAACAAAGCGTAGAAAGTGTTTACCGTAGTCAATCTCAAACGACAATTTACCCTCTTGCCTTTGAAAAAAGTACACTAGGCTTACCTTTCATGTCGACCCCTTTTTCCGCTCGCAAAATCATTCTCTCGGTTGCATTATCTCGCAGGATGAAAGAAAAAAAAAAACGGACAGGATTACGCGACTAACGAGCCGTCAGACTGCCGTCAGGAGCGAATTAATTATTGTCCTTTAACGGTTTCGTTTCCGGCTCCTGAACTCTCAGTGTCGCCGTCGTTCCGGGAGGGATCGGTAGCAATATTCAATTTCATGCATCCCCTTTGCACCAATGCTTTCTCCATCACTATCCACACCAGCACCAATGGACAATTATTATCCTTTGACTGCCCCTTGAATTTTGGGGCAGAATGCGAATCGCCCTACCGGAAAAACGTCGAGCTGTCGAAATTAATTGCCAAAATTTTGACAGGCATGGATGCTTTTAATTCGAGTATCAAATTCTGAAAGATTATGACGTCAACTCGCGTACATACATGCGAGAAAAATCACACTTGAAGTTTAAAAATATTATATTTTATTTTCGTTAACTATCAAAAATATCAGAATAAAATTCTGATCTTCCTAAAATCTGATTATTAAAAATATTATAAATTCTTATTTTTATTTAATAGACTTTTATTTAATAAATCTTACAATAACTTAACTGTTTTATACTTATAAAGTGAAGACGCTGCAACTAAATTATATTATTCGATGCTAATTAATAACTTATAATTATCTTAATTTTTATAAAAGTAAAATTCAAATAATTTATATAAAAATTGAACGTTTAATAAAATTTTTAATTTGAAAGAAGAATTAAAAAAATTGAAAGTTTAATTAGTAAAATTTTGTAGAATTTTATGATAAAAACTAGTAATTCGAAGAGATAACCTGAGTTGAAAGTATTTTGTAAAACCGAGGGAATTTGTCGTCCTAATGACGAATGAACGAGCAGTAGGTATATACACGAGACATGAGCATTCTTGACAGGTGCGCGGATCGATTGTTATTCCACGCGGCTCGCGTACGAGCAGCATCATTAATTGTAATGCCTGCCATGGCGTTGCCTTTTAACGCGCGCGCCTAGTCGCGACGCGGGGCGGTCGTGTGCGATAATCGGGACTAAGTCGAATATCGATCAGCGCGTACGCAATTCTCACAGGTCTTTGTCAATATTATGATGCATTGCAATTCCAACCTTGGTTCAACGTCTAAGATAATGAGGAATAGAGGGGAAAAAACGTTATACATATAGTTGAAAACTATCTAATTGATGCAAATAATTCTTAATTAATCAAATTTTAATTAATTGTTTAAATTTGTATTTCGAGCTTAAAGCAAAACTATTGGGAAAGAAATCTGATGTATAAAATTAAATCTTAATCAATTTCTTTTGAAAAATTTTTAGGAAAATTGATTTGAGTTACATTGGAGCCTATAAATGGAATTATATGTATAAGGCAGGATGTGATGGTTACGATCGAACGGCGCGGCGTCGCGATCTAATCAACGACGGTTTCTCAGATCGGTCACTGATGAATTTACGGTCCTCTACTCGATTCCATTAATTCGTTAATTCAAACGACGACGGCGCCTACGCAAACGACAACGCTCGTTTTGCTTATCGTGCTCTATTTCGAGTTAAACTCCACCATCGCCGTCTCCGCTTCTTCCTTCGGCTGCGAACACCGCTGAACCGTCTCTCTCATTCTCTATTTTCATCCCCCCTAAGCGCGTTATTTTCGCCCGCAGAGGAAAGATATTGTCTTCCCGGAACATCGTCGGATGTCTAGCAATTTTTATTAGTCCTTCTTCTTCTTCCTTTTCACTTTCTCCTTTCTTCTTTATACTTTATAATGCGCTATATAATTTTCTTATCCAAAGTTAGGCAAAAATTGTCATAAATTTAAATATGTATGTATAGTACATACATATGTCCATAATAGATATATGTATATACGTATAATAAAATTTTTATTATTTTTTATATTAATAGTTATATGTATAACTCGACATGTTAACACTTTTGTTAAGAAAAAGATTGATTCGAAATTGATCGGAAGATACGTCGTTAAAAAATATTGTAATATTGTAATTTTAATTCGAAGTACTAAAAGTACATAATGCTAAAGATTACAAATTTATAATAAATAATGATTTATCTCTAAATTAATTAAAGGAGTTATTGGCAGGAATTAGAGTTCTTCTTATAGTTCTTATAATTAATTAAATACATTTTTTATATCTGTAATATAATTTCTAAAAAATACCGAAGAATAGTAGCACAAGTTAATCGATTATTAATATCGAAATCGCTTATTATTAATAACACTTAAAGTGTTATTAATATTTCGATACATTTTTAAATTAGGATGATTTTGTACGTTTGTATAACTTTGAGAAGACTGAGTTTTCAAAATTTCAGTTTTATTTTACATTAAGCAAACTGTTACACAGACATTACAAAAACATTGTTTTGTGTTTGAAGTTAGATTAAATGCAAGCTTTAAAGGATTACATTGTCGAATCGGCGTTGACTTTGTCTGTGTCATCGAAAATTCTCAGTAGACCTTCTTAATGTCGTTACACTTCTGCGATTCTTCAACAGCTCGATGCAGTTTCCTCGTCACGTCCATCGTACCGTCTTAAAATAGCGATCTCGAGATGTGTCACACTTCCTGATCATATACGTCATCATCATCATCCTTGGCCCTTGATTTCTCGAAACTTTCGTGCACATAAGTACTTTTCATCAGAATCTAAATCCAATACAATTATAAGATTAATCAATGAGAACGCAAGAATATTAATATAATTATCACAAATTATATTATTTAGAACATGATGTTATAATATTAAACGTTTTTTCTAAATATTTATTATAAAATGCTAAATATTATTTTCAACAATTTCTTAAAATTTCCAATGAATTGTTTTAAAAATTACTCTAATTATGAAATTGATGCAATTGTATAAATTTGATATTCTGCGCGATAAATGTTTGCAAATGTCGATAGAGAGAAGGAGACATGGGGCAAAATTGGGGGAAGATGAGGATAAGGTGAAAGAGAGATGAAGAAGGGGGAGATGAAGGAAGAGAAGGAGAAGAAGGCGCAAGAGAGTATACCTACGAATAGAGAAATGTGTGCTCGCGTATTCAGTTACGTCCGGTGCGTCGTAGCGTCGAGACGCTTCCGTGTTTTGTCTCGCAAAGCATCGCGACGCGACACGACGCGATGTGTCACGTCGCCGTCGTTTGCCCGATCATTTGGAACGAGGGTGATTTACTCGCGAATTGAACAATTGAACGATTGATTAGGCTTTTTTTTTGCCTCTTCTTCCTCGGCCTTCTCTTCGCTTTCGATGCTCGAAAGAAGATTGTGAGAATGAAGAACCGCGCAGGGACGTGATCGTTATATCAACGATTTATTAACCTTAGTAGAAGATTTGAGGATTACTAAAAGAGTGTATCAGTGGATGTTTTTATTAATTCGTCGAGAATCATATTGATTTTTTTTATGTCTTTATTTTACATCAATTACTTGGTGTCAGTGCACTGTGCTCTTATAAAAAAAAAAAATACAAAGAAACAATTGTTTACGTAAAAAATATATATATCTATACATATATGTATAAAGATATTTAACAGTGGATTCCAATGAAATGATCTCTCTTGACAAAATCAAGTGTTACAAGTAAAATTAATAGTAATTTGTTCGAATGTTGTTATAATCACATTAAGATTCAGTATTATTATATCGACATGATATCCCTTACAATTAATTTAAATCTCATGGAAGAAGAAGAGGACGTGATAGCAAATAAAAAATAATCGTGTATAGTAGTGAACTGAAAAGAAAAATTGTGGATGAAAAGTTAAAGATCAAAGAGCTCGATTTTAATCATAATGCGAATTATAATGCAATTGCAATTATGCATTATCTCGCGATGATCCAAAGTGTATAATATAGATGCAATTTGTGAGGAATAATCGGGAAGGTAAACTCGGATGACGCCGGGACGTTGCGGGGGTCGCAACGACCACCGGCGGCATCATGGCGTGTATCAAGGCGCCGAGATCCGTCCGCGGTTCTATCGACGACATCAAGACTGATTCCACGCGTAATATTGTGCAGGTAATTTTTCTCTTCTGTTCGCGTCTATCTTTTTCGCCAAGAGATATTGAATATGTTTGCAACAACGTTGCGAAATATTTCTTTATGAATTTACCATTATTAGTTTTAATGAAAAAACAATTACAAAGTCAAATACAGTTCAAATTAAAGTATAAAATATAAAAAATAAAATAAAATAAATTAAATATTAAAATATAAATATTAAATATAAAAATGGATTCAGATTAAATGAAAAAAAGAAGTATATAAGTTGATTATTTTGAAAATTGAAAATTTATTGAAAATAATAAATTTATAAACATATGTCGTATGTTTTGTGAAAAAAAATTTATCGTAAATATCTTGAATGATAAATATTTTACACGATGTTCTAGGAAGTCTTATTTCGCATACACAAATAATTCTTTCATATTTTAATATATAATTAAATCCATTATTTACTTTTATGATTATTTTTTTAAATAATATTAATATTTCTAAAAATTCTAAAATTTCAAAGACGAATCTATTTCAGATTAAACCAAACTTACAAGCGTTATATTAATATAAAATAAAGTATCTTAATATATTAATATAAAATATTAATATAAAACGAACTATCTCAACACGAGACTTTCTACATGTGTTTCCCTCGATCTTGCTTCAGCGATCTTCAGAGAGCTTTCTCTCTCTCTTTACTGAGATATTCTGGGAAAGCCCAGAGATTCCATCGGGAAAGCGGGAAAAGAATCGGCGAAACGGCGACCCCATCGCGGCCACCGTAATAATGGCGACCTGAAATCATGAAGTAAAACCCTCCGCGCGTCCCTTCGTACCGTTCGTCTCTTTGCGCGCTCAAAAATAGTACGCGATGACTAACTCTCTTCTCTCTTCGCTCTCTGCTCCTGTCCTTTTCCTTCTCTTCTTCTTCCTCTCATCTGTACGACACGTTTGTGTCCCCTTGTGCTTTCCGTCTAACTAGTGCACGTTCGCCTCTTCGGTGACTCTCGAGAGTCACTCGCTCGCTCGCACGCATGCACGCACGCACGCACGCACGCACGCACGTTTGCTCACACTGAAAAGCCTGGCGCTCCGCCAGCGCGGTAAACGCGTCAGGACAATTCATGCTTCCGCGCGTGATTTATGTCCCCGATGCTCGCTTATAGATATGAATGTATAAAAATCAGATATAAAAGAATCGGCGCCTGGCGAATAATTACGTTTGAGAAATATATTGCATAATTAAATTTTTTTCGAAAAATATTTTATTATTATCCTACTATTATTTTTTGGATATAAATTGGAAAGTATCGTACAGATTAAAATACGCGAAAATATAATCGTATCGATTTAAACATTGAGAAGAATTACAACAATAAAGCTATAAAGATTAATAACATAGTTTATAAATCTTTATAATTTTATGAAAAATCACAAATTCCATATACACTTTACTTTAAGATTTTGTACATTAATTAGAAATTGCATTCTTATGATATCATATTTAAGATTGATAAAATATTTAATAACATAATAAAGAAATCTTAAAATTTGTGAAATAATTAACAATAACAACGCAGATACAATTCGAAATATGCACTCGACAAAATGATAAATATTTGAAGTATCGATTTGAGTAATTTAGCGTATAAATAAATTTATCTGTGAGAATTGTTTTGCTCTGCCATTTGAATATTTGACAAATAAATATGGAACATGCATGATGACAAAGCTGTGGCAGTCAAGCAGCTGCGACACAATAAAATATTAAATGAAAAGAGAAAGAGAGAGAGAGAGTAAGAGAAGGAAGAAGGGTCGCGTGTTAATAAACGTAAGTGTACGCGCACTTGCACGGGGTTGCAATCAGCGGGAGATAACACTCATATGACGTATGGGTCGCCGCGTATGATGGAAATGCAAATGGATGCGTCGCGCGTTGCGCTGTTTTCGCCGAAAGGGAAAACGACGAAAAAAGAATCCGCGGAGCTTCGCGGTCAGCTGCAAATGCATTCAATTTCGTCGGCACATGCTGGACACCTGTCGCGCATTACACGAATAGGTGTCTTCAGGACCATCGAGACTTGCACTGTCATCAACGACACGCTAATTGAAATTCTATACAGCGATCGAAAATTTGCCACATAATTGAGACGATACAATTTAATAACATAATTAGAGTGACGCAATAATCAAGATTTATGCTCTTCATTAGAGGTGCGACTTGGATTTACGATATTGCGATTAAGATTCGCGCGCGCTGCATAATTGGCGACGGAAAACGTGGATTGCACACAACATATTGCGTTAACAAGGCGAGGAATCTGACTCAGCAATAAATTAACCGCGCTTCGACATAATAATAAGATAAATCAAATCGTAGGATTGCGACAGCAATGTGATAGACTTCCGAAGTGCACTTTGCCCGTAAGTGCTCGTTAATGCGCTTCTCCGCACTTTAATCCACTCACTCACTATGAAATGACTATGCACGATGCGTATAATTTTCTTATTTCACGCATGTACTTAGCTTTCTAAAGATATTTTTTTGGTTTCTAAGATTTTTGTTTTTTCTTACGTATCTATTGGAATTTTTAGATAAATAGATAGAGAAAATTTATAGAGAATATTGTTATTTTCTCTATAGTATTTTAAAAAAATATTTGCTATTACTATTTGATTATTTGATCTTATATACTTAGAATTTTATTGAAATATAAAATTTTTGTAGTAATTTTCTTAAGAGTTACAATAGTTTTTTTATCGGTAATATTTGCTATTTTTTTCACACGTATTTTACATTGAATCATTATAGCTTTAGTTTTTATTTATTTTTTAATACATATAATAAGGCATAAGTGCATTTTTATGTGTAAATCTATTTTTGATGGAACAAAGCTATTTAAAATTAATTTTCATTTAAAAAGTTTTAATTTTTAATGCAGGAAAGTAATAAATGCTTGAAAAGAGTGGAGGTTATTTGTTACTTTCGCAAACACAAACGCCCGTAGAACTGAAGCGAGCAATGAAGAAATAATAATAACTAGCGTACAGCCGCGGGACGAAGAAATAATAATCGATCGATCGACCATTAAAGTTCACTTCTCCACGTTGTGTTTGCTCTTTACAGGCTATTCGTTATTTGCTCCTCTCTCTCCCTCTCTCTCTCTCTCTCTCTCTCTCTCTCTTTCTCTCTCGCGCGTGCGCGCGATTGCCTTTAATTCATCAAGTTACGATCTCAAGAGTCGATCGATCAACCATAATCATTGCCGATGAAACGCGACATAATTAAGAGCGCGTGCAATTTTCCGCATTGTGCAAATAATTCTGAGTACTCAATTTATTCTCCATAAATGTTCTTTTTTTTATCAAGAAGCAAAAAAAAATAGTAACAACTAGATATTGCAAGTAGAGGAGTTTTCATTCGAAATTATATATATGTGCTTGTGTATTTTAAGGAAACAATAAAAAGGGAAAGAAAATGATAACTCAGAAAATAATATTAATTACAATATTAATGTTATCTTGTTGAACTTATGCGTATATATTGTTTTATATAATAATTTATCTAATATATATTTTGTTGATTCCAGATCTACACAGATTGGGCAAATTATTATCTGGAACGAGGCGGTTGCAAGAAACGAGTGACCGATCTCCAAGCTGATCTCTGTGACGGTGTCCTTTTAGCTGATCTGGTGGAGGCTGTCAGTAAGTATCTTTTTCATACTTTCATTTCTTTTTAAAATATAATCAAGTGAAATATTTATAAAATAAAAAGAATTCGGAATGCTTGTGAGATATTTGTGAATTTACACATTAATTATATTTATAAATATTATAATGTTACATTAGAATTTTTCCTTATTTATTGAAATTGTTCTGTTTAATATAAAAAAAGAATTGGAAAAATTTATATTAAGTAAAGAGTTGCGGAATTGTATTAATAAAAATCAAGGCGTAAAATAGATTGAGCAATGGCACGACGGTTCGCGATATACATCTGTGATTCGCCTAACAGTACTAAATCGTTTATGGCCAGTTGGACAGTTACCCATAACACATAAATCGACACTAAAGTCATTAATGCATAGGGTACGACAGTCACGTGCCACACGCGTATGCAATTCATAGCGCCGTCCGTTAGTCGGCTAAATGAAAAAAAAAACCTAAATTAATGTACGTTTTTCTTATTGCAGCTAATCAGAAGGTGATCGACGTAAATCGAAAACCGAAAAGCGCCCAACAAATGGTGAGTGTATTTTAAAATGATCACATAGACAAAATACGTTATGTTTACTATTGAAATGCTATTTTAAAAACGCCAGAATGAATTAATATTACGTTATCTGTATTCATTGAATACAGTAGCAACGGTTGAGATAAAAATTCCAAGTTAACTTTTAATTGCATATATCGTATTGCTGCAAAGTGGATCTTTATATTTTTACATAAATGAAATATTTCAACAAGAGACTATTTCCTAATCAAATATAAAAGAATGCTGACTGTTTGCTCGTTAGTTATGCGAGAGAAGAAAACACTAGATTATATTATATATTATAGATAAAGTTTAGTCGAGCACGAAATGGAAACTCAAAAAATTTGCTATTTGATACGCGGACGCTCCGAATCTTCCTTCAGAGAAGCAAATTTAAAAACCAGCTATGCACGAACGCAGTCCTTTAAAAATAGAAAGCTCCCAAGCCCGCAAGCTTCCCTCTCTTTCTCCGCTTAGGACACGTAGATAAAATCCATACAACTGTACGTACGGTGCACCATAGATCACCGTCCACTTCTTTTCGAAATATTTAGAGTAACGTGCAAAAAAATAAATGCGACTACATCTTGCGACACGTTCCGTCTCTCAATATACATACCTGTTTTATAATCCTAAACTTTTAATTCATTTACGCGTCTTTAGTTAAAATTTTTTTATTTGTCCATTTATTTATGCTTCTCTAAAATTTTTAATTTTATTATTTTTTAAATTCTTATTTAAAATATAATGATTTTAAAATTATATTTCTTTGTAATTCTTATCAATAACATTATTTAATAATTTAATTTTAGTATTACATTACAATATATTATACTTTTGTCATAATCATAGTCAATTAACTTTTACATGTATTTTTATTTTAGCTAATTTGATATTTACTAATTAATTTTTTAATTAAATATTAAATATATTGTAGTAGCTCTTTTGCTATCATATCTGAGTAATAAATTTTTAAATTTTATGTATTTTACGCGTGAACGTATCTCACTTTATAGGATATAATTCTTCGTCATAACGTAATAATCATATCTCGCGATAACATCGCAAGATAAATTCATGCCTTTAGTCCGAGAAAAACGATCACTTTGATCTGAGATTAGTATTTTAATTGGCGTTTTATGGATGCATTATGGCAAAGATTTGTTCAGAATCGCATCTCACGTAACCTCTGACACACGCATTTTATACCAGCGATTATGATTACGTACCTGGCTTCCGCACAGACTCCGCACAGACAACGTTCTCAGTTAATTAAAAGCTGTTAATTATAATGTCTCGTTACGTCCTTGCTCATAAATCATCTCGCCTACTTATTTTCTCTTTTATCAGGCGCGACACTTCACTTTAATTTTTTCACACGCGAAAAAAATTTTAAATTATTTAACATAAATAATATTTTCTTACAATTAGATTTTAATATTTTCTGAAAGGAAAATTGTTTAGCTACATATTAAGCTCTAAATAATTTATTGTCTAATAATTTAAAGAAAAAAAAATAGATTTTATAATTTGAACAATAAAATTTAAATTAATCTCTTTTTTCTTATAATTAAACTTTGTTATTATTTAAGGGTTAAAGGACTAAATTATCTTTTTATATTGCTTTAACATTTGACAAAAGGTTGGAGTACATCCGATAAAATTTCAAAATGTCATGTATAATTTTTTTTTCTATAATATTATAAGGACTCTATTCTCACTGAGAATGATAGTCCTTCAACTTGTATCCCCTGAGGAAGAGCATCGCGGCTCAGGATTATGCAAATTGGGAACACGAGGAGGCATCGTCCTATGAGAAAGAGAAAGAGAGAGAAAGAGAAGTATAACTCGACTATACGTTTCGATCCATCCGGATGTGACGTGGCTCGTTTTCTTGGCGAGATGCATTCGGAATCCATAAAACACGCATTTCTCTTCTCGCGTTTTTCTTTTTTCTCGACCCTTTCTGCTTTCTTCCTATTCAAATATAATTCTTACACTCATCGTAAATATTGACGAATTGGAAATTAGGAACATTCATGTCCCTCCATTCTGCTCTCAATGTGGTAAATTTGTTCCAGTTAGAAAATTTAATAAAATTTCAAAAATTAGAAATAATAAAAAGATATATAATTTAAATGTGTGTGTGTAAATAATAAAATATTGAGATTATGTAAAGTGTAGATGCATAATATAATTTGATAAAAATGTCAACAGAATTTAATTCTCGATGGTCGAACAACATTATGAACAGTTTCGCGTCATTCTTCAGTTTTTGGCAGAGAGACTTCATAGTTTACTAGGCTAGAAAACTTTGCGCATATCTTTTAATAACTGTAATATTTACTTTGCTAAGTACTCCATATTACTTTAGAGTTTAGTTCGAGGTGGCACTTTGAGAGTACAGGCAAGGTAAAGCTTTTCGAAGTCTTTTCTCGAGTTTCTTACCCTCGATTAAGCGAACGGCAGAAACGAGTCTGTAGTCAGGCTCGTAGACGTCGCCTTTCCAATTTCGCGGTGTCGAGGGTGGACGCTATGGAAAGGAGAAGGGCTCCGGTCTATAATTAAAGCAAGCCAAGCACACGCGCCACGCGTACAGGGTGATTCACATAAATGACAAGTGAGAATAATGATTGAGGTAAAGAAATTCGATTCCACGTCCACGTTGTTCTTTTCAAAATTCTTTAATTTTAAAAATATTTTTTGTCATAATAATTTCACTATGTAGGACAAAATACAATTGAAAATGTAATTTTATTTAACTATAAAAATTTTTTAAATACATAATATACATAATTACTGTTAAATATTATACAATCTTGAAGAATGTTGAATTCTAAAAGATTAATGTTAAACATATGTTTTATTTATTTTTATGATTTTTTGATTAATCTCTTCGTACCTTTAGCGATTTGTGAAGCAACTTGTAACCGACTCAAATCACGTGTTTTCCTTTCGGTACCGCGCTCAACACGCGACTTGCAACTCGTCGTCGGTTTACAACTCGTACGCACTCCTGCGACACGTACAATAGCGTACACAACGAAACGTACATTCTTCGTTTGCTACAATGCTACATAAACCGGAAGCTGATTGCATAAATCGTGCAGTGTTACACACCGACATAAAGATGCGATCCATTCTGTTATCCTAGTCTCAGTATCATATCAGTCTTTTTAATGGTCACTCTTTGTTCATTGAGAAACAAATCTGAAAGTGGATTTTAAAAGATTAAGAAAAAGATGTATACTTTTAACACAAATTAAGAAAATTTGAACGTTTACGAAACTCTTTTTAGGATAAAAGAAAATAGTGAATTAAATTTAGTTATTTAATTTTGGAATTTTTCCCATTTATTAGACTTTTTGAGTGGATTGTAAGCAATTTCGATTCGATTGTAGGCGTTCAGATCAAAAGTGTTAATATTCTTCTACGAAAAGTTCTGCTCGTTCTTCTCCAGTGCTCATAAACCAGGGTTGGCAAAATTCCACATTTTTTTGGATAAAGTCCATGCCAGTGATAAAAATCAGTATTTTCCGGAAAAAACCGGCAAAAATTGGTCTTTTCTATTAAAAATAATAAAATAAATAGAAAACCTTATCGATATTTTAATTCACTGGCAGCCCGAGGCTTCATTATCCTAGCTACAGTTCTGCGCGTGAGTATCTAAACATCAAAGATCAAACGCGCTGGAAAGCGCGCTCATTTATTCATACAAATCTTTACAAATTTTTCCAGACAGCTGTATTAAAATTATACATTTATTGGTTATAGGTTACTGATTATTGGTTATTGGTGAAGTTGTTAGTGAAGTTAATATGAATTTGGAAAACGCATTAGGAATATTAGTCATTTTTATACATTTTGCCAGTTTATTATTCCATCGGATAAAGTCCGGGACGATAAAAAACGGAATTTGTTATGGTTTTCTCCATCCAACCCTGTCATAAACTCGGTCCTGCGACAGAATTAGGCTGATTCTTGTCTTCTCACTACCCTTCGATCGTCAACGTTGTTTTGATGATTAAAAGAGAGTCGGCTAAATTGAAGCTTAAACCGGAACTGGCGTGACGTCTTTGGCTAGTCAGTCGACCCATTGCGATCTATTTCTATTTCGCGGATAATCCACTCTCTCGAGATAGCAAGGATGAGTCATTTCGTATATATTAGTCAAGCATTGCGCCAGCCTCCCTAATTTCCCCACGGCACATAATTTATAATATGGATTGTTTTGGATTTTGTTTGCTGGATTATTTCAATTAAACTTTGTTTAAATAAAGAATTAAGAACATTTCAGAGAGAAACAATTTAATTATAAAGTAAGATCATAAAAATTGAAACTTTAATAATTTTCTAATTTAAATATTTCTAACGATATTAACTAATAATATATGCTGAATGATATTTTACTTTTTATGAAGAGAAGTTTATAACTTGAAAATTTATGGAATTAGGATATACTTATAGAAAAACACATGACAAATAATATATTAAGGTATTTGAAGCCAACAATTATCATATTGATTTCAAGCACAAACATATAGAATCGTGACACAATTCACCTATAATGAGATAACACTAAAGAGTCAAAGTCCGATATCGAATTTAAGTAAACTCTGCTCGATGAACATGTGTTCGAAAATCAATTACTCGATTGTTTAGATTAGACAGGTGCGAGCGAGTTGAGGGAGATATGCGGGACGGCGATGGTTCGAATATCGAAAACGTCGCAGGTGTCCCATATACAAGATAATGCGTATGTACTACGCGAGTGGTAAGAGGGAAGAGAGCGGAGGAGCGGAGAAGAGAAAACAGGAAAACATAGGTGCGGTTTCCCGGTATAAGATCGCTTTGTGGAAAAAATAAAGAAAAAATAAAAAATAAATGTTCTAGGTCGTAGTTCCTCTTTGGGAGAATTAAAAACTCTATTATATAGAATGTCCTTGAAAATTCGTATTTATATCATTTGGAGTAAACTATATAATACGATTAAATAAAAAGAATGTTAAAAAACAACAATTTATTACAATTCTGATTTTTATTTTTTTTACAGTTTTAACTTTTTTTAAATTTAATTAATTTAGATTTCAGGTGTTTGTAAATAATTAAAATATGTATGAACTTAATTTATAAATCATGCCATTCTAATACATATCTGTGTTCTATAAGATTAATTCTTTTCGATTAAATTTACTCTAAATCGAAGGAATTCATCGTTCTAGATTATCTTTCCTTTTGACATAAAATACGATCCTTTTACCTCCGGTTTAGTCATGAGGTATCATTACCTATCTGACGACAGCTCGATTTTCCCACGTAAGATTTCTAGCGCAAAAAGTCTGATCGGTTACGCCGCGTATGTTGTGTTGAATATTCGCGATTAATTGCCGCGCTTAAGTGCGCCTTTGTATTCGTTGTAAAATTAACGGTCTGTACAATAGAAAAAAATTGTAGAATAAAAAAGGCTAGATAATACACCCACACGATGTGCAATTTTCAATACGGTGCATCTTTCCTTAATTGATGTCTGATCGCGTAGAATCTCTCCTTGTAACTATCCACTGCATCTCTATTGATCCTTCGTGTGGACGTGACGTTGCGAACGACTCGAAATGACTCGGAATGCAATTTTCCCTTGACGAAACGCGCAATGCATTCTACCTCCTTAGATTCCCGATGATTCATGCTTTTAATCTCATTTCAACCCTGTGACCATTTATTTCCCCGTATTTATGGGTAATACAGAAATTACATTACGTTCACTGTCAAGGAAAAAATTGCATTTTGAGTGAGCTACATTAAAATAATGTTCATATCATATTTATATACACTTTAGAAAATAATAGACTTTGCGTAATAAGAATTTAAAAATAGTGTAACGCACTCCGGGTATTTCCGGCCATTTGTCAGCGCACAAGCGAACAGGTCTGTTTTCAAAAGTTAATGACGTTCCCGCGCGAGTCGATAAACTGTTACATTGTCGGCTGGCGGTCTGGCGTGTTCGTGAAAGATTCAGCAATTCGATTCGCGGATGTCTTGGTGAATGAGCCGACCGCGGAAAAAAAGCCTCGCCTCTCCCGGATCTCGCTAGTATAGTAACGTCCAGAATACACAATGCCGAGTAAATTGGTTGGAAATACGCGGATCAAACGTGGTCAGTGCTCTTCCTGTTTCTTTACATGCGTACGAAATTTAGATTCTAAGATTCTGGAGCCTTGCGCGCGTCTAATATTTTAATTATGATGCTGATGATATTCCGATTTAACCTTTCTTTTCAGTTTCTATAATTGGGATCTCAAAGATCTTAATCTTTGAAATCTAAAAGACATTAAATTAATTAAAAATTTTCAAACTTTTTCGATCCTTTCAATTTTTTCATTTTTTGTTATAGCATCGTATTGATAAAAGAATGTGTTAACAACACGTCGATGGGATGTTATGGGCGCGACAACTGATCCCACTCACAATTCGCGAGCCACGTGGATACCTGGATTCTCCAGGCCGTCCAGGCTCCCACACTTGGGGCACGCTCCCACTACCTGCCGATTGCTCCTTCTTTCTTCCTCTTTCGTCCTTCTCCATGGGCTTGCTAACGCAGTCCCTGCTCGGCCAATTGCGGTGTGGCTTACCTCGACCTCGTGTCCCTGTATATTCTCTCTGTCTCTCGTCGCTTAGTGTCCTACGAGTGATCCAGCAGCTTGGATGCTGCGGATCGATTCTCGCAACCAGAAAGCGCGCGAACGAGTCAATAAATAAATCAATTTGTTTTAATGCAATGTAGTGTAGCGTAGCGTAGTGCAATGTAGTGCAATTGTGATTGGCTAAGTGGCCAGTTGGCTATTGACGCGTTTTACACTTTATACATGATGAGGAAACACAGAAGTTATTATTAGGTAATATTGAATTTTTTTTATTAATTTAATCTCCAATTTTACATCAATTTAATTACTATATACTAATTTTTCTCACATTAATTTTCTTACTTTATGCTTATGTTATTTATAAATAATAAAAAATATTATAAACTAAACACTTCTCACATATACATTAACGTTTCATCGATTTGATGTGAAAAAATTAATCTCTTCAGTTGATTCATTTGTGTTTATCGGAACAAACACCTGTTTAGAAAAAAACTAATGTACCTATTTGGAACATAAACAAGTATCCAGAGTACTCCCCAGATACTCCGCATGGGCGTGTGTTCTCCGTCTTTTCTCGGTTAACGTTTCATAGTATTCCAGTAGCACGTGCCAAGCGATGATCCGTTTTACTTCCCGTGATCTCGTTCTTGCTTCTTGTATCTCCGCTCTTTATGAATGAAAAAATGGTCGATCTTCCAGTCTGGCTCGGCCTCTTTCATCTCCGAGAACGATCGTTTGAGTGTTTGAATTTATGATCGCCACGACTGTCGCTATTATAGTAGACACAATATCGATTTCTGGGAATTGCAGGAAATTTTGAATGAATTTCTTATTCATATATTGATTTATTAATTAATAAATAAATCACTTAATTTATTAATTAAATAAAAAAAATTTCACAAAAGTTTCGTGTTGCTTTTTATTAATTTTAAATTTTCTTACACGAAATGTAACATGAGAAAATTTGAAATTAATATAAAGTAATTCAGAATGTTAGTTTGTTATTAAAATATAGTTATATGAATCTTCCAATATTTTATAACAAAAATTAAATATTAACATAACTTTATAGTTAATAATTTAAGATTTCATATTTTGTGAACATTTTAACTATTCAAACTATATTTTAGTACATATATTAATTATTATATAATGTTATATATTAAAATTATATTTTTGAATTAAATTTTAAATTAGGAAAGAGACAGACAATAAAAAAAATTAAATACGTAAAACGATTATGAATGAATTAATATTTATGGAACTTTGTTTCTCTCAGTGATTCATATAATATGCTTCGAGGTCAGATTAGGCTATAAAGGATTAACGGCATCGGAATGCCGGTGGTCCTGACGATGAGGTATTCTGAAAGCAATATTACAATCAATCGCTTTGCTCTTCGAAAAAAATTCGTTTTATAAAAGATTTTCTCAAAAGTCTCACGCGTCTCCAGTTTCATGATATTCTTAACACTTAATTTGAAATCAATTTTTTAAATTAATTCAGAGAGAGAGAGAGAGAGAGAATTCAATGACATATGTGTGTATCTGCCAAATATCTTTTACAGATATAAATGTTTGTGTATGTGTATTCATTACAATTATAAAGATAGCTTGCTGACTGCGAGCCTTAATTCTATATTTCGGGATTCGGTTAATCAAGTCTAGACGAAAAATCGAAATAACGGCTCGGCAAAATCACAGAAGGTCGTCTGTGTTGCGATCGCTCGCTCGCAATGAGCTGGCTTGGCCAACGAGCTCATTAACTCATAAAATTGAACTGGCTGAGTTGTCAGTCAAAGAAGCAGCGACACTCGCGCGCAGTTAATAAAGCGGCCGTTAATCGGCGACGACGATGACAACATACTGTGGTGAATTCCTCCAACTATGTTCGACCTCTCGACACCCGAAATGATTGCATTTGCCTGCGAGCAAACTCTTTCCAAGCTTACTTCTATTCACTTCGTGCGAATGCATTCCAGAAAATACTCATCCTTGAGTTTTTCAAAGTTTATTGAAATAAACGAGATTAATCGCGAGACTTCTTACAAACGTAATTAATTATATAAAACGAGGCCAATTATTGATAGCAAAATAAATTAAATAGAAAAATAATTACAGCAGACATTAATTTTAATTTATATTGAGGATAATCAAATAAGACATTTTTATCCATAAAATTTATGTTAAAAATCTAATAATTAAATCTTTTTATCAAATCAAACAGATGAATGATGTAAACTTACATCTTTAGAGTTATGTACCTGATTAATGGTTGAACTCTTAGGTTCTTCTGCTCTCTTATTTAATCTTTTTATTCACTTCATATCCACTAATAATTGAATTTAATCGAATTATTTTGAGCTATAAAAATGAAGATAAGCAAATCGTGTGAGCGAATGGAAAGTAAACGATGACTTTGTACGACCCGCGGGTGCGTTTTATTAAATTATTATCGTCGTTTACGAGTCCAGGGTCCGTTCGGGCTCGGACGACGCTGGTAACGACGGCCACGAGATCGGCAATGTCAAATTGCCTCTTAAAACGAACGTAAAGCAAATTGCATAAGTGGCGAGGTACACGCCGGCCAATCGCAGTGTCGTCCTCGATACGCGCTGCTACTGTGCATGTCGTATCCTTTGTGATACCTGCGGTCGCATATTTGCGTCCCGTCGCGATCTTTCGCGTAAATCGTTGCCGACTTCCGCCGCCGCGGAAAATTGCAGGTACTTATTATGATGCGGCCTTGAAGTGGGAAAATAGACAATTACCCTGGCTTGCGTTCACCAACATCGAGCATTCACATACAAACACACGCGCACATAATGCAGCAATATTAGCAATAATTGTAGCGAAATGTAATTAGATTTGCCTTTTTACGAGATTTCCAAAGATTGCTTATTCATACGTTATGTTACAATTTGCATTCTTGATACAATTAGTAATTTTACTTACATGTTATTATCATATAAATTTTAGTAAAATAATTATAATAGTTTCCTCAATTTTGACGTCTTGTGCGTCAAAAACGTGAGTTTACATAAAAATTGGGAAAAAGATAAACGCACGTGTCATGTGCAATACACATATTCTGTGTGAAGTCAACGCAGACACTCCTTATCTTTTCTCTTACAACTATTTCAACTATTCGACCTCGTGAATCATTCCACACACGCATACCGCGCGCGTCGAGCATCGCTCGCGAGCATCGCCCTGCAACCTGCAACGCGAACCTCTCGATATCCATCAAACAAACTATACGTCGCGCACGCCCGCGCGCGGATAGATTGACGGGCGCGATCGCGATTGATGTATCTATCGCCGCACTAACGATTTATAATTTCGCTGCTTTTTTCGGGAGGCGTAAATTCCACGCCTCAAGCGATTCGGATTCGAAATTTACGCGCCTGTTACATTCGCCGTGCACGTGCCGCGAGCGCGATTGCAATTAGCGCGATCGTCGACTCGCGGCATTTCGCCTATGCGAATTCGCCGTTTGGTCGTGATTGCGATTCTGTTGATATTGAGTATTGCGAAAGCTTTGTAGAGAATCATTGCGGCTCGATTGATTTCACGAAAATTAACGATACATTTTGAGGTTCGTCAAATTGACTGTGCAAAGGGAATGCAATTAAAAGTAAAATACATTCCGTCACACCGAATTTTCGTATATGCGTATTACGTTCGTATATAAGCTATCGACTTTTCCACGTATATTTTTTTATTTACTCTTCAAAATTTGACGAGTAATTTTTAATAAAAAATTGATTCGCAAATGTTATAAGTCAGCTAATTTATTTGTTACATACACATACATATAATTTAAAGCTAAGTAAATTAAATGCAAATTATTAATACTGCATTGATGTATTAAAATTCTTTAATCATATCGTCAATTATATTGAGTTAAAACGAATAATTATTTTAAAAGATTAACGAATAAATAAAATTTCGTCTCTTCCTTTCTGGATAACTGGGATGTCGAGGAGTCACGATTCTAAACGTACGTTGGTTTTAACGAGTTCTGGTAAGCCGCGAGGAGTCAGTTTTTCGCCGAAGGATCGAGTCATCCGTGCTCTTGCGAATTTCAACGCACGTCCGATCAAATTGCGGCAGGAGATCGAGATAGAAGGGCATGGACACAAAAGTAGTCTCTTAACGGTACCGAAAATGGAGAACCAGGTGTGTGATGTGGTCGCGAATCTTCGCGCGCAATCTCTGCGAATTTCACGTAATCGTCTCGCATTTTTGCATATGAAGATTGGATAAATTAAAGTTGATGTGTGCAAATGAACTTAGATGCAAAGAATTATGAATCTTAAAAGAAACAGGTACTTGCGTATACTATAGGTACCAAAAAGAGAGAACATTAATAAATATTTTTACAATTTTTTTAAATATTATAATCTCTGTTAAATATTTTTTTAATAAAGGTAAATTCAAAATTAAATAATAAATGTTGCCATGCTAGCTTCGATTGGAAAAATTATGCTAAATCTCAAATTTTTTAACTTTTAAACTATTTTTTTTACCGCAAATACAAGTCAATTAAAGAATTTTCTTTAAATCTTATAGCATAAAATAGCTCTTTCTTCTCTCTTTCTCTGCCTTTATTTTAATTTTTAGATTTATTAATTCTCGATTTAATGAATGCTTTATTATCTTTCTTCATTAAAGCAAGAAAATGAGATAACACAAAATGCATACATCCTCTGAATATTTCGCAATGATTTTTACAGTACGTTCATTGATACGAAATAAATATAATATAATCATTACACAATGCAGAACTAGTTCGCCAGAAGCCGAAGGTCAGTCAGGCTGGGTGACACGTGTGTGCACACGTTGCAATCCGCAACTTACGGCGCATTGCAGCAAGCGAATTGCAGTTTCTGCGATCGTTATCGTTGCTTATTGTGCGCGCTGTGCGCGGTGCCGTTCTCATCGGCGCGCGGATTTTTACCGTAAGTCGTTGTCCGATCGTATGCCAGCTCGAAATGAGATTCAAATTCAAGGTGAGCTTCGATTCGAGAGCATGCATACATTCGCGCGAACTCGGTACGATACCGCGACTCATTCTAGAAGATCCGGCGAGCCTCCGAACAATTATTGTATGGGCTCAAATCGAAATATTGTTTCTATTTTTTTTTGCGATGCGTACGAAAAAGAGGCTACAAAAATTACTCAATTAATGGTCGTGGAATTTTAATAAAGTGAGAGAAATATTTCTTTTTAATTAAATATTTAAGAATCGGACGTTTTGAAATTTCGATACCTGAATTGAAGTGGAAGGATCGCAGAACAGAAGTACAATTTATAATCTAAATTTCGCAGAATTCTTGAATTCTCAAGGTTTAAGGATCTCAGACTTGGAGGATATCTCATCGCTCAAGAATCTCATAAGCTATATATATATATATATATATATATATATATATATATATATATATATATATATATATATATATATATATATATATATATATATATATATATATAGAAAAAGCTATATTAAACGAAAACAATTGTTTTACCGCAGTTGATATGAGACAAATTGCTCAAATTTTGTTCATTAAAAAGTTAAGACTTCAAAATTTTTTCAATACTGTGTTTTTTGGATTAATCCTTGCATTTCTAGAATTCTTATGCATGAGTTAACGCGCACGATGCGCTAAAGATTCACGAATGATTATTACGAGATTGCCCAGCTTTTTGAAGCCGCTTTCACGAACCGTTCATTTTTCGCCGCAGATTATCATGCTCCCGTTATACATTCCGCGAATTCTGTCGGTCGTTGTAACCATTAAGCCGGCTTGTTTGGACCCTACTGGATTACACTGGGTGACTCGGAATTTCGATAAGATTGCAACTTACGCACCTCTTAATTTAGTAATCAGATCCTGAGAGCCTTAAAACTTTAAAACCTCAAATCTTCCATTCTTGATAACGTAAATCCTTAAAAGTCTTAACTTCATAATTTCAGATTCTCTAATCTTAACAGCATAGATCCACAGATGTCTAAAATGTTATATCTTTAAATGTCTAAATACTTTTTTTTGGCCTATGATAGAGATTTTTTATATAACAAAAATGAAATACTTTTATATAAAAGTTATAAATGAAAAAAAATCATAATTATATTGTTATTAATTCAATTATTATTTTATTGTTGCTTATCTTTAGAGTTAATTTTAATCCTGCTTCAATGAGAATTACTTTTTTGCTATTTTGCGATTTGTTCTTAAACAATTTCGGCAAGAATGAATGCTGGACGAGGCGTGAATAATTTTCTTCGACGAGAAATTCACACTACAACGCGGGTTAAATTGAAGCACGTTCTCAGCAATGGCTTTAATTAAAACCCGCAAGGCGAACGGTAATCTGTACTAATCACGAAATTGATCCGCCACGCTTTCAACTCGCACAACTTTTTTTTCTTCGTCTCAGATAAAAGGGCCATCGACCCAGCTTTCAGAAATTCCGAAAATTCCACAAAAGGTGACGGTGCGACATTAATTAAATTCCTTCGTGACGCTACAAACCAAACAATTAACCGCGAAGTGAAGTCTGCACTTTATACAACTTTATTTAACTGAACTAACGAAAAAGACACGCACATGAATTTACGTGAATTTATACAGATCATTTTACTTAATAGCTTAATATAATAAATTTTTTTTATATTAATGAATAAATTTTACTAATTAGAAATTTTACTAATTAATTAATATATATAGTACAATATAATTAGATATTGTGCTATATTAATTGAATTCTTTAATTGACATTTATTAAAATAGTTGAGTATTTTTAATAGTTAATTTAGATAAATAAATGTAGATAAAAAGATACATTTCTATATATTCGAGCTTACACATGTGCGATTCCGGAATTAGTATATCTATTAGCGAGTGAAGTCAATTAGATCCGCTGACCGAAGACTGGATTCGTTTTACCATTTCGAAGCTGAAGCATTGCGCTAATTGCAGGTTTTAACGAGCGTCGGTTCGTCCAGCTGCCGCTTCCATTTCCGGGATGTCGCACGGACATTGCATATCTTCTCTCTCTCTTTCTCTCTCTCTCTCTCTCTCTCTCTCTCTCTCTCTCAGAGGTGTCTTAGAAAATCAGGTTAGCTTCGCGAGGAATCCCTTTTCGCTCTTTCTTAACACGTTAAATTGCGCTCATTTGGCAAAGAAGCTTCGAGGAAATTTACCCTGAATTCCACGAAACACAACCTCTAATTGTAGATTTTATTACACACGAACGAATTAAATTCATTCCGATCATATGAATCATGTGAAATTAATTTTATGTCGCGGAATATTTTAAGTATTAATGAAATTATAATAATAATTATTACAGTAACAATTAATTGGAAAATGTAAAAAAATTTACATTACTTCAAGTCAAGAAAATTTATATTACTATAATTTTTTTTTATTCACTTACAATCAGTAAAACATTAAATATTTATTAACATTAAAACATAGCAAATAATTTCTATATTTGTGTACTTTTGTTATTTTTAAGAACTCTGACATAATTGCAATGCAACATGCATATGGCCTGCGACAAAAAAAAAACATGTATGGCAGATAAGCGTGATAATTACTTAGCTATTAGACGGGAAAAGTCCGGAAGACACGAGCAGTCTAAAAATATTCTGTCCATCCATGTTGTCCGTTACTACTTCGGGATCGTAGCAGAAGGCATGTAATATGCAGCTTTCTTGCTGCTTTTACATAACAGATATCATACGTCTGTCAACCTATTTGTAACTCTCTCACTCGTTAGCTTTTCTTGTAGTTGATTTATTAATTTCACAAAGAAATTTCTTAAAAGAACGTATATTAATAAAATTAATAAAATATTAATAAAAGAATTGTCAAGAAAAAGATCATAGTGAGTTACCATAATTCTGAACATTTAAAAAACAAAATATACAAATTCTAATCGTTCATCTTTTGTACTTAATTATTTAATTATAACTATAATATAATAATAAGAGAGGAAAAAATAATAAATTATAGTAACAGTACTTAATCTGCTATTATCTAGTTAAATACAAATTTTACAAAATAATGCTATTGAAAAAAGCTTTTAAAGTATTTTCGATGTTTCTGTATAATTTTTCTCAAGAGTAAAAGACAAATACACTGCAAAATTATATTATTTCGTAATTCTTATGATATAAATGACAAAAGAGGAAAAAAGACGCATAAAGAAAAAGAGAGTCCTTCTATGGCACTCCTTTTCTCTTGTTCGTTTTCTCTCTCGTGAACCGCAGAAGCGAAGACGTTACCATAAGAGGACATCTCCCACCATATCTGGACCCCGACCTCTCTTTCTCTCTCTCTCTTTCCTTTTGTCTCCTCTTTTTCTCGTTCTGGGACCACAGACTCGCAGGCCCCAAGGGTATTCCGAAGGGAATTGTCCTCGCATAGATACATGTAACTCGTAAATACCGTACATTTAAATACCGTACATGAGCAGTTAATTAATTCTGATTTAACGAATTATCATTTTTTGCAAATCTTTTTTTTAATTAAGGCAATTATATATTAGAAATCTCTCTTTCTTTTTTGATATTTAAAAACTAATTTATAAATTAGCCGAAAAATAATAATGTTAATGATATAATTTTATTATTTTATAATATTTTTAATATGGGTATTATTTTTTAATATTAAGAATATGTAAGAATTTTACGCATTCTTATACACAATTTTCATAATTCAGCACAATCGATATAATCGAAATAAAATATTGGAATTTGTTGTTTTACTATTATTAATAATGATTACTTATCATTATTATGTGAAAATAATTTTCAAGAATAAATTTCTCAAATTTATAAGGTTAATCTAATTTTAATTACCAATTATAAATTGTGTTATTGAAAATACTGCATATGTATCAAAACTTAAATATTCAATTTAAAATAGAAATAGTAAAGTATAGAATAGAATAAAAATAGAATAAAATTGTAAAGTGTTAAATGCTAAAAATTTGTCGAAATTAATTAAAGAAATGCGTGACTTTGGATCGTTATAAAGCACGAGTCATACACGCGATTTTTCATGGCGATCTACGCGTTCAGCAAAGAGGAGATAGTGGAATGCATTAAAAAGCATCGTCGCCATTTACGGCTGTCATCTCACCAGGATAACTCGAAACTGCTCGCAGTGAGCTTTGCCTTTTGCGGTGCGCAGCGGCTCTTTCTGGAGATATCCTTTTTCAAGACTAATGGATTGTGATAAGGATTCACATTTCGATGATGCAACATTCATTGCTCTCTCTCTCTCTCT
>JAJVSH010000089.1:718445-740024 GCA_021460005.1 Tetramorium alpestre
CATGACGCATTCTGTTGAATTGTAAATTGTTATAGCATTATATAAAAAAAAGAGAAAATTCAAAAACTATAAATAAACCACATTTTGTATTCCTCATATCTCATTTTTAATCTACGACTTTTATTAAATTTTAAATTAATCTTGATATCACTTATCCATATTGCTTCTGGATGAAATTTTTTTTGGATTCTAATTTAAATTCCACTGAACGTATCTAACAAAATGTTACTTATATAGTTAATTTCTTAATACGAAATTTTTTTATGTAATATGTATTATTTTTCGATGTTTTATGAAATATCATTATACATATATTAATATGAATATTATGAAAGTATTTATCACTATGAGTTTTTAAATTTAGTATCTTTGACATCTAAATCAAGTTTACTTCTACTTTTACTAAATTTCTTACTAATGCTTTATAGTTCTATTGTAATTTTCCGACTAAATTAACGGGGTGAGAGATACGTTTCCATGTATTCATCAGGTGAGTCATCGGCTCTCTCGTGCCACCCTATGGTACCTCGGTATGGCTCGTTTTCTGGGCAAAAGCCGGGACTAGAAACAATGGAAACGAGAGATCGGTGAGCACGTGTGTGCAAGGTAGCCACGATCGTGGCGGTCACGTTTCACTCTCGCGTTGTATGTATCGTATGGTGTATCGTGTGGAAAGCTAGCAAGGGCTTTTGTATGCATCTCTTTCGAGGACATCCTATACTCTTCCGCCTTTCCTTCCTTGCTTCTCTTCACGATAGAGGATGTTATCTATACCTTTATTCGATTCCTGATTGTAAAACTGATTCTTGCAAGATATTGAAAGCATAGTTACATTGACTTTAGTAAATAGAAATGACAGAGAAATGATCAGATCGGATCCTTAATAATTTTAATAACAAAATACGCATTATTTTATATTTTGTTTAAAATAAAATGCTAGGAATTCACTTGATAAATAATTTAGAAATGAATTTTGAAATAATTTGGACTTTTGCGGAAATAAAATATTTCATTATTAATTAATAATTAAGAATAAGAAATCCGTAATAAAAAAAATAATGAAACATCCGAAACATATTCGGTTTCGTCAAGGTTTATTGTTTCTGCTTTTCCGCGATGCCAACTGGTTCTCATGCTTGGCTCATTTCGCACTGCAAGAATAATTTTACTGACAAGTATGATTTGTCAGCCCACAAACGATAAGTTATCGTGACAGATTTTTATTACCTTAAAGTCTGGTATTGGTTTAACGTTAATAGAACATTACAAAATTTCCCGCGCAATGTTATGTTCTAGTCAACTCAAAAGGCGTGTTAAATCGATACTCGAAAGTATCGAAGTTATTGTTGCTCTTTTCCATGATGCTGATTGGTTTTCTTGCTTGGCTTACTTCATATTGCAAGAGTAAAATAAGACATGAAAATTATTTGTCAACTTTTGTTTTTAAAAATAATTGTTTTGCTTCACTTTTTAAAAAATTACAAATATTGAGCTATCGAGCCTCTCGTAACTTTTTAAAAACTAAAGCAAAAAAATTAGTTGTAGAAGCAAAAAATAGCAAAAAATTAGTAAATAATTTTCATGTCTTATTGATTACATTCTGATAATTTAGCACAGATAGCTTTATGTATGTACCTATACATATATTTAGCTACCTAAGCTAAATTATCACAACGTAATGAATGAGATATGAAAATTATTTGCTATTTTTTTGCTATTTTTTGCTTCTATAACTAATTTTTGCTTTACTTTTTAAAAAGTTATGAGATATGTAAAAATAGTGTATACATAAGCATACAATACATATAGCGTATACATAAATCATATCTTTTCTTCTTCCTCTCTTAGAAATATGTAGAGATTTAATTGTTGCAGCTTTTCCCCGATGCTGATTGAGTCTCTCGTTTGGCTGCCTTCGTACTGCGAGAGTAGCTATCAGCATTGAGATATGTGACAGTTATTGTGACAGTTTTAACAGTTCATTACGTTATCGAAAAAGATTGAAGAATTAAAAATTTTTTTATTTTAAATCTTTACAAAAATTATATATTTCTATTTCGTTACATAACAGCAAAAAATTTCACGCGCAATGCGCGTTTCTACCGCCACTAGTATATGAAATTTTGCAAAAAATGCTGTAAATATTTTATGAAACGTGATCAAAGGATAATCACTAACAAAATTTTGTTTTTTGTTGCAGATTGAAAACGTAAGTTTGTGTGTAGGAGCACTGCGGGCTCTGGGAGCGGATGTTGGTGCTGTGAATCCGAGTGAATTGGCGGCAGGATCAACCCTGTGGCCGGTACTGGCTTTGCTCTTTGCGTTGTCACGTTATAAGCAGCGAGCTAAACAGCTACAGGACATGCCCAGGTAAGTCATTCTTTTCGCAGGATAATTGATAATTATGATCATGAAGAGTACATAAATTTGAGATAAATTTTAATGATAGATTTTTAGAGCTGTAAAAAAAAGCTTAATTTCTCGAATTTACAGAGCCTTGAAACTTTCTACAAATGTTAAATCTTTAAATATTTAAATTATTAGAATTATATTTTTAGAATTATAAATATCTAATTATATACAAGTACACTTTTAAGGGGATCCTAAAGTGACATAGTTACCGATCGAGCATGATTAATTTTATATTCATTAATTTTTTAATTGCCTTTACAGATTAAAAAATCTTTTTCCAAAATCAAAGTACAGACAATAATACAATGTGTACGTTAATCTTCTGCTATGCAAATAGACGAAATTGTCACATACGAAATTTTTAGACCAACAATACTTTTTTATTAAAATATCTAGACTCATTCTAAAAATACAGTATTATTCTGTAATGTTCACTCGAGTGCGGATCTAACTTGTTTTACGTGAATGATTTCACGAAAAAAAAAATTGTTAAATTATTGGCTTCTGTCGTAGGTTAAGACTCGAGTTACGATCGTAACAACATTTGCTTAATATAAAAGTTTTATACCTTGTATATGTAAAATAAGCCAGATCTGCACTCGAGTGAACATTACATAATAATACTGTGTTTTTAGAATGAGCATTAGAAATTTTCGTATGTGAGAATTTTTTCTGCTTGCTTGCAAATTCGGTGGAAAGATAGAACTTAGCAGTAAATTAGTTCACGTACACATTGTATTATTGTCTGTACTTTGATTCTGGAAAAGAATTTTTAAATCTATAAAGACAAAGAAGATGCTGGAGTCGTCAATTTTACCGACTGAGTAGGCCGGAATTCTAAGCTATATATGTATTATAAATTATCAAATTGGCTTTACAGAATACAAAATCCTTTTGCAAAGTACGCGCAAAAATGAACCACGCGAGTATCGACTTCATATCAAAAACCAAAATCTGCGATCTGTGTGACTCGAAATTTTTGCATTCTTGCCATTCTTTTTTGGCTTTATAGAATTAAAAAATTTTTTTACAGGATTAAAGTAGATATTCCAAAATAGTAAGGATGATAGTTTTGTGCCAAAAATCTACTAAACTTTTATACGAAGCTGTTGTATTCACAAGTTAACAATTCTAACCTTAATGTTTTGTTGGGGGGGGGGGGTAGATATATATGCTTGTTTTACATGTATGTACAAGGTGTAAAACTTTTATATTGTATTAAGCAAAAGTTGTAACGATCGTAACTCAAGTCAACGCCAAAAGCCAATATGTAACCATTTTTTTTCGATTCTCATGAAATCATTTACGTAATACAAGTATCTACCCCCTTAGAGATAACATTAAAGAATATTGTGTTTTCAGAATGAGCCTAGATACTTTAATAAAAAAGTGTCATCTGTGCGAAAACTTCGTATGTGAAAATTTCGTGTATTTGCATGCAAAATTGATGAAAAGGTAAAGCATAGAGGTAAATTAGTTTACATCCATATTGTATTATTGTCTGTATTTTAATTTTGGAAAAGGATTTTTAAATCTGTAAAGCCAATTAAAAGATTAATAAATCTGAAATTAATCATGCTCGATCGGTAACAATGGCACTTTAGGACAGAGTTGTGTCGTACATTTCAAGATTACGTCTACGTGGATTGTTTACGTATTGTTTACAGTATATTTACACAAACTTTTTTTGTGTAAACAAAAACTAATGTAAATTATAAATTGGATAACATAGTACAGAAAAAATAAGTTTTTAGAAATAAGATTAATATATTTGACTATTGATATTAAAAATATCAATAATAGAAGATTAACATTTAAAAAGTAAATAATATATTAAATTTTTTAAATATTATCTACAGCAGGCTTAAATGAAAGCATCACTTCATTAATTAATTGTTTCTTCTAAATCAGAGTCATATACATAATGTCTAAATAAAATATAATTTAATAAAATTAACACATATTTATACGCTCTATCTTAAAAAAAAATATTATTTATGCTGACCTGTTCGCAATTGCAATATATGCAGTAAGCATAATATTTATCTTCCTTTTTTTACTGGAATGAAATAAAAATCTCTAAAATTTGTTCATTTTTCGTGGCCTTATGTCCAAACTACAACGACTAAAAATAAAACATATAAAAGAATTTTTAAATATAAATCATCAGATTCATATTGTCATTAAACGGGATATTTGAGCCATTTATAGATTACTGATTTCCTAGATAGATGACATTTTAATCATAATTTACATAATATACATGTAGATGTAAACAATTGTATTTTACGCGTAAACGCCCAACCTTGCTTTAGGATCCCCTTAAAAATTAATTTGAACTTTTAAAAATTGTAACAAAAAATTGAGGTTTTTGTATAATTTTATTGATTTTTTAGATGATTTAAACAATTTTCTCGAAATCTTAATTTTTAATTTTTTGATATTCTTAATTTTTTTTTAAATACTTAAAAATTGGAAATATATATTGTTAAATTAAACATATATTTAGATAGAAAAAAATGCTGTAATATATTTAAGGGAGCCGTCCGCGGTACTGAATTTTTGTAAAAGGATTTCTTCGTATTTTTTCATAGATTTGAAAATCCTTTTACAAAATAAAAGTATAAACATTAATATGTGTCTGCTTGGTAGTATTTATTCTGAAAACAAAAAAATTTAATTGAAAAAAAGAAGTGCCAACAGTACGCGGTGTTCCCAAACGGTCACCCATTTAAGTACTAACCGCGCCCAACGCTGCTTAACTTAAGTGATCGGACGAGAACTTGTGGGTTAAGTGTGGTATGACCGTTGACGAATGTAAAATGTTCCTGAGCACATAAATTGTGGATTACCTGTGATTCGGCCATGATCATTTTAATTAAAAAATTTTTTGTTTTTAGAATAAATACTACCGAGCAGACACATATTAACGTTTATACTTTCAAATTTTGTAAAAGGATTTCCAAATCTACGAAAGTAATACGAAGAAATCCTAATTCAAATTGTCAAATTGGATTAATTTTGGGAATTTTTATTTTTTAGGTTAAATTTAATTTATTTTTGCAATTTAGATAATAGATTTTTTAATTGTAAAATTAAAAAAAATTTTAAACTTTTAAAATCTCTCTTTTAAGTCTTCATATTTTAAAAATTATTTGTCTTCATATTTTAAAAATTATTTTTTTCTGATCTCAGATTAAATTTTTATTTCTTGGAAATTTTTAATCCTCTTCGTCATACCGTTTACGGGTAACTGTAGACCGTACCGATCCAGTCTTTAGAAACAGACTATCAGTTTGCTGTACAGCCCAACGTCGGTAAAATGGTGATGCACGAATACATGGGATTTTCAGCAGATATGTAGAAAATCTGCTATAGTAATCGATGGTATCTATCTATCATATTTCAGTAACTAGAATCGTAACTTTATCAATTATCAAGATATTATCAATATAATTTAATACAATAATCAACTTCATTATTTGTTGGCTAAGTAAATGTTATTTATGCATATTGACTTGGTCCCTAAGGATGAAAACTTACTGAATTAATTTAAACGTCAACAAAGTTTTTTCATATGTGGTCGATCAACTTTTATGAATTGACACAGGATATTCCATAAATAAGTGATGATGTATTAATAATGCAGAACAGAAGAGAGCTTTTAAGCACAGTTCGGTTTAAAGTTAATTTAATCGAACTCGGAATTCGTCGTTATTTATAATTGGAGGTTTCTGTGAGCGAATTATTATCGCTCGATAAAAATGGTTAAATCAGATTATAATGCACCGTTAAATGACATCTGAAGAGACATACATATATTGAAAATTAACGTGAACTTAAAGAAGGCTTTACTAACTCATACAGAAAATCCTTATATTAATGTTCCTAGTATTTTGATAAGCCACTATTAACAAAAAAATTAACAAAAAAATCAATTTAAAATAGAAATTTCAAAAAATTTTTTTGTTTAAAAAAAATACATTTTCTTCCTTCTTTTCTTCTAGATCAGCTTGTTTCTTTCAATAATTTTCTTGATTCATCCATAAATACATTTTAATTTGAATAACTATATTATTATAATCAACAATTATTATAATCAATTAAGCTTATTGCGTATCTTTTTATTTGGATAATCTCTCTTTTTTCTAATCAAGTTCTTTATATATTTATTCTTATCAGAAATTAACTTATTTTTTTTTAAATGGTTCTCTTTTTTACTTTCTTTCTGCATGATTTAATACTTCGTTTGGCGTGGCATTTATATTTTGCAGCGACTTGAGATCTATGTCGAGGAGCTTTGTTTCCTGCCGCGCAGTCGAATCGATACCGACGTCCTGGAAACAGCGGCTGGGCAGCGGCGTTCATTAACGTCTGCGTTAATCAACCGGCGTACCTCTCTCTTTCTCACTCTTTCTTGTTTGCTTCCTTGCGTTATCGACGTCGAGTAAAGCGCATACAGTTATACCAATGTTTCGGCACGCAGAAAACGCGTTTCACAACCGAGAGCGAGGCAGCTTCAAATATTTTAATTACTTCGCAGTTAATTGCAGCAACCGAGAGAAAGACGGAAACGCGCGAGCGAAAGTGCGAGAGAATGAGAAAGAGAGAGAGAAAAAACGATATTTGTTGTATCTCTTAAAAATTCTTTAAAACAAATAAATTAATTTCCAATAAAATATAAAGTATTTAATTAAATTAGAATATCAGAAATCGAAGAAATAAAAAGCTGCATAAAAACAACGTAAAATTATAAAATGTAGTAAGAAATTAATAAATATTATTTTCTCGTAGCAATGCGATAAAGAAGAGATATACGGAGGTAAATACGGAGAGATGAAAAAGAGAGCATATCTCTTAAAAGCTATTCTAGGGGTGACTGACTCTGCGTTCTTATTAATTGCGCGTGCACGCGACTGCACACGCGGGGATGCCACACGTGGCAAACGCCCCAACTGTCAAGGTCGATATTTTTAAATCGTGATACTTTCTTGGGCTGGACGACGAATTGCTTAGAGTAACATCGAGTAACGAAATTGTAATTTGAATCATTCGAATAACATTTTGCATCGCGTCTGACATTGTAAAATTTATTCAAATTAACGCTTGGATATATTCTGACATTTTTACGATTTTTAATTTATGATTTCGTTATTGTTTAAAATCTGTTTAACGTTTAAGTATAAATTTTTTTGTTATATCATCATCGAAAAATAACAAAATTGAATTGGAATTAAACATTTTTTCAGACGAGCTTAAATATTTTTACTTATCATTATTCCTTTTAGTGTTTTTAAAACGAGAGAAATTCAAATAATTGGCCTTAATGTCAATAAAAAAAGTATAGTTTTTCAACGCGATAAACAATTAAAAATTAAGAAAAGAAGTTCTTCTAATCAATAACTAATTTCTTAAAAAATAACTAATCAGTTAAAGTTATGAATTAGTAATTTATTTTTTAATCAGCTTGAAAAACATTCTTTCACTCCAATGGAAATTATTGTAAATTTTATATATATATAAATGTCTAATTTGTGTTCCATATTTTGGGAAAAAAATTGCACATAATTTATATAAATTAACATTAAAATTAGCAATATTAGTAAAAATCGAATTAAGGGATGTTTGCGTTCGAATTAGAAAAATCTTGGTCTGCGAGAGTCGAGATAACGGAAATGCTGAGAGAAATCTCTTTCGAGCAAAAGGGGCATTCGAGCCTGGATCTAATGGAGCGCGTAACAATTCTTCGGGCGGGAGAAACGCGAAGCCGGGGCCCTCGGGCAGGCCGCGTGTGCATTAACATATTAACAATGCTCCATTATGCCTCGAGTATATACCTAGTTCCCTGCGTGGGCGCGTTATGGACCACTCTCAAGACCGCGGAACATATCCATTCGGAGCCTCAAAACATATTCTGAACTCACTCTACAAAAATACTTTAGTGAATTTAAATATGATTTTTATTAATAAAAATTTAATAAAAATTTTTCATTATGCATATGTTTAAAATGTTTTTGATACATCAATTGTAATAAATAACTTGGTTTATTACATTCAATATCTATTCACATTAAATATTCATTCATGTGTCTGTAGAAAATTTATTACAATCTATTAGAGCGAAGAGTTTTTCCTCGAAATTGAATGGAGAACAAAACCTCCTTGTCAGTTTATATGCTCATCAGGATGCTTACAATTAGTTGAAAGATTTCTTCGTCTAATTCGTAATTGCGTATCATTATAAAATTCTAAATTTTTTATTGAATTGTAACTGTAATAATTTAACTTTTCCTCTTGAAAATTAATTTTTTTCTACAGTTTAATAAATTAAAATCTTAGCCAAAATCCAATTTTTTAATTTCAGAACTCGAGATAAAAATATATGAAACTGAACAAAGGTAGAGAGTAAAGATCAAGGCTAACAAAAAAATGTTCACACACGCGTACGCATCTTGTTGGACTTTACGCACAATACATCCGTGGCACACGCTCATGCGTGCACGTGCACATCGAGCGCGAGGCATTAGCATAAAAATGGTTTAAAAATCCGTCGAGCGTGCCACTGGCATTGGCCGGCTCCCAGGGAAGACTGAATCCGCCATTGGCTGGCTGTGTATCGCGAGAGAGAAGGAGGGTCGAAGAGAACGGGCTCCAGAGAGGCTGCGAGAGCTGAAATGAACGAGGGAGAGAAACGGAGAAGGAAGAAGATCGAGAGAGAGAGAGAGAGAAAGAGAGAAAACTAAGAAGAACGAAGACCGATCCTGCGAGGGTGTACCCGAAGGAAAGAGAAAGGGATAGAATAAGGGAAAGAGAGACAGGAAGAGAAGAAGGGATATAGGAGGGTGCGAGAAGGCAATATTCAGACAAAGAGGCGCAGCAACGTCGAAGTGCCGCAGGGGGGAGAGCGAAAGCAATAGCAATAGCGAAAGAGAAAGAGAGAGGACCTAGACAGCCAGCTAGACGTCAGAAAGGTGTAAAAGAGACAGACAGCAAGATAAAGCGCGACAGAACGATGAGAAAGAAAGAGTGACGAAGGGGAAGAGAGTGTATCTGCATGGGGAAGCTGATGTGACCCGAAGGGGGCTGGAAGGTGAACGGGAGAGTGAGAGGGATGCCGATGGCGGTAGAGGGGAACCAGGGGTCGCGAGAGATACCAAAGCGAAGGGGGGAAACGCGGTAAGGAAAGAGAGAAAGAGAAAGAGACAGAGAGAGAGAGAAAGCACCACGTGCTATGGGAACCGGGAATGGCTCTCTCTTTACTCGCCGGGCCTTTCGCGGCGGTTCAGTTCGAAACGGGCCATCAACGATGCCTACACACCATGGCCACACCACCATGACCATCGCGACGGAGTGTGGTGGTCGCCCGTGGTCGCCATGAGGCGTCGTCGTTCAAGCCGATGACGCTCTCGAGAACCGAACGGTTTCTCGAACTTGCTCTCGTCTCTTTTCCCTCTCGATCGTCCTATCATTTTGTTTTGTGAATTTTTCGAATGCAGCAAGATCTATGGATCCGTTCAATCATTCGCGGTGCGCGGTGAAGTGTCGGTCTTCGGATTCCGTGAAGAATCGATAGTAATCGCTCTCGTGGAAGTGGTACTACGGAAAGAGAAGAGGATGGAAGTTGACGATGCGTTTATGGATTATGTTTGAACGTGAGAGGAAAACGCGCTCTCGTGATACGATCTATTTGGACGTGTTTGACGCGGGAAGATTGATCTGCAAGGAAATCTCGATTTCAACTTTATCATTTCTACTTTGTTTAATCGAGAGTTAATCAAAAGAAGATTAATCTGGAAAACCAATGTAAACTATTTATATGACAATGATTTGAAAAAGCGAATAACTGATGCAAGATAAATAAAATTTTCATATTTAAATTTGACATAATGTAAATAAATTGACTGTGAATGAATTTTGAAATATAGGTAATATTATATTTCAATATAATGAAATTAAAATTTAATTTAATTATATTATAGAATGAAACATATATACGTAATGTGATAATAACGAATTAACGTGAATATTAATAACGAAATAACGTGAATATTAATGGAAGACTAATTGATACAGATTTAATTCCGCGATAAAAATCTGTTATATAACTTTTGTTCTATCGCCATCGAAGCGTCAAGAGCTTCTCCGTGTGCTTTTGTGTCTTTTTGCATCGATCCCGTAAGGATGTATAGATCTAACCTGATCTCATCGCACGATCGTCGATAAGTCGGTCGATCGAGCAGCAAGTCTGATCAATTCACGACGAAAGTGTCTGTTGGCACGCTAACATCGAATTGTGAAATACCGAAGAGATCCTCGCAGTTATTTCTCGCAGTTGCAGTTTGCGGAATACAACTTGTTGCAACTGCGCGTCGCTATTATAGAGTAGATTGAAATCTGAGGATATTTTTCTAAGGCTTAAAGCCAATCTTGCGGGCACGAATTCGTGGATCGACCAATCGCTGAGAAGATAACGTGACAATAGCGAGAATTCGAAGAATCGATGAAATATGCATGAATTTTGAGGGTGAATTATTCAGCATCTCGTAAAGAAGGAGGCACTTGGTGGTCGATATTTTTGATTTCTCGAGAACGACGTGTTGAATTTGAAACTTCTAACGAAACTCTTGTCTTTTAGTTAATAGATAAGTTTTTATGCAAGATAAAGGGAACAAAAGTGTAAAAAATGATGTGAATGGAAAGAAGTACAAGTATTATCACGGAAGATGAATATGTAGTGAAAAGAACAAAAGTGATATCGTATTAATGTAGGATTAGAAATAATTAATGTGACAAGAGAATGCTAAGTTATCGCTTGGCTATATATGCTACTATTTTCAAATAATACGTAAAAAAATAATGTCGACAACAGGAGATAAGAAGATTAAACACTATTTGAAGGTAAAAATTTAACAAATCCTTAAATTAATATTTGAAATTATCAAACATATCAAGTAAGAGCGAGAATTTCTCTATGTAAGCATTCACTATTGGATCTCCTTCCTACGCAAATTCTTCTCATCCAGTTTAATCGGTCGAGAAAACGAATAAAACGATTTCATCTCGGAGCGTGAATAAGATTGGTATAGTAAACAAGACTAATAAAATGCAAGATAAAATAGGATCTGTAATCTAACGAACAGAAAACGACGCTCGGTTTAAACAATAAATTTCGCCATTCGATCAACGCCGGGAATCGATGAAACGAAGCTTAGCACGAAGTAGATCTCTTTTATCACCGGTGTCTCGTTCCCACGTTTTACGAGCCCTTATTACAGCGAGGATAATAACAATCTCGAGAGGAAGGGACCATCGGGTCCATCGATACAACTCGATCGTTAAGTCGCAACCCCGAGGATACAATAAACAGGATGAACTGATAAATTATTGTTATTACGTACTTTTTTGATACTTTAATAAAATAACAAGGGAACTTGTAAAATGAAAATAAAGCTGTGAAATGAATGAAGCTGCGAAGTGAAAAGTTTATTAGATATATTATTTGAAATATTTTGATATAATACATTCAAGAGAATAAATAATAATTAATATATATAAATATATATATATAACAATTTTATTTTTAACACAGTAAACGGTACTTAGTTATTCTAATGAAAAAGAGCGAGTGAGTTAATATTGTAACATGAAGTGCAACTTGAGATGGTTACTCTCGCCAGTTTGAGAAGAATCATCTGCAAAATATTCGAGGAAAAGAAAGAGGGATAACCGCATCATGGGGAATAGCGGAAGCAGCGGGGGTGGTAGCAGCAGGAAGGCACGCAGCTTGCCAAATTCGCCGGAAGCGCACAGGTATCCTAGCATTCCTTCCACCAAATTAATTTGGAAATGATAAAGGACCATAAAGTAAATATAAAGATTAGAAATGATAAAAAATAAAGTGTCTCTCATGAATCTTCTTGTTTTGAATGTCGACATTGTGAATCGATTGTCGTGGATGGAAGTCTCATATTTATTCACCACTTCCGACGTATTCTTATTCTTATTGTATTTCGATCTTTATTCTTTCGTTCGTTTGGACGAGCGACGACGAAACCGGTTATTCGGTATATTTAGAATTTCCTGAACTGTGCGCTACGTACATTGCCGCTATGTGTAAGTCCTTCGAGGAAAAGTGGACTTTAAGATTTTTTTTATATATCTATTTTTTTTATCTTGATTACAAGAAAAAATTATATTTGTCACAAAAATGGATATTTCTAATCTGATTAATTAAAAAATAAAAGAATAAGAATAAAATAAGAATATTGTAAACTTGGTAATATGTAAATGCTTAAATATCTACAATTTTTATCTCATTTAAATAAAAAATTATGAAATTGAATAAAAAAATTTACACTATTAATAGAAATTATAATTAGATTCGTGGCATTTTTATTTTATTTGTACGAAAATTGAGGTAATATTTTAATACTTTTATGGCGATCGAATTCTATTTCTCCTTTTTTTCTTTTGCCTAAAATTATAAGTTAATCACAAGTGACAACGCGGTCACTAATACGTGTGTCGTAGGTATCGAAGAGGCGCGACCTGCGACGCGAGGTCCTAACCGGTCTTTCTGAGTTCCTGTGGCAATCGGCCGCGACCGGGCGGATCTGGTTTTTGCATTTTTCCGCTCTCGATATAGATCGGCGGCGACCGGCCGACTCACGATGCTCTTTTCTCTCTCATTCCAACTATCGTATAATTATGCTCTCTTGCATATGTAGGAAACCGCAATCAACCGTCTCGAATAATGAGGATTACGGAAAGTAAGAACAATATATCTTCATAGCGCCCTTATGCACTTCTAACAGGGTCGGAAAATAAACAATAAAGTCTCACACAGATTCTCATATAAAACATTAATACATTTTTTATGTATATTATAAAATATAAATGTATATTATAAAATATATAAATTTAAATATATGAGAAAAATAGAAGAGAATTGTTTCTTTACTTTTTAAAAATATGTATAAATTAAGATAAATTATGCACATAATAATATAAAATATGTGTATAAAGTTTAGGAATATAAAATGGAAGAAAATAGGATGAGAGAAAAGAAAATGAATAATATATCTTCTAATTATAAAAATACATAATAATATAATTAATATATTAATTATGTATACATATTTGTGATAATTTTAAATACAAAAAAAATACATACTGTTTATTATCGATATTGTTCTTACAGTTAAGTGCGATCTGTCTCATGGAATAATCGCTCACGAGGGAACAATGGGGTAGAATATGAAATTTCGGGCGGAATTTTAACAGCGATGAAACGCGAAGGGTAATAGAATCTTTTAATTAAATTGACTTAAAAAATTCATTTCCCGTTAGCAATATGCAAAGACAGAGATGAACCCTTCGGATATTTTTCCAAGTATCTTTAATTTCGAACATCCTTAACCGATTTGCAAAATATTCATGAAGGCTCAAATCTTTCTTTATGCTCGATCATTAATAAAATTGATAAACCATTTTTATTATTACGAAAAGTCGTCGATGATAATTCCCATGAATGGACTGATCTATCATCAGAATGTCTTTTTCAAATTAATTTTAGATGAAACAAATAATAAACAAAATGTTTTCAGAAATTTGCATCAGAATCTATATATAAATAATTTATTAATTTTTCACTTTATATGTGGAAATCAGGAATTTAGTTAATGCAAGTATTTAATTTTTTAGTTTCACTATTGTACTTTATTTTTGCAAAACTTTATTTTTTCAATTTCTGAGCAAACAATTTCCCGAACGTATCTTTTCCTTTTACTTTCTCTTCGGCTTCTTCCTTTCTTTATTTAGCGAACGAGTTCAAAGACATCCGCGGGTCGACGAGAGTGAGTCAATGTTTTCGATGTGAATGGCCGCAGAAATAGATCCTTGGGCAAGCACGTTTTGCGATCGCGCGATTCGCGAGCTAAATTCTGCGCGACTGACGTTAGTGAAACGAGAGCGAGCTTGTGTGTCGTCGTCTTGTGTGTCACCGATCGTGCGCATCAAGAAGGAAAAACGACAATTTACGCCGCGGTGCGTAAGCAGGGATTATCCGAGATGACAATGTTGCGCTCGTGCGTAATGATTGAATCATTTGGACAGCTCGTTTCAGAAAGCGATTTTAGAAGCTACTTAGAAATGATTTTTTTTTTAATAAAAAAATAAAACCAACTGCATTAAAGATGTCTAAAAATGTCTATTTTTTTAAGGATATTAAAAATATTAGAAATAAATTATGAAAATTAATTTTAAGAGAAAAAATAATTAAAATAATTGAATTTTGGAAGTTTCCAAACAAAATATTAAAACATTTTTTATAAACAATTTTTGCACAATTTGGTATTAATTTATCGATAAATAAAATTTTTTTCAACTCTTCAAAACAGAATAACTTTTCTTCTGTTATTTATTTTACTTTTTATTTTTTACAATGGTTAATATTATCGTTTATTACTGTATGTATTATTATACGTGTATGAAATATAAAATTTAATAATTAAATATGTAATAATATCTACATCCGCGGCAAACAAAGAGCAACGTTCGATTGGTTTTGAAGCGAAGATCCGGTCGTGCCCTGATGAGAATCGACAAACAAGCAACCATATTTTGCTCGCGTTCCGCGGGAGAAGCTCTGGCCAAGTTCGCTTTGATTAATTAGAATGGTACATTGTTCGCGATGCACCGGTGATGATGCATCGCGGCAAACAGGCCGGAGGTCGACGGAACCGTTATGCATCGCGATTGTTTCGGATGCGAGGAGATCACCGAAAGATCAAACTGCCTTTAGAGTATAAAGAATATAACTTAGAAATATACTCAAAAAATCTTCTATAAAAAAGCGTACGTAAAATATATTGAAAAATTATTATAAATAGAAATTTTAATAATGTTTTTCAAGTAATTTTACATTATTAACTCTAAAATTAATAAATGATTAATAATGCTGTTTAATTATTCTTTCCCTCATAGGTTCTTTTCTTTCTATTTAATGAAAAATATTGCGAGTATTTTTTAGGAATTAATTCTTTTATTAATTCTTTTTTATAGTTTATTACAAATCTTTATTCTTTTAAATTGAATTATTAAAAATTATTAAAAATTTTAATGAGTAAAAATAACAAAGTAACAGAATTAGTAATTAGAAGAAGTAATTAGAACAGAAGAAGTAATTAGTAACACTCGGATATGTCATTTATTTTTAATATAAAACAGTGATTTATTCTTTGTAATGATAATATAACATTGATTTTAAGACAGTAAACATTTATTTAATATAACATTTAAACATTTATTTCGTTTTTATTATACAACGTCTCCAAAATCTTCTGGAAACTGTAATATCTTGTAAAGAACGTAACGGTATGCACCAGCGTCCTTGCCTGCGTATCGACGATAAACGGTGATCGTGAAAGAACCGCGGTAATAATATCGCCTCACGGGGAAGAACGGTTCTACTCGCGTCGTCATGCTTCTTCCTGGAAGCGGCAGTTAAGTCCTTCTCTCGAGATCCTCTAAATTTATCCCGTGCTTCGCAACGAGGCACCGCTTCGTGCCGCCGCCGCGCCGTATGGAATCTTCTCTCTCTCTCTTTCTCTCTCTCTCTTGACTCTCTCCTCGAATAAGACTCGGCAATTACTTCTAATACCCAGAATGAATTATCCGACTTGTACCGGCGCTATCTGCGCCCAGCTCTCGCCTCCGTTCCTCTTTGGTCTTTGTTAACGTGACTACTGGCGCGCGACGCCGCTGTCAATTTGCAGCGATTTATATTCACGCACGAATAACTTGCCGAAAAGCTGGGACAACGAGATACAATTCGTGACGGTAAAATTTCAAAGATTATGGTAAAATAATACCTATTGTACTGTCATAATAAATAATTACAATTCACTTTGAAATGAAATTTTACTATTTTTGATTGAAGTTTGACGTCTTCAATGAATAATATTGCAAATGTGTGATTTTTTTCGACGAAAACAAAAAATTCATTTTCTTGCAAAAGTGTTTGACCAACGTTAAATTTCCAATCAGATCGATCCTTGAGATGAAAGTAACCGTGGTTTTACTCATCATGGTTTCACCTGAATTTAGTTTGAGATTAGTAGGAGATATTTTTATTTTTAAATCTATCAAGCGCAGAAATATTTTTCAGTTAACAATTCCCTGTATGTTCTTTATTGAAAGTTTTTTTTAGAAAAATAAAATTTAATTGATTGTAAATAGGATAATTAAACATAAAAAAATAAGTTGCTTCGACAAAATTATTCAACTTTATATATATATATATATATATATATATATACAGGGGATGGACAAAATAATATGAACACCTGACATATACACAGGTGTTCATATTATTTTGTCCATCCCCTGTATATATATATATATATATGTATATATTTCTATTTTGCTAATTATTATGTCTTATACTTCCATAGACAAGACAATAAAATTTATAATATTATTAGATAATGTTAAGCTCAAAGAAAGCGACGGGTGTACTTAATATTACGACATTTCGTTTTCCAGCGAGGACTGCCTTTAGCTTTCGCCAGATTTCGACATGTAGCTATGGCGAATAAGAGAAAGAATGTTCTCTCTCTATATCGCAGCGACAGGATCTCTAATTGGCGGCCGTTCGAAAAATCGTACCGGTCGATTCGATCCCGGCAGTCAGCAATTAAAAGGAATGTCGTCCCTGCCGATATTCTTCTCAACGACATCTTGTCGTTGCTGGTCGACCAGCCTAATCACGCGCTCTTGTTGCTCGCGAACGTCAAAGGGAGAGCCAGCGGTTCCCTTCCTTGGACATTTTGCAATTGAATTGCGCATATGGCGTCGTTCGTCTAAGTGCGACTATTATTTTAGCTCTTTGCATAAAACTTTTATGAATATCTATTCATCAGCCACGCAAAATAACAAACGTAACCGATTTATTCAATGTTAATATAATTTTTATTAATTTAATGTTAATTTAGTTGAAACAAAATTCGCGCGAATACCAGCAAATAAAACATAGAACTTTTATGTAATAGGTTTTATTTTTTTTTTTTCGTTATTATAGAAGTTATTATTATTCGTTATTTATAGAAGATAAGGGTTTTATAGAAAATTAATCGAATGATGAGCAGAACGACATCACAACGATGAACGAACAGTGACGGGTTTTCGTCAGCTTGTTATTTGTAATCCCATCATCGGATTATATCGAGAACAATGGAAACGCGCATCGCCGGTCATTGATAGACGCTAATGAAACACATTAGTTAGGTAATTAGAAATTGAGTTCAAGTTACGAAAAAAATCACATATTGTTAATTACACTAATGACTAATGTGACATGTGACGCCAAACAAATTGCATCGGAATGTGTGCAGTGTAAAAATTTGATTGCATGTGATTTATTCGGATAAAGAGTCTTATCGAGCAACCATTGAACGCGATTAATCAGACGCGATAATAATAGCCCTTGCGAAACGTAAACATGTGGTTGCACAGCAGAAATTATTTAATCTGAAATACCGTCATAAATAACGTAACATAATCACGAAGTCGAGTATGTTGTAGCGAGACATTATAGTTACAGAAAATATAAAAAATTTCGATTTAAAAGTCATTTTTGACAGAAAGCAGATAAAAATGAATTTGAAAAAAGATTCGAAACAATAAATTTCGAAAATTTTATTTTAGCTTAAAAATATATTAATTTTGTTATAAAATACTCTTATATTTAATGAAGAATTTATATTTTGTAAGAATATCAATATTACATTATTTATTTCTGTCTTCATATTAATTTTATTAATCTGTTTTTTTAATAATATGTAATTGTAATACTCATTAAATCATTTATAAAATAAAAAATTAACTTCGGCGTTTGAAGACCTCTGAAAATCAGACATATACATGTAGTATAACTAACTATAAATTTTAACAATAACTGTCGACGCAGATTAGAGCGAACAAAGACAAACTATCAATAAAAAAGACATCATAAAAGCTCCGTTTGCGGCCGCGAGACGCCCAGGTCGCGCCAATGTTAATACATCGTCGGGGGTAAGACGTCGCAGCGGTGGTGGCAGTTGCAACACGCGCTACGGCGCGGCGCCCGACGTTGGTACGCGTCGACCGTGGCATTAATTTCCGATATTGCTCTCGTAAATATTCGCGACTCGCCGCCGGCCATCCTCGTCAGATTGAAATACTTCTCTCTTTCTGGATTCGACGTTGCCGGCGCGTGTATCCTTGCTGGGGGACCATTTTTTATATATCGACTCTCAGGATCGTAGGTATATCTGCGGGAGAAAGGCAAAATTCGAAGTAGTTTCTTAGTTATAAGAATAAAAAGAAAAATTCGCTATATTATATATAGCTGGTTAAATTGATATTGTGAAAGGGACAGAAAGATAGAAAGAAAATTATTATTTATTGATTTGATTCGCATCTTCAAGAAATGTAAGAATTTTTAAATTTCATGTTTCAAAACGTTGACTCACAATGTTATCATCACAATTGCAAATCACAAATCACAAATTATTTTTGTCTTTCTTTCGTTTTTTCTTAGAAATTCTATTATGTCATTTTTAGATTTAGCAATGGGGCTCTAGAGTCTTTTCTTATGTACGGTCCTACGGATTCTGTTTCAATATATTAGGGGAGGATTCGGAACAGGAAGGATATCCTAAAACGCATCTGCGGCAGGCCTGCATTTTATCACGCGAAAAAATGAAATTTCTCATTTGATAAAGGAAACAATTTTTTGGGAAACATTATATAAAAAAACATCAAATTGCAATAATTATATATATAATATATATGTATATATACATATATATATATGTGTATGTATACAATTTATATCAATTTGTATATCAATTTAAGTATATTATAAATGTATCAACCATTAAACGAATAATAGAATTTTACTTAATATATGATTTGTGAAATTATATAATTTTTTGAATTCATTTTTTTATACACTTATTGAAATAAATATTTTCAGAATTTATTAATTAAATTAGTCATTTATTCACATGCACAAAAAATTTTTTTAACTAAAAAAATATTTCAAAAATAATATTCTCTACGCAAGGATTTAACGCAAATTTTCCGATTTATTATATGTATATAATAAATCGGAAAATTTGCGTTAAATCCTTGCGTAGAGAATATTGTTTTTGTACATTTAAGTAAACAAAATAGAAATTTAGAAAACGCTTTATGTGTTTCATCCTCGTGATGCCTCGCATAATTTAATCTGCCACATATCTCACCCGCATTGTGCCATCCTCGGGTATTATTGTATCGTGTCCCTGCACAGCAGGCATAAGATTGCATCTTTTGCAGTTCGAAAGAAAGAATGCAACGAGAAAGGTGTGTCCCGCGAGTCGCGTTGCACCAGCTGTGCGATGCAAATGGATGTGCGAGACTCACTGTCACTATATAAATCGGGAAACGAATCTGATTTAAGAACTGACTGTATGAGATATTTTAAAAGAGGATTTCGTATTCGTTAACGTGTGTGTCTTACGTATATTAATCTTGCTTTGTTGAAATATCTAAATATCTAATTAAAAAAATTAACAAGTAATAACAAGTATAATGTCGTATAATTATGTTACATATTTGTATATATCTAGCATTATTTGATAATGTATTTTGATATTAATCAATTAAGCAATTGCAATTGAATTTATTTTTGATAAAAAAATAGATTGTTCTTGAATATAAATTGAAAAATATCTACACTAAATAGTTATTTGTTCTTTTCTATTTTTTAACATTGCGTATAGATTCTTTCTCTTACTCATCTAGTTTAATCTTTTTACTTTGCTCCTTTCTCTATAGGGAATAAATAAATTAGAAGACACATTGAGAAATCGTGATCTGCGAGTGAGAGGTTGGACAAGTTCGTTATCCTTTTCTTTATCCTTTTCGCAGCCTTGAAGTAACCTGCAGTTACGTTCTCCACTTCATGGGCATTTGAGTCAATTGGCAGCTGCAATTATTTTCATTGCGGCAAAATAGCGGATATATTTAGGATAAAGCGATGATTTATGCGGGATGTGGATATCGGATAGCCGGGTTTAGTGTTAAACGTGCTACGCGAATACGAGTCAAAGGCTTTCTCTGCCAAGCTGGTTATATTCGCGAAGTTTATGATACTTGGTAATTCGAGCACGAGTGTGTACATGACGTTATAATAGACCCTACACGATATTCCTACGCATTTGTATACATCAAAAAGTTGCTATTTGAAAGGAATTTAATTACATATTTAATTGCTGATTTATGAGTTTATCGAACCGAATTAGCTGACAGAAAAAGCTAAGATTATTAATTAAATAATCATCTAAGAAAGATAATTTAAGTTATTTGCAATGAATTTGTTTTATATATTATACTTTATTATATTAGGATTTTTGTCAATTTATATTTTATAATATTTTCTTCTTACGTTTGTATATAATAAATTCATTTTTATAGAATAATTTTTTTATAATAATTTTTTTAATAGGAATGTTTTTAATTTTAATTTTAAATGTAAAAAATGTACTTATCTCTTTATAATATATATTCCCTGAAAATATATTTTGTAAATCGAGAATCCATGAAACAAGCTGACAACACAGAATCCCTTTTCATTTCAGGCTGCCGTCGCCCTATAACAAGCAGTCGTCGGGAGTTAGCGGTGCTGGGGGTGGTCCTGGGGGTGGTACGAGTATACCCCTACCTGCGACCGTCGCCGCCACCAGGAGATGCCCTCCGGATAAAGTCAGACCGGCTCCAACACCGACGCATCAATCACAACTCGGTAAGTTCCATCAACCCATCTTCCTCACCCTCTTACCGCAAACTTTTCGAACATTGCCATGTTTTACAGAAAAACACAAAAGCTTTACTCTCATCAGCGGAAAACTAAAAATGTGTTTGGTATATCGCATAATATAATATCACATTAATTTTGTTATATTTATTAATCTAAATATAACTATTAATCTAAATATTTATTAATCTAAAAATTATAAAATTTTTTTTAATTTATTAATATATTAATAAATTAAAAAAAATTTTATAATTTTTAGATTAATAAATATTTAGATTAATAGTTATATTTAGATTAATAAATATAACAAAATTAATGTGATATTA
>JAJVSH010000089.1:740774-848593 GCA_021460005.1 Tetramorium alpestre
GATATCCCAAAAAAATCTCGCCAGGGAAGCAATATTATAAAATTTTACTAAAGAACAAAGTTGCTATTAAATGAGGTATTAAATGACAAATAAGTTAATGACCTTGAATAATCCCGAATTTGACGGTCATTCAAAGTTTAGCTTGATTTTTTTAAATGGGAAGCTATATTTTTATTGCATATTTTGTAGCTTATCTCGAGAGCTTTCTAAAATACTACAATTGAGTGTATTTTCGTTAAATATTTTTCAAGGTATTTCAAATTTTGTCATACTTTTTAATATAAAATATGAAATATCTCATAAAATATTCACTTTTCGATGACTTTACCTTAATATTTTTAGGCGTACAATAATAAAAGAAATCAATTAAAAGATATTAATTTTTAGATATGGAATTTTGCAAAATCCACCAATTCAATAAAATGCAATAAAAATTTTAAACTTAATTCTTCGTGTTTTTTTTTCATATTAACGATTCCTTTTATTATTCTACACCTAAAAATTTATTTGTCATTTAATACCTAGCAACTTTGGTCTAAGGGTAAGTGCTAAGGCAAAATTTCATAATAGGCATTGCTTTCTTGGCAAGATTTTTTGGGATATCCATACTTTTGCTTCACTTTATATATAATATGCATATATTTTCTAACAAATATGCATATATTAATATTTAAATATTAATTTATGTTAATAATTTATATAAAATTGTTTTGTTTAAAAACTAATTATACTTTTTAAAATAATTTATTATATCATTTACGCATTTAAATTACAATGCACTGGGAACTGCCAGAGAAATGTTTGATTGGTCTGACATTCCGCGTTTCTCATCTAAAATTTGTTTTTGCACAATAAATGAATAACGAAATATGCTATAAATAAAAATGGAAAATGAACAAGGTAGATGGAAAAAATTCAACGTTATAATTTTTAACAATTGCGGCAATATGAAATTTATTATTTATTTTGCGGTGCGAACAAAAATTCATTAGCAAACAAATATCATTCACCACATTAATCTTTTAACAGTTGAATGGCTTCATCCCCAATCTGTCTCTATATTATTTTTTTTACAAGTCGCGATTTAACATCATTGTTGGAATTTTACTATATTGATTGTTTTAATTATTTCTGAATTCTTTCTGGATCTAGGCGATTTAAAAAATTTTTAAACTTTATTTTTTTACACGTCAAAAAAGATACGTCTATAATTTACAAAGAAGTTTGTAAACTATTACTATGACCACTGACTTGAAATATTATGAGGTTATACCAATGATTATGAAAATTCGCAGATTATGGGATGACTTTCCTCGCTTTAAACAATTAGGCAATTCTTTCTTTGAAGTCACATTTCTCTCGAGACGCAAAGAGCGACAAAAGGGTGTGCTGCGGTGTAGACCCCCTAAGAACACCCCATTAGCTATTAGCCCCGTGAATAGCTTTTAGCAACCCTTTGCGCATTTCTGGCTGTCGCAGGAGATCCTGAACCATCATGAAAACTCTCCATGAGTGCAACTGCTCCCCCGTTACTGCGAATATATATGGTGGCTTGTACGATCGTATCTTCTTCATGTGCGTTCTCGTACGCTTTCGTCTCTCATTTATTCCTCTCGTATGTGTGAGCGTTTACGTACAAACGTTATACAAATTTTTCTCTTCTAATATATGTATATTATATTTTCTTCTAATAATTTTCATTTTATTTTCACTCTCTTTTTCTCTTTCCGTATCATATGAATTTATTGTCCAGAGAAAAATAATTGTAAAAAAAATTATGATGGCAAGTATCCTATAATTTAAGCGATTTACTTGGTAGACAAATTCGATATATAGACATCGAGTTTTATTTTTTTACGCTTTTTTTAAACATCCGTATTTGCTCTTATCATAATTCTTCCATGTCTATCTTATTTAACTGCACTTAGTCCCTTCCGAAATGATGAATAATCTTCTTTGTCTACTCTCCCTTTCCTCTCTTTCTCTCTCACGTATGCGTATGATCGTCTATCCTCTCTATTGCGTGCGCGCTGCGCATACGTACAGCGATATTACCTACGAAGGGGACGAGGTGGAAACGGGGAAAACCCGCTGGGGGTGTTCCCCGTCCCTGCGAGATGGGGTGGCACCCCATAGTTTATACTTTACTCTCAACTCCCGCGTTTCCATGGGCCAGATGTGCTCGGGCATCCGATTTACAGGGACGCTCAACTTTGAGCCTTTTCTCCGAACAATGGAGGCGAAGGAAAAGAAAGTGAAGGAGAGGACCGGTCTCCTCGAAAGAAGGCGATAAAATGCACGCACGAGTCTTTCTCTGCGCTCTCAGCAGTCGTCGGGTTGGCTCTCCGGTTCAATTGCTTAGCAAGCTGTTGCGAAAAATGCGAATGCTAACCGGTCCTCGTCGTCCAACGCGATTTCCCTTTTTTCTGCTACAGGGAACTTGGTGCACGCCATTACAGCAATCAATGAGAACGAGATAAGTCATTCGTTCCAAATAAACTCATTCATTGTATATGCTATAACGCATCATCATAAGACTTTTGTTTGAGAATTTAAAAGTAAGAAAAATAAGGCAAACTAATTTGTATATAATATATAGGCATTAAATAACATGTCATATTTTTACTTATTTGTTATTAAATTTATAAAAATATATCTCAACTGAAGAAATATCCTAAATAATATACATACCCTTGATTTATTGAATGCAAAATGTTGTCTTTTTAAACTTAGTACAATAATAATAATTGAGTATTTCTGAACATTTATTTTAATTTATTTTTTCATGCAGCTTTTAATATCGCTTTTCCAATTTTCGATCTCTCGTGCTCTTATCACTTACATGGTTGGGCACCTCTGACGTGTAGCTTTATGAGGGGATGCTGTACTCTCTCTCTCTCTCTCTCTCTCTCTCTCTCTCTCTCTCTCTCTCTCTCTCTCTCTCTCTCTCGCTATATTCTATATATCGTAACGATATCAAAGCACGCGTATCCATGTGTCTGGGTACAGAATACGTATTTCTACGTTCGAAATAGACTTCCACATCATATACAATCTAGTTGACTGGCCATAATGCACGTGCGCACACATAAGCGAAACGGAGGCCCTTCTCTCGTCACGGTTTACGATATTATTTTAGGCCCTTTTTCCACTTAGCTATCTATCGCTCATCATGTTGCCATAGTTAACAGTCTAGACGACAACTTTGTCTAGGCGTCTAGGTCAGGGTTGACTCATATCGTTATCCCCCTGTCGATAACATGTGTATTTATGAATTAGAAGAATTTTTGAATTTTTTTTTTAATCTATAAATCTCCTATCTCTCCATCGATTTTATTCTTAAAATTCTTCATCCATGAAATAACGGTAATGTTTACTTGTTGAAAGTTCTTCCGAAATCACGTCTGGCAATCAATTTCGCGTGACACTGTTTGAATTAAAGCAAATCATTCGTGCGCATTCGTTACATCATAGCTTTTATTAGATATAGCAACGTTTGTTTCAATTAGATAAGATTACGTGTCACTCACCTACGCATATCGATTTTTTTCGCTTTCTCTCCACTTCTCTATGCTTCTTTCTACTCCGAACTTAACTCAGTCTCTATAATTTACTGTGAAACTTCCCAAAGAGATTTTCAGGATGACGGAAAGAATCCCAAATTCTGTATTAAAACGCGTTTAAAAGATGCTAAATATCGAGTGCATCATGAGCGATTAAAAATTCTGCATATTAATAATTTCTATATTAAAAAGATGTAAAAAGATTATTTTAAGTGTTTAGTATTTTTAGTATTTATAAGATCAGAAAAATGAATTTATGGATTATACTCTATGTATATATATTATAAATATTTATTATTGTTTAATTGTTGCATTAACATCAATATTTCTCTTGAAATTCATGGTTTGTTGAACTTTACTTGTAAACAAGTTTTAATTTTAAGTGCACGTGCGCGTTGTGAGATCACTTTAAATCCAGTAATCCCACGGGAATCTCCCAAAGAGACAAACGGAGATAAATAAAAGAAGGGGGAAGAAAGAGAGAAAGAAAAAAGAACTGAGAGTCCTTTTGACCATTCGTCAGCTCCGTTATAAACTGTCTTTCGTTCCACACATACGCGCATGTACTCGTATAAGAAAAAGAAGAAGACGCTTTCAAGAGAAAGAGAAAGCGCGAAAAGATCGGCGTTGAGAGAAGAGGTTGAAAGAGGGTAGTGAAGGGGGAGAACAACGAGAGAAAATTGAAGTCTCAGAGCACACGTAAGACTTGCTGCACCCGGTCTTTAACCCCGAAACATCAGAGCGCTTCAGGGATTCTCAACTCTAAAAAAATTCGTGTTTCTATTCAAGGTATAGGTCATTTTGAATTAGCGTAAAATTTAAAAAGTGAAGGTTTTATGACGTGTAAATGTTGAAATTTATATATCACTGTGAAACATTGTGAAAATACTTTTAAAAGCAGAAATATTAAGAAATTATGTAATTAATATTTTATCTGTCTAAATATTACAGACATGCAAGACTATTTTAAATCCTTTGTTTTTATATTATTTAAAAAATATATATTTAACAATTTTTTATTTTATTACAATTTATTTATAAATTACAACTATTAGTACATATAGATATTATTGTTTTACATGTATAATATATAAAAATCATTCGTAAATTCGAAATATATAAAAATTCATTATATTCATTATAAAATTTGTTATTACTTTTAAAGATTAGAAAGTTCTAATACTGATGACCATGTCTATGGATATTTTCAAATTTTTATCTTTTTAATCATTTAAGTTGATGTTTTATATTTATATAAATTTTTAGAATTTTAGGATTTTTAAGATTTAGTCGAAATACAATATATATCTACTGATTGTGAGTGTCACTGAACATGAACATTCAGGAACCTTTAAATCTTTCTCTTCCTCTCGCCTTCCTTCGATCTTGCGCGAGTTAAAAATACTATCTTGTTCGGATACCGGTTCGGTACAGGTTTTGAGAATTAGCCTCCCTCGATGAACCCGCTACACTCATTTGAAACATGGGTTTGCGAAGGAGACGACGATTACGCGAAAAAAAAGGAAAAAGTTACATAGTATGAAAGAAATGTGACGCGATCGGCAGCATTTTACCAGGAATTATGTGCATCATCAACGGGATGATCCGAAATTATAAATAACTCTGAGTTATTATTAGTACAAACGGCGTTCTTCTTCTTTGCAAGGTCTTCGATCTCTTGCCTCTTTTCTTCTCTTTCTTCTCTTGTGTTTAACCCTCTCATTTAAAATCGATTTCAAGAAAGAAATTTTCTTTAAAATATAAGTATTTAACAATATAGTTATTATCAATTATTAAATAATTCTAAATATTCCGATATATTTTGATAGGATCGATCGAGGAAATATTGAAATAAACGAAATTAAAAACAGGATAAAATTCGAAAAAAAATATTCTAAATCAAATTGTTAGCAAGTGCAGATACTGAAATTATTCTGTTTAAATTTAATAAAAGGAATTATGAGAAATGAAAAACTTTTATATTTAACTTTCAATCCTCGACTAAAGATTTATTAAATTTTTAAGTGCAACACGAAATAGTCATTGGAAATATGTATAATATAATTAGAAATCATAAACATGTTTATCTTCACTTTTATAAAGTAAATTTAAAAAATAATACATAAATGGCAATATACATAGACTTGTTTGTTAGAGTAACATTAATTAACTTTATTTCGCATCGTTAATATCATTGGTAATTTTTTTTATAATTTTATTTCCAGTAACTCATCATTTCTTTCAATATAATAAGTTGTTAGGAAATATATACATATATGTATATATGAATATGTGTAAATTGTGGGACAGAATATATTGGCACGTCCAATGCTAAATTGGCAATATCGATATTATGTACACGTAACACAAGGAGAAGTGCTGGAAAGCATAATGCATCGTATGCAGGGAAACCCCATCATCAATATGCGAGATGATATACAGAGATATAATGAAGTAATATCACATTGAATATTGCATTAATTTGCATACTGAATGATGAACACAATATTTGTATGCGTTACTTCTTGAATAAAACGTATTATTTTTCTCTATGATTATATTTACATAAAATTATTAGTATTTAGCTTTTAATTTTTGGTATACCCGACAGATGAGTACAAGTATTCACGAATCTGTTATTTAGGCATTGGTGCATTCACGTATGGGATATTTCCATTTTACCTCTCGCTGGAACAAAGATAAAAGAGATGAAACTCGCTTTGTTCCGGGGTTGGAAAACTCGCTCTTTGTATGCTAGCTACACGGTGTTTCCTACTCCCTTGGCGATTTTCAGCCGTCACCACGAGCTTTCTCTCGATCTCTCGCAACACCACCCTTACTGCCCTCTCAAACTCTTGTGCTCTTCAGACTCTTGCATCTTTCAAACTCTGCTGCACTTAAACTTGTCTCTTACAATCCCCAACTTTCATTTTCTCTCGTCGATTTATCTTATCCTTTTTACAACTTACAATTTTCAATTTATTTAATTTATTAAAAATGTGTATTATACAATTTATTTACATACTTTTCTTATTACAAAAGAAAATATCTTTAAGTTTTAGTTTACATTTTATTTTATAACCTGCTTAATTTTGTATTTTAATAATTATAATGTTAAAAACGCATGTTTAATAATCTCGTAATAATTAATCCGCTGTATGGTCGTATAATAATTTCATTTGATGCGAATGAAATCGATAATTTTAGGTTGTGTTAAAACTGAAATATCAGTGGCAGAAACACGGACTATCAAAAGCGAAATGTCGATATTTCCAGAGTATGTGGAAATATTGTAAGCTTCCCCACGCGATACATTTCCTATGAGAAATACAAATATGCACCGATGTGCATCCCTCGGGATATGCAGCTCGCGATACAGATTTTTATTAATCGCACGCCGCGCTGCTCCCTTCTCTCCCCGCTGCGACAACATGGGTGAAAGGAAACACTCATGGGGTTGGAATACCTTTGAACCTGATCCTTGATATTTTTTTCCCTTCCTCTCCATTTCTCTTTCCGTCATATTCTGTCCTTTTGCACTTTTTCTCTTTCCTTCTCATACATGCACGCAAATACTGGGTATGTTGCACATTTTCTTCCGTACATTTTCGCTCGTGCTATATGTTGCACATTTTCCCTTATGTATTCCCTTTGATACTTTTTTCTCTCCGTCACATGGACACTGCACATTGCACATGTTTCCTCTAATATATTCCTTTTTTCTCTTTGTCTCTCCTCTTTTTCGTTTCTTGTTTCTGGTCGGGCTCTTTTTTATACAGGTAGATACTTCTTATACCTATATCTCTTTCTCTGTCTCTCGTATCGTCGTAGTTTTCCCAACGATGATGCGATGTCCCGTCGCGCATTTCCATTATCGAATTCTCGACAGTTCGTCGTCTGCCGTCGCATGTTATTCGCCACGACTGTCGCATTCGCATATTATCCGTGACCACAAACGCGACCAACTGCGTCAGCATGGAAATTAGAGAAATTGCGTAAGTAATTCGATGTTACTTTTTAAAAAAATTCAATCTTGATCCTTCAATCTAAGCTGTCAAAGAAATAATTATTATTCAATTATTATTAATTTTTAATGTTTATTTTTATGCTATATTTTTCATAATATATGTATGTATATATCACAGAATCTTTATAATTGTATTATTATATTAGTTTTTCATAAAATTATTTCTTATAAATTTCATACTTTCTAATAATAGATCTCTAATTATGTCTCACATAATTAAGAATTTAATTACGCGAAAGATATTGATGAATAAAATTATAAACAATTTTATGAAAACGATAAAGAAGAATTTGTCAGCGACTAGTTTAATGTAAATTGCAATGAACGAACAAAAGAACAAAAGCGAACGAGAGTGATTGTTCTCTTTCATATAAATCGCTGTTTTCGAGATACAGGTACCTGCATATACGCATATTCACTTCACTATACGTGCTTTGACATGCAGTGCTTTCGCGTATGGAACCCAAACAAAGACATACAGACATACGATAATTTTAAAAGAAGTGCGTTTTGAATCAATCCTTTTATAAAAAAGCTCTTATAAAAAATTATAATTAGTCTTTACTATTATAAAGTCTTTGATATAAATATGATTGATTAGGTTGTTTCAAGCAATGTTTATTAATCCTAAAAAATTGCGCTATTTTACTGTTTACATATTACTTAATTTTTCATGGCTTTTTAATCTTTTTTCTTTATATTACTTTTTGTTAAATTTTTATTCAGGCCTTAAACATGTTTCATAATTTTCTCGCGTTTTTTACAGTTTTAAATTGTAATGTATGCTCGTGGAACGAGCACCTTTTCCATTATCGAGAAATCTACGCTATTCAACGCGACGAGCATTTATTCTCGCGTGCAATGAGATATATCTTGAGTTGAAAGTGCATCCCCACGATGAGTGGCAGTCATATAATATTTGTTCATTTAACATTTTTATCGACAAAATTGCATCTCTCTCTTTCTCTCTCAAAACGAACACTCTGAAAAAGACACGACACGTGTACGTGGCAGAGAACTCAGAAAGAGGGTTGTCCTAAAAAGAGATGAGGGTCCTGCAATCGGCAGGCAGGCAGGCAGGCAGGCAGGCAGGCAAGCAAGCAAGCATATAGGCAGGATAGGAAGAGAGAAGCAAGCAAGCAGGACAAATAAGGGAATCTAGAAAAAGGGGGAGATTGCAATTTGCGCTGTGAAGCTCGCTGCGAAACGAGACAGCCGACTGACGCGACGGGGTGTTCGTTCGTTCCACGCGGAGAAAAAAATGACGTCGATTGCGCGCCATTCTGCTGATGAGCACCTCTTTGTGAGGAAGAAACGCTCTCCTTACCGCGTTCGTTTTGCACGGATGCACATTTTCAAAATGGCACGAAGAATCATATTAGAAGTACCTGACTTCTTCATTTGGTAACGTTTTCATCTGATCCCTTTTCTTCTACTTCTTCATAAAATCTTTTTAAAGGATTTAAAAATACGTCTTCTTTTGGCATGTAAGACGTTATATGTTGTTATATAATTATTATTGTTTAATCATTAATTACTCTTTATAAATTGTATTATATGTTACTACTTGACTCTCGATGTTGGAGGCCGTTCTCAATCTCGTAATATGTCACACAACGCAAATCATACGATCGAATACCATTAACTTTCAATCGAATTCGAAGAATCTCCAAATTCCTTTGAAAATTTCTTTGCGATCAAAGCACGACCCATTCGGAACATCTTTGCCGCAATTGATCAAAGACGAAATTGCCGGCGTAAAAGTGCTTTTGAGCTCGCATTCGAGCTCTCCTCGATCGATCTCTTTCACCAACTCCTAATCCTTTTCCATCTGTTTCTCCCTCGGGACTCTCGATCTTTGCTCTCGCTCCTATCGATCTCCCAACTTTTATTCGACGGCTTCGCAAAACGTCTTTCGTCGGAAGTTCGCAACGATAAAAAGCGAGACTGAAATAAAACGAACTTCTTTCTCTCTCGGGAGAGAGATTTCTTTTCTTTCGTTTCTTCTTTTTTTAAGGGACGCGGCTGTGCGGGACATTCATTCGCTATTTCAATGCGCCGCATGATTTACCGGACTTCCTTGCGATTACAAAGATCGGATATTCCCTTTCTTTCACTTACTATAATGAAGATCCAAAGAGACCACAGTCTCTTACATAGATGCTCGCGGTCGAAGTGGCATTATTATTATTTTAGGATTGCATAATAATAGTTGATGATAACTACCTGAAAATCTTGTTAAACAAGATTATTAATTTAGAAAAAATATTCTTTATGCAATATAATGCAATATATCTAAAATAACATGAATAATTTAATCTTATTGTTGATATGATTTTGCCTCTCACTAGACAGAAGGTCTGTACAATTTTTTTGCGAGTGACCGATGACGACACGCCAGAAATCGATTCGAGAGATAGGGCAACATCCTTTGCTCAAGAGGGCTCTTGTTTATTTGTTCCGCGGGTACCGACAGCTGTTACCGACATTAACTCCGTCTTGTTTCATCCCACGCATCTCTGTACTATTGTCGTCACGATTACCCCTCCTGATCGTCGGCCATTATCGAACGAGACCGTCAAGTTGAGAGGCGCACATGTTCATTTAATTCATAATAAAGGAACCAATATAAACTCTATTCGCGATATCCAGAAAACTTCGCGGTAGAGTATAATTGTAGATAATTAAATTATTATAAATCAATTAATACAAAGTATTAATTTAACTAAATTAATATTATTATAAGTATATGTATAATGGAAAATTATTTGCATTCAAGCTAAATAAAAAAAAATCTAAATCTCAATTATATATAATAACATTAATAGCTATTAAAAAATAAATATATTAAACAATTTAATAAACTAGATCAGTTGATATAATCGAATTGGCGTAATAATTTCTATCAATCTCTACCACCTCCCTCAAATCGAATCAATCAAGACCAGCGTGAAGCGACAGGTGATTCCGTTATCGTGCGGTTAATGGCAAACTTTCTCAAAGTGCATTCGATGCACCTGGCACGATCGCCAGGGGAAGGAGGAGAACAGGATCAGATCGTTGAAACGGACAAGAGGGTTCAACATACGTGCTACATTATATCTTGCGGGCTTTAGGATCATCATCGTTTATCATCGCGCCTCATCATCATCCAACGCACCGTTACGTTCACGTGCTCCTATCTGCATCGATGTCCATCACGATTTGCAGTTTCATTATTTTTCATTAATCTTTGTTGTGAAGAGAGAGAGAGAGAGAGAGAGAGAGATACCTTCATTACTCTGCTTGCAGCACGATAAAATTAGCTAGACATCTTCTTATCACCTATTGGCATAAGTAAATAAATACCTATTGGCATAGATAAATAAATAGGTAAATAAATAAATACATGTGTATCAGAAAGCTACTGCTTATTATAAAAATTCATTAAAGTAACTTAATAAATTTTATTTATTTATTATATATTTATAAATTATATTAATTATTATACTACACAAAGCTAACAGATTTTTCTGAAGAATACAATCTCTTTTAAAAGATCCCGTACATCCCTCGTGTATTCAAGTCCTGTTGGAATTAAAGTCGCCAAACATTGAATCGCAGAAGAGTAGGGTGACAAGAAAAGCAAATTGACAGGCGAAAGAAGAGTCTTCGAAGCATAGTTTGTGTGCGGTTTGTGTGAGTCACAGTCTGTTTGGGACTCAAGTTGATCCCACGGGATGCTTGTGGGGATCCGCGAATATAAAGGCGAAAGGGGAATATGAGGCAGAGTCTCCCTGTGCTAATTCGACGCACGTGCGCGAGAAGACAGAGAAAAAAAGCTCGTAAGAGACAATCGAAATTGAAACGAGCTCTCGATCGCCGTTCTCGTCAATTAGGAATCTGATATTATCTTTGCACTGGAGGGGTGTCAGAGGGTTTATTCGCTTGCTTTCTTTCTTTATTCTGTAGACGTACACGCTGTTTCGTTTTAGGCTCATTTTGCGATCGTAATAAAAATAACGAGGTACTAACTTCATTAATGACCGCATGTAACAGTTTGTCTCTTGCGTAGTGTGTCGGATCCGTTTTATTGCCAGCGCGTCGGCTTATTTGCGAGGAAAATTCGTTTAATTTCCGTATCTCCGTGCGCACTGTTCTTCCCTTTATTCGGAACTATATTGATACGGCGGAAATATCATGGGACAGACAGATCCCAACGGTCGTATTTTTTATGAATCGAAATCATTATTTTTTATCATGAAAGTCCATGTAAATCTTTATCATTCTAATGATATCAAATTATTCTTCATTGTTTTGTGATTCTTTTGATGTATATTTACCAATAGAGGAGACATTAAAGAGGACAAGAATCGGGACATGTTGCATTCCGAATTAATCTCATTTCGAGTCAAGATTCTAGCATTATCCCCCTAAAACCAGACGTCGCTTTCCATTTCACGAATGCGTCGCATCCAATCTCTAATTATAATCTAATCTCCGTCTAATCTTCTAATCGGGAGAAAGGAATCCATCCCCGCGTGATGCATCGACTGCTAATCGGCCTGGAAGCCCGAGTAAAAGGCGGGATGTAACACGTGCCAGTTGTCGAGCAAGCTAATTCGACAGCTAGTCGATAGCGGCGGAACTTTCCTCGAAAAAAGATCAGGTTAGTCATCGAGGAAGCTTCTAAGGGCTCTTCTAATCTTCGACAGCAGCCTTTACAAGGGCTAAAGTGTAACTTGAACTCAAACCGCGTATCTAATCTTTCTTATTCTTCCGTTCTGCTCCACTCGTACTCCACTTAAAAATAATTTTGGCCCTGCATACTGTCAGAATAAATTTCATTTAATAAAGAAAAGATGAAAAAGAGAAGAAAACACATAAAAAGGAAGATCACCAATGATGAAAGAGTTTAGTGATGATGATCAGTTAGTACTGTTATTAATGTGCATTTTCATACGTAAGCACAAGTCTTTACCGCGCGATTGCATGTCGAGAAAGAAAAATAAATTCAATTAAAATATTCTATATTTTATATATTTTTAATAAGTATAATTTAATGGTAGGTAGAAATAATTAGTATAATTTTATATTTGTTGTATTTATTTATTGTATATTTTAAATTAATGTTATATACATATATGCTATATTTGTATACTCTATTATTATGTTATTTTTATAAATTTATAAATATTATCTCTTTGAATAATGTAATAGAAGGATTTGAAAAAAATCGATCAAGCAAAAATATTCCTTTTATTTTAATACTCCAAACAATTTTCACATTATCTATTTATTTTATCATATCGATTCTATCACGAGATATATGCATTTGCATTATCTTTATCTCCTGCTTTGCGAAAAAAAAAAAAACTTCATCCATGATAAACGAAAAGAGGATCGAAGTGGCACTCGATATAAAAAAAAAAAAATAAATGTTCGACAATCTGAGAGAGTCGCTCAAGGGTAGATCGCGTTTATCGCGCTCATGTGCTATAAACGTTCTCTTAGCTTCACATCTATGGGACCAGCTCGTAGGTATATCTACCTATAAATAAATTTTCGACACGCAATATCGCGTTCCGTTTCACTTCCGCGCATCTCGAGTTATGGTCCACAGATAAAGCCCGAGACATTTCGTGAATTACATTGAGGGTGAGAAGAAATTTCTCGAGAAGGAGAGCGAACCAATCGATTCTAAAATTTCACAAAATCGAAGACAAAATCGCGCGCGAAGCGACGAATTACATTCTAATTGGTACATATAAAGAATAAATATGGTACATATTAAGTTATGGTACATATAAATATGGTACATATTAAATTGGTACATATAAAGAATAAAAATTGATACATATAAAGAATAAATAAATAAAGAATTAATATGACACAGTTTTACAAGTTAAATATAATAAGGTATATAAATACGAGTACGATATACACGTATAACACAGAGTGATAAATTTAGAACTAATCATCGCCCTGGTTAATCATTCGATCAATCACGCTCCTGGTGCATGCGTGAATATGAATATACACATACAGTTACCGCGAAATCCTATGTATACGTCCCGTTGCAGCGCTGTTCTCTCATGCTCCGAAGTACTCTTGAAACAAAGGGGCCAGGGGAAAGAAGGCTATAGCGAGAATATATGAGCTCGTATAAAATGTAAGTACGAGTTTACGCGCGCGAGCGACTATGAGAAGACGCGACCTGCAACTGCGAATGTTACTTGTTGTTAGTTTCTAATGAATGACGAAATATTCTGAATTGTAATAATCTAGGAAGTAGTGAAATTATTTTTAGAGCATTCTCTTTGAGAGATGATTAATTAATTACTAATAATCGTTTTATAAAACATTATAAAAATTTTGGAATCCTATTATCATTATTTCTGTTCACAGCTTTATAAAAATAGATAAAATTTTAAAAACAATTTCTTAAAGCTCTCATTATTTTTAAAAATTATCTGTTATTTGTGTTTATATTAAATTTAGGAAGCATTATTTAGAAGGAATAATTTATAAAAATGTCTGAATTCTATTGTAATTGATTTTGTTAAATATTGTAGAAACATTAGGGAATATTTTCAGAGTATTTTCGGAATATTATGTGCTTCTATTATTAAAATCAGTAACCGACTCTCAAACAACGGTAATTGCTAATGTTTACCATCATATCGATCATGGGAACTGATCGGTCGTCCCTTTTGCATTCCCATGTGGGCTGATATTGTCTTATCTCGGGAAGAAAGGGAGAGGGAATAAGGACGGAAGGAGCAATGAGAGAGTAACGAAGGGAACACGTGAACGCTGAACGTTAGTGTCAGTAAAGTGAGTGCATGAGTGCAGTCACGTTCATTGATCCTCTTGCAAGAAATTCTCCGTTGACAAAATTTTTGTTCTTGCTCGGGATAAGTACACCAGAGATGAAGATTCACCCAAGAAATCTAAACAGCATAGAGAATCCCTTGGCGGTAGGATATTTTTTTAATTAGAAATTTACGAGAATTTTTCGTATTAAATATTCTATTAATTAATATTAAAATAATACTTTTACAAAGAATTTCCTTTATAAATATAATATCTCAATATAATCTAAATTCACTTGTAAAGAATTAATTATTTCTATTTTTACTATCTTCTCATAAAGAAATTCTTCATAGATTATTTTTCATAGATTATTTCTTCATAGATACATTGATTCTGAGGAAAATATCTGGTGACGCTATCCAGAATTCAGAATCGATTTACCAAACAGTATAGTGAATAATCGTGTAATAAGACATCTAGTCAATAATACCAAACTATCTGGTAAGCGCATTGTCTAATTAGTATTACAGCAATGTTTAGATATGTTTGCCAAACCGTCTAGTACAATTACGTACAACTCATTTGATGAGCGTTATGAATATCGGAAAAGAAAGCGTCTTAGTGAAAGACAATTGACTATCGCGTCATCAGACGGCCATCATACGTCAAGAGAAGATTATCAAATGTTGTTTAGATACCTATGACTAAATGTCTCGGTATCGACTACTATGACGCGCCGTTATCAGAATACTGAATGTGTGAACCATATATCGTATATAAGTTCACTACACTACTTCTCACAAAACGAGTATAGTTTTAATTACCACATAATTTCCCTCAGTGATATAGCATTATTTTCCAATTCACATTTTCTTGCGTAAATTTTATTGGGCAGAGTATTAATCAGAGCGCCGAGAGAACATTTTGATTCTATTTCGGAAATTCGCAGTGCACGGTTGTCACTAATATCGCGATCGATCGTCTCGTACGATGAATCATGCTTCTGACAGGCGAGCGAATGCTCAGTCACGTTTTAACTCCCCTAAACTCTCTATCTCTTTTCCTTCTCCTTTGTGCACTGAATAAAAAAAGGAATCAAATTTATTATGGCACCCCGTGACTGGCGACTTCGATAGGGCTGCTTTGAACACAGATTCGATCTTTACTCGCTGACGAAAAATCAAACGGATGTCTTTGTTTAATCCTGATTGATTTCGGCTTTATCTCGAAACATTAGCAGATCTTACTGAATTTGTCCAATTATAATCTTTCATATGTAAACCATTATAATTTTATAATTTCTTAATAATGTATTAAATTAGCAATTTGTAATTATAATTCTTTCAAGATGTAAAAGCAAATTTTTTAATCAATTTTTTATCGCGATTCTGCGGAGAATCTTTTGTTGCTCAAATCAATAGAGTCATCGCAATGAGCAATAAATTAATTAAATAAAACGGATATAATAGCGTTAAATGTGATAAAAGATCGTGTTGGTCATTATAAGATTTCTGCATCGCTGAACACTTCCATCTATCTTACGTCAACCACATTTGCGTCACGTACGCAAGGACAATTAAGACGGTTGACAAATTAGGCTCTTGTAACACTTGTACTGCAAATCACTGTCGAATGGATCAATGAAGAAAAGCGATTGCTGTTGTCAAACTGGCGCATTTAATCTCGAAATGACAAATCGTCAAAAAATTGAAAAATCTTCATTTCTTTAATTTCTACTTTTGTACATCTAATAGAGGAATAGGGGAAAGCAGATTGGATAATAAATAAAATCTAGAAAATAAAAGTGTATTTATATACATATAAAAAAAGATTTTTTATATAATTAAAATTACTAAAATTAATCAACTCTAACTTTATTTATAACTTTCGATTTTACAAAAATTACTATTTATCATTGTCAAGATATTATTTCAAGATTTATTACAAAGTTTGCTTTATTGTAAGGCTAATTACTCAGATGGATTTAAAATCACTAATCTTCATTAAACTCACTGACTCACATACAAGCTCCATAATTAATCATGTATTATTTACGTTTCAAGATTATCGCTCGGCAAATTGCATGCCGATGCGGATTATTTGACAGAAACAACGTCTACGATTACCCAGGAAAAGCGAATCGGGTGGTAATATGAGGTAGCGGATTAATCTTCTCGCTCTCGGTAAACATGGACGGTTTATTTTGTCTACGGTGCGCTGCGCCGCGCATTGCACCATTGCATGAACGCACATGCAGTGAGCGGGCTGCTGCAACAGCCGCGCGATTATGCACATTTAATGACGCGGTCAATTATTATTGTCTTATTGAGACTTAGCCAACAACGAGAACGTGTCTCGAAACAACAGAAAAATCAGCCATGATGTTTCACTCTTATGCTTTAAAATTAAACAGGACGAATTGAACATGAACATAAACACAGATTGTTTTATATTAGAAAATTCTGCTATTATCAAAGATTAACGTGTTCACACACAAATAATATTATAACAATTCTTGTATATGATTACATGAAATATTTTTTTTAATAAAAAAAACGTGCATAAATCGCGAAAAAATTCTAATGTTAATAACATTTCAACGTTTCTTTGTTTCAGGAGGTTTAAAACACGGGAATGGAGGCGTGGGTAGCGCGAGCAGTTCTAGAAGCACCAGTCCGAGTCAACAACCGTCTCAGGGCGGTCTTTCGTTCATTCCGCAACCTAGGAGTCAGAATACGAATCGACAACCTACGGCCACCACGCCGAGGTAAAATCAACGTTTAAAAGACTAATATTTTTACATTCAGCAATCATTTGATTGTTAATTGCCATTACAATTGTTATTATTTGAAGACATTAAAAATTGATTATTAGAGAATGAAAATTAATATAATAGAATGAGAAAGATTATTTATAAGATTTTCTCTTCTATTGAAAATGTATTTTTGTTATATTGCAGATATATAATTTATTGCAAGTATTACATAATTTTAAGTACTGTTATTTAAAATGTTTGATTGTCTTGCTAATCAGCAAGACATTTGTGATTTATCTGTAAGTTTTTTAATAACCAAAGATCTTTTTAAATGTTTTTCCTATTTGTAATTTGAATTTTTGTATTTAATTTGCAGCCCTCGAGCATCCACAGTAGGCCGACCCAACGGAGGATTAAGGCCTCAACAACAGGCCTTACCGTATTCTGGAAATACCGTCCCGACACCTCAGCCAAACAAGAATTCTGTATTGGACAAATTTAAACTTTTCAATAATAAAGATAAAAATCAAGAGCGAGGAAAGACTTCATCGGGAGTCTCAAAACGCACGTCCAGTTCTTCCGGATTTTCTTCAGCTCGTTCTGAACACTCAGACAGTTCAACTTCCTTATGCGATCAGAGCAAGGTTCAAGCTCAGGAATCGCCAAAGAGTCGCGCATTGAAATCAAAACTGCAGTCAACCAAACCGGCGAAGCAGGCCAGTCCAAAAACAAGCAGAAAAGAGCAGAGCAAGACCCAAAGTAAGATTGCGCGTACAAGCAAGGGTCCGCCGTCCTCCGAGAAATTGACGACGTCCTGTAATAATCCGATCGTGGAGCAAGATGTTAGAATTTCTGGTAAAACCATCGGCACCAAATTACCCAGTGACAGAAAAACGCCGACTCTTCAGGAACTTCAGACGAAGCAGCCGATAATGCAGCCTCCGAAACCGAACCCTTCCGCCCTGACGCCACCTAAGCAAATAAATCTTCAAGATACCAAGAACGTGAACATGAGGAACGAACTCCCGACGACGAAACTTTCGCCCAGACCCAAGATGGAGCTGCCAGGCAAGATACCGGATCCAAGAATTTATTTACAAAATATGAAACCGCCGCCGAATGGTTTAAACAAGGACTTTATGATGCAAAAAGCTATTCTCGCAAATACCAACGGTATTATCAAGCCATCCGAACCGGGAGAGACGCTTATTCACGAGAACGATACTTTTAATCGCACTCTAAGCATGAACCAAACGAACCTGTCAGATGGCAAGGACCTTATAGCAAAGCAAAAAGAGCCAGAGGTTTTAGAAGCTAATCACGGCCAGCAATCAGGGATGGAAAGTTTTGATTCACCATCGAAGACTCGAGCATCGAACCAAGAGAAGGTTATTTGTGAGGAGGCAATAGAATCTATCAACAATAAACAAGATTCTGTAACAACTAATCGCACGGACTCAGTAGCTGACGAAAAGCTAACTAATACTGAAGACGAATTGACAAGCACACCCGCGCAAAGCAATTTGAACTTTGGATCCAGTAAACCATTAGCAGGTTCGAACAGTCCTCTTCACGGTCCAAACCCGGCCGGACTCAGTCCGGGTTCTAGCATTCCGAAACCTACTGCTCTTGTAAAAGGCACGTCGAAACCGTCAAAAGAAAACGGGACAGTTAGCGGAGTGCCAACGCCGACGAAGCCGAAGAGTAGCGATGCTCTTCATCGCAAACTTGATCCAAACACAGTGGCAATGGTATCACCGATGCCAAGTATTTCAGATCTTATGTCCGAAAGCTCACACAGCAATTCTAACAGCACCGGACAGAGCAACTCGAGCGACAGTAGTGTGATTTATAGGCCAAGCAGTGAGAGTGGCAGCGAGATTAAAACGATCCCCAACCGGAAGATCGACACCACATTTGAACAGATGGAAAAGGTCAGTTTTGGAATTTTTCTTGGGTAATGGCTTGAAAGAAAAATCAGAGCCATCATATAATTATGCTTATACATATAGATATTTCAATATAGAATTGTTTCAAATTTTATACAAACGGTGTAAATTGTTTCCTTCTGTATCTAAAAAAGAAATTGAGCAAAACGAAGCAAAAATTAAGTATATAAATTTGAGGTATGTCGGGTTGCTTCAAACAAAATTAAACTTAAGATTTAAGATAGATATAAAAATTAAAATAAAAAATAATTACTTTTGCACATCTTTCATTTTTACTTATTTATTTATTTTTTTTGAAGGTGCTATCGGAAAGCTCAACGTGCGGTGGTGCTCTAGCGGACGATGAGGCCGAGATGACTGTGAAACCCATGCAACCTCTTCTACGTGGGTATACGCCCGGGGCCCGAGGCTTGCAGACCCTACCGAGCCGCACCACGGCCCGACAGTATACCGTCCTGCATTCATCGTCGCATCATCATGTTGGTCACCACGACTACGCCGACGTAGACGTCGCTTCCGGCTACCTGAGCGACGGCGAGGTGCTGCGCGGGGGCGGTATGAGCGTTGGCAGCAGAACTCTTTCGGATCTGTGCGACGGCTACATGTCTGAGGGCGGTGCATCCTTATACGCCCGTAGGATCAATCCTTCCTATGGTCACGAGCACGACAGGTAAGTCCACCTTTTCCTAATTTTTTGAAACGCAGTGATCGGAAACCATCTAATTAAAATCCAATTAATTAAAATTCTGTTTTCGTTCAACTTTTTCATGAATTTATTTAATTTTAATTTTATAAATCTTTTTTAATTTTATATAACAATAATATATTATATGTATAATAAAATACTATTAGTATAATAATACATCAAGAAAATAAAACATAATCTGCTATACTGTAATTGTTTCTGAAAAATTACACTGTATATGAATTTCTATAAATTGCACCAATTTATAGAAATTATATATAGAATTTATATAAATTGCACCATTGTTATCGTGATCTCGAAAAATTGATGACAAATTGTTGTGAAAAAGATATTTGGGAAGCTTTGTTGGGGTTGAACTTTGCGTATCATATCATTTTCGTGACACGCGCGCGGCATCACGAGAGATTACTAGATTACTGACCAGATGGATCATTTTTTATCGAATGAAATATGAATGAAGAAAGTGCGAAAATATACGACGTTTGCCCGCGCAAGAGAGCGACGATAAATTAGCGCCGCGTGGGCGACGCCAAGCGCGCGCCGAGTATTGATCAAGAAAGCTCGGGGTCTAAGCTCTCGCGAGCTTTTCGGTTAAAAGCCCGTCACCCTCGCGGAGTCTTACATCTTCCGTGTTCGATGCATTACATTAATCTTTGTTAAAATCATTGCTAAAATAAATAAGATACATTTGCCATCATCTCGTGCCACTTGCTTGAACAGAATTCTTTTACAGCAGAATTAAGTAAAAAAACATTCAATATTAAATATTAAGAAATTGATATGTGGGGAATTTGTCAATTTTTCTCAGTTATTCATGTTAATTTGCTTATTTTCATACATTACATACTAAAGATTACAGCTTTCTGCTTTCTGGATGTATTTAGCATAGAGGCACTTTCTATTTTAGACAACGTTTAAGTTGTCCGGCTCACAAAGTGGATTCGCGTCGTGACTCGTTCATTACGCTCCGCCACGCCCGTGCCGCTCTCTCGATGTTTGCAACGAAATACTCACGACCGACCGAGAGAGAGCTTTATTATTAGCAAAAGCTCTGGCCTGCGTACATTCAAATTAAGATTTCAAGTAGCAAGCCGAATCCATTAGAGAAATGCAAGGATGAAGCATAGGTGTTCTTCGCGGAATGTGTTTTCTCTACCGTTTGATCACACATTTTTAATTACATTGCACGTATTTTTAATCTTCCGTGCTATGCGAACTTTCGCGCTACTCGGTTGTGACGATTAATATTTCGATCTCGAGTTAAATACGGAATTTATATCATCATCGAATTTCCTGCTTTCTCTAAAACAATTTAATTTTTCTTTAAGATAACTATTTAAAAACCAAGTAGAATTTATGTTTCATTCAATAATGACAAATTTCACTCTTGGAAATCTATTCGCGCTATTTGCACGCGCGAATAGAGCGAATGAATCACATTTTGCTCATGAGAAAGATATGACTGCCCTGCGGTCTATGGCCTCTAATTAGGCGAAATTCACGAGGCTAATTCCGGAGACATTTCCAATTACTCAGCGCTTCATGAACTGCTTTTACCGCGATTAAATTAAAGCACGGTCAGTCATTCGATTAATCTGTAAAAACGATTTTCTCCGTAAATATTTACGATTTCAGTTTGACACCGAAGTGTAAGATAAAAAATTTGTGGAATCCAGTATTAAATGTAATCTTAAAGCTGCTGCATGTCAGTGATAATAAAAAAATAATAATAATAATGAAGAGTGCATAGGGATATTTTGAAAAATAACATCTTTTTGGAAAAATAAAATCACTTTATATAATGCCTTTGAAATTTTTAAACATTTTTTATCCTTTTAATATATTATATACACTTAGAAACATAAAAATCATATTTATTTCACTTCTTTAACATATTAGAGAATACGTTACTCATAAAAAAATTAATGTCTCTTATTTTGATTAACGTATTCACAAAGCACCAAAATCGTGCGCAGGAGCGGAACACTTGCGTGTATTTCCTTGTTAGAAACCTCCGACTTCCAAATATATATATCTGATAAGAAAGGGTTTTACTCACAATCAGATGGTACACAATGTGTGGTACAATGTATTGTTTGCCATGATACACTCTGAAAATATGCCCAAAGATATGGCGGCTCCCTTCGCCTAACTTGCATCGACATAATCGAGCCCGCGGCGCATATCATCCGCTTGAAACCCAACGCGCTTTTCAGAAATTCAATATACTCAGTCGTGAGACCCTTCCACGACCCTCATCACCATCATCTACCCCATAGAATCTGCAACAAAGACGTCGAGCATATTCCGACGATTATCGCACGATTATCGTCTTGCGAAAGCTGTCTTTCGTCACCATCGAGAAAACCTGTCTAAATATATATTTAAAGATAAAAGGAGATTGGAGATACGGTTATATTATTCAAATAATAGTTTGAACAAGAATAGTATTTTTGGTCAGAATATTTCGTTCTATTCCCATACAGCAGAAAACTTGCAGTTATATTGCAGCAATGTTGCAACAAGATTACAATTTTGCAGCAATATTGCTGCAATATAACTGCAAGTTTTGTGCTGTATGGGTTTTAATAATAAATTATTTGGTATTATACATATCCTATAAGATATAAAGTGAGAATTACTACGATTACAACGATTTATACCGCACTAGTAAAATTTCGTGTATTTTCGGCTTTTTTATATGTATAATAAAAATAATTCTTCTTTTTCGATAATTTCTTTCTTAACTTGCTTGAAACTTACTAAAGCTCATTAAATTTTAGCTTTCAGCTGTCATATATAAATAATCATACAGTTTTCCATAATTTGATTATTGTCATTGGTTTCTATTATTTTTCTCTGAAAAATTTCTTTTTGTCTTCCTTTTATTTCATCATTTCAAAATACCTATGATGATATATCTATTACATTCGCTCTGATGTCATAGTTACCTATTGATAACTTTTGGTTACGTCTTTGGAAGTCGGAGCACATGCTCTCATTTAGCGTATGATATATTCTCGGATGCGCGCGGTACAGGCAGGGCGACGCGGACGCGGCAAACGCGAGGCTGTGTTACATATAGCGTATGCAAAAAGATAAGCGCCTTTGTCCGTTCTGACAGCAGCCTCTCAGCATTGTCCTGCGGCTCCTTTCCGCGCCGTAGAACCCGATCGCGACGTGACGCGTGCCTGCCTTTTCCTCGCCTGCGTGCATTCTGACGATGAGATGACGATGTATATCATTCCAGTGCATCTTGTTGGACATGCGCCAGGAACAAGTTTAAACAGTGACATTATAAGATGAAATTTTAATTTTTTGTTTTGAACAAATAATGAAATTTAATTTGCCATAAATAATATTAACGTAAAATATTTAACATAAAAACATATTTATTTGAAGGAAACTTAAAAATAAAATAAATAGTTAATGTTAATAATAATACTTAATATATAATTATTATTAGTAATAATTATATATTACTTAATATATAAGTATTAATACTTATATATACTTAATATATAAGTATTAATAATAATACTTAATATATAATTATTTATCGAGTAATAATAAGATACACGATTATCTTATACTGAATAAATTATTGATTTAAATCTGCTAAATTTTTCAGTATTTAAAACAAATTATTTTTATATATTTCTCGTTTTTAGTACAATTAAAATATGGTATTTATAATAAAATATTGATAATATAAAAATATGTTAATAAGTAAAATGTGAATCATAAATGAATATATGATTTAGTAAAATTATATATGATTTTATAAAATTCATAAAAAATTGTATTATACATATATCTACAAGTACGCATTAATAAGTACAAAGTACAAGTATGCATTAATAATAATAAAAATAAATACTACGATCTGATCTTGAATATTGAGTTCTCTGCAAAAACAAAATAACGGATTATCGATTAATATCTATATATAACACATTTTTATGTATTTAAACATATATATTTATAGAAAAAAATGTTTATTTCCTCGAACTTATTTTCTTAAATTTCTTAAATATATGATTAAGCATTTTATTATTCCTCACATGCTTTGCAACAATGAAGAGAAAAATATTTATGTAACATTATTTTCTTTGCAATATTCATCAATATTAACGTTTTGAGGGTCTGTCATGTTTCGTGAATGTCTCAATGATGTTTTATTCAAACAAGCGATAACGATATTAAAAACTTCAGAACAAGTCAACAATTCTAAACTTCTTCTAGCAAGAATTATAATTTTGATAGATTTTTAAATACTTTTTTAAATGGTATATTTAATTTTTATTACGTTATGGATATGCAAAGAAACTTACAATTGTTGAGATTTAAAAATCTAATTGTTGAGAAATATAAATATAAAATTTATTTTCTGGACACTTACAATTAGTTTAGTTTGTCTAAAAGTAAGATAACATAAATTTAATTTTTAATTACACCAGAATATATTACACACAGAACGCTCCAGCTATTGGAATATTTATTTTGTGTTGCCATAAAAATTCAGGCATAATTAGAGACTATCGAGACGCTTCTCGGAACGCAAGATCCATTCATCTAGACGAACCGTGGCGGAGACGAACGATATTTCGTCGTGGCGGTCGGGACGCTTGCGTGGATGTCGTGACGTCACGGCGATCGATTCGACGCCGCCGCGCGGTGGTGCGATCTGGCGGTGTCGGTGCGTTATTTCCAGGGTGGTTCGAGGGGTTGTCTCGCGGCGGGGTTGCTTTCCCAACGACGGACGCAAGAGAGTACGTGCTGAACCGCCGAGGGTGGGGAGTGTCGTTCTCGTCGTCAACGTCGAAGATACGGCAAAGTTTAATTCGTACTGACGATAATTTCCGTTCCGGCTTTATCCGCGTTAAAACCATCGTACTCGGGGTAGTTTCTTTCGGTCTGTGATAGTGTCCTGACTAGCTAGGGTGGAAGACCCGGAAGGCTACCCGGAATCCGCTGGAAGAAACGCGGCGGCCCAAGCTGAACGGTAATCTCGTGTTTCCTGTTTGTACGAAGCTTTCTGCCGGCTAGTTGACACGTTAGCTGAATACGGGGATGTGGAAGATGGTGAAGTTGGAAGGACAAAAGGGAAAACCTGAAAGGAATATATTCTCGACATGTCATTTTTTAATATAAATATACCAAGCGCGTAATTGTTTCTTAAACAATTTCTTTGTTTAGTTCACTTGTATTGAGAAAGCAAGTCCAAATTTAATCAGAATTTTTTTTCATCAAGATCCAATAAAGAATATTAAAACCTAATCTTTCACCTTCTATTCTTTCACCTTCTAGTCTTATTATTGCTTATTATGATTATTTTTAGATGTATTTTATACAAAAAAAATTATATAATTCCAATATGTATCGACTCCATAATAAGTAAAAACGAGAAACCTTTACATTTTTGGTAGATAGAAATAATTTTGTATTTATTTTTAATCTATTATTTCTCATTATTTATTTATGGTAATACTTTAATGCAATATATTTCAAAATTGAATAAGAGAGTTTCAAAATCCGATATAATACATTTAAGTTTCTTTTAAATTACTTTAGCTATTTCGCTCTTGTGACAGTGGCTTTCCGGGAGATTTATCGTCTAAATGCTAGGTACAAACTTTGTGATGATTCTAAAATTACGCGAGTTTTTCTACACAACTTCTTCCTTGTTCTGTTCTGTTCTCTACCGAGTTCTATCACAGAATACGAACCAATATCTTGATTATACAATATATTATTGTAGAATCCAGTTTGTTAAAAATTGAAGCGATAAAAGTTATGAATTTGATATGAATGATATGAATTTATTTACCTGTATCTGAGCAAAATTATGTTTCTTCTTTAAGAATTTATTTAATCCTACTTTCCCCTTCTTTTTCTCGATGACAAATTAAACTTGAACACAATACTATGAATGACATCTTAAGAAAAAAAACAAAAACTTTGGAACTTAGTTTCTCTTTACAGATGACTTTTACAAGGCTTTCTTTTCTCGAATTTCTTCCGTGCTCTCCGTCGTTGGCAACTTTTTAATTATTGACGATAATTGTCCTCGTAATCAAGAAGTTTCGCGGATAACAAGTTCAAGAATGACATCCGAAGTTTTCGCTCGCAGTCCAAGTCTCCTGTGAGAGCAAAGTTATCGCGTACTCGAAAGTAACCGTTTCAATTCCATCTCAGGTCAGAAGCTTTCTGCAAATATTTAATCCGTATAAAGTGATCAGCGAATTCGTCGATCATGAAAATAGAAAACAATTCGAAAGTTGCAGTGGAAGAGAAAAATATTCTTTCGGTCACTGTTGAGAGAGAAAATTTTACAATTTACTTAAAATAAAATTGAAAATTATTATTTAAATTATGTTTAAATAAATTAAGAAATTCATGTGTAATATAATTTGATTAAACTTGTCTCAGAAATACAACAATTATCTGACAATGAAAATGTATAGAATTTAGTTGCGCAGATTTTTATGATTGAAATTTTATTTCATTAATTACATAAAATACATACGACGATATTGAGAAAAGGAAACAGAAAAAACACAAATTTTTCTTTTTTACTATTAATTGCGCAGATTTCAGTAATTACCGAGACCTGTGCTGACTTCTGAAATAATAACCTCTATACTCGATACTTCCGTATACTCTTGTCGAAATTTCATTTAGCCTTTTTTTTCTCAAGATGTCGAGTTCGTAAATCAGTTTGACCTCCGACTTGGGATTAAACACGTTTTTTTTACGAGACGCATTAACCCCTGACTGGCCGCTGTAAGGGTAGTTAAAATAACGACCTCAACCTAAAAAGGCATGTGTAAGATAAATTTTTAGAGCTTGCTATAAAATCATACGAGAGTTTCGAACGTATAATTTTATTTTTTTTTCGGCTAATTTGTATAGCAGTAATTTTAACCCTTTCCCCAGAAGGACGGGTTTTCTACGAGATACTTAAATCTCGTGTATCCAAATTGACAGTGAACAATGAGAAATGAACGATGAAAAATGAAGAAGTTAAACGGATAATTGTCTATCAGTGCATTTGATTAATATACATATATGTATTATATATACATATATTATGCATATATATATNTNTNTGTATATTATTNACATACATATACATATAGGAAATTATAAATGTAGCAATTTTTGTTCTAAATCCATAACTTTTTTCATATATATTTATAAATTTTTTAATATAAGATCAAAGCTTATTTTGTATTCTACAATCTCTTGATCTTTGCAATTGTAAAGCGTAAATACTATTGAATCATTGAAATTATACGTACACATGCACTCCTATATGAATAAAGTATTCGTGATATTTTTCACGATAATTTTTCACAACATCTCTATGTGTGAAAAAGCTTGACACAAACAAATGCGCGAAAAATATCCATAGGCAATTCTCGCGTGTCGCACAAAAGCAATAGAACCCTTCTCTCGGGTGTAGGATTAATAATTATTATCGCCGTGAATCATGTGCGGAGGACACATATCGCCTCTGAGCCAATATGCAGACAACACGTTAAAAAAAAAATATTTTCGCGCCTCGTGCACCATAAATCCGGACGCTGAGTAAAACCGTTATATTCCCTTCATGTCGCACTATCACGTTTTTTATGTCAAATCAGCAAAAATTGCTGCTTTAAACAAGTTATTCGATTTTTTATTTTTTCTAAAACATATAATAATTATAACTAAACTGAACGAAAGTGCAAGAGTTCTCTGCTATACATATAAGTAAAAGTATTTTTATTTTATAATTAACTTTCTTTTGAAGATTATTTACAATTTATGTGTTCTTAATAACTATTTTATTTAATATCAGTTTTATTGTTAATTAATTTTAGAAAACTATGCTTAAAAAATTACTTACAAAAATTTATTTATTAAATTAAAACGGGTTTTGTATTGATTATTAGCAAATCTATATTCTCTCTAGCGCTTTAATTTATATAAGTTTATAAACGCTTTAGTTTATGGTTACATGATGAGAAACTAATAGAAAAAACATGTAATTAAAAAACAAAATGGTATTACATAATCAAACAAGTTTGATTATTTATGACATTTTATTAATCTTTCTTCCTTACATCATAGTTTAAGCAACGAAATTGTAGTAATATTATATATGAAATAAATATATATATTTACCATATTACACACATTACCATTATTTTTTGCAAAAAAAAAAGGAAAAATAACATCGATGTAATACAAAAAAAGTGTGTGCAGAAAATAGAGAAACAAAAGATTCACATCATGAAAAAAAAACCATTTAAAGCAATTGTTGAATATATTTCTGTTTTAGTAAGAATTCGTTGGTTTACTGCGAGAGAATTTTAAGAAGGAAAAAATAAAATTTTGCCTTGTCGTACAATAAACCACTATTCTGCATTCCGAGTAGTAATAACATTAGAGAAAACCAACACAAAATTTATACCACATAGAAGAGACAGAAGAGAATTATTTTAAATAATTGCGATAAGATTGATGTTCTGAATACTAAAACTATTTAAATGTCTTAAGTAGTTACATTTTTTCTAAATACATATAATGTACAGTGCCCGACAATAATTCATTCCGTGGCCCCTCTCGCGGGGCATGGGAAACGTAAAAATTTCTACGTTCCCCTTGCTCTGCAAGAGAGGCCACGGAACGAATTATTGTCGGGCACTGTACACTGTACACTGAATACAAGAATACTGTACAAAAAATGGAAATAAAATTATATTGCATTATACGATAAAATAGTTCATATAATTCAAATAATAACTTGATACTTGATTTGCATTGATTCGCAGGTACGTGGGTGGCTCGCGGCGAGAGCTGTCGGGGGTGAAGGAACTGGTGACCTCGAGGCGGGTGCAGAAGAATCGGCCGTCGGGGATCGCGAGGTCGGATGGCGGCTGCATCGGGGGCATCAGTCCAGGAAGCGGCGGCGGCAGCGGTGGCGGCGGCGGCGGCAGCGTCGGCGTCGGCATCGGCGGCGTCGTCGCCGGCGGTCTTCTAGGCGGCTGCAGCGGCGGGAACGACGCCTTGGCAGAGCTCACAATCGAGGAGCTGGCTTCCATTCCCGCCGGAAATCACACCTCCGCCAATCACACGGGACATCCCTCTCATCACAAGGTCAGCGAACTCGCGAATTCGGAATCGATAGCGCGCGGTTTCAGCATGAGGGCGAGGGAGAGAGGGAAACGCACGACTGGCGTTCGGAAATAGCTTCTATTAATTCTTATTTTCCAATTATCCCAGTCACGCTCCGACTAATCGCCGTCGCCGTCATTTGCTTATTAATACCTTCCTCTGCCAGGTCAGAATTCAGAATCCTCAAAAAAGGCACCTCTCGTTTGGCGATACAAAAAATTTCTCGATTTTACTTTAATTCAATTTTATTTTCTAATTTTTAACTTCTTTATAATCTTTTGAGCCCCCAATTGTTTATTTTATTTACTATTAAGAAATATTTATTTTTAAAAAACTATTAAACAAAAGATAACTTTTGCAATCTTTTATGGAATATTGTGTTCTTTACTTGTTTCATTTTTTATAAATTTTTCTTTTTTCACTTTATCAAAATTATCATTGAAATATTTTTGAAAATAGCATTTGCAATTTTCGTAATTATTAGAAATATAATTCTGCAATCGTTGACTTACTGGCGACATATTAGATAATCGAAGGGATTGATGCTGACAGTCGCCAGTTATATTCACGATAATTATTGGGACTATTAATATGATAATTGGCAGATACCCGTAGTCAACGTGTTCGTGGTTCAAAACAGATCAATGACAGTCACATGGGAGTATGTCATCTAGAATTATCTATCACATTTACTATATACATATAGCGATCAAAAATTCTAATGAAACGAGTAAGTACATACCTTTTTAGAAGGCAAAAGATCATAATCCAATCTAACTAAAAATTTAAAATTTTCTAGGAGGACATTTAAATTTTGATTAAATATGGAATTTCCTCGATGAGATAAAAGATTTTTATTTAAAGCTTTATGAGAAATATTAATCATTATTTTCTATATGGAATTACTTGAGGCAGAATTTAATTTGTTGTAACAATATTCTTGATCAATATCAAAATTCTCTTTAATTAACGCTCAAATAGGTATACAAGGACAAGAAGCGATGTGTGCACAGGCGTGATCTCGCAAGCCTACACAGAACAATCGAGTCACAAAGCGTGGAGCATGTGTGCGCGTCAGCTGTTGCATCGTGCAGCTGTCGTGTACTGGGTGTCCTACTATCGAAAGAACAATTTTTTTATTCGCGGGTCACTGCGGATCGCTATTTTTAAGCTCCTGCGCTTCTCCGCTCTATTATTACCGCAAGCGATTATTTTTCTTTTCTCAACAAAAGCCTGCTTTAATAATTTCAAAATTAGTAATTAATATAATAATAATAAACAACGAAAACATACACGAGTTATGTATGTACACACATATTATAGTAAAAATCAGCGCAATTATGAAAATATAATTAAATAAATTGAGATTTTACGTAAAATTATAAAATAAAATCTTTTTGAACCTTTTTAAAAGTGAAATTAAGTCTAAAACTCAGTCGTATGTTTAAATTCAAAAGAGAGATAAAGCTTACGTGATTAAAAATATAGATATATGTGTGTGTGCGCGCGCGCGTGTGCCATTTGAATTTTTTTATTTGTCAATTAAAATTACATGGTAAAACTCTTTATTAAATTAAAATACCATTTACATGTGCAGATTTAAGTGAAAAATCAAAGAGAAAAATATTTAAGAGAGAAGAAATGCGCGAAAGAAGGAGAAATTAGTTATACGCGTCGCAAAACAGTTATGCAGCCGGGTCACGGCAGGTCATCGTCGAATAGAATCGATATTTGTCGAGCGAAATAATAAATGCTCCTTTTTTTCTTTCCCCTTTTGCTTCTTTGTTTCTCTCCGCCTCTCTTTTTCACGGAAAAAGAAGTTTAAGCAGCTTTCGATGTTGCAAAAATATCTGCGACACTTTACGTTTTACTGGAAATTTAACTCGAAATTACTGTTGCATTGCGTTTATTTTCGTCATATTTTAATTAAAGGCAAAGAAATAATTTGCTGCCAAAAATATGCGGCTTTACATTATATAATTCCACGAGCTTATTTATTTTTTGGAAGAAAAATTTTCTGCACGTTTGCTCAAAGATGATTGACTTTCATTGAATTAACCCTAAAATGACCGATGGATAATGAGCGTCGAGAGTTTATCGAGATGGGCTACGTACAATAATCTTTCCTTCCATTAAAACCCGACCTATTAATTATCCATGAATCCATGCATTACGTGCGGCAGCAAATCGGCCATTTTAATAGCTTTGAAGTCTGTCATCGATATAAACGGCCCTTTTAACAGTGATTATTATAATGAAATAATATCTGCTTCCCTCTCCCCTTAATTTCGTTCGATAGGCCACTTACCGCGACTGAATTGTGACCTCGGTGCCCGCCAATGGTCGTTAATTAAATATTTATAGCTTTACCTGCAACACGAATTTGTACGAAATAATATATTCTATCTAGCTTCTACATATGTCTATTTCGAAGATTTCAAATGGGCAAGCATTTGTTCAATTGCTAAAATATTTAATTTAATATTTATTTAAATATTTATTTTCAGTTTCCATCTCTTTAATAAAATTGACATTTTCTTAGTGTTCTCTTTTTCAACTTTTATTTTCTTCTTAACGAATGATATAGTAAAGAGATTACTATATCATTCGACGGTAACTTTTTCCTTCGGGGGATGTCTTTACGTCGTTCCCGGATAATCCTCTCTCTAATCCGCTGGTATTGGACTATCGACTTGCTCAGTGTCGCATAAGGCCCATTTCGAACGAAAGCTATCGGTACTCAATATAACAACCCTTTCCGAACCACTTCAAGATAAGAAAATGGGAGCGTAGGGAATCCGACTCGCATGGTCTTCTTATCGCTGACCAAGGTAATGCTTCTCTTTTGTACCCTTTCGGGCGTAAATCAAGTCGATTAAATGGTGATTTAAGGCGAATAAGCCCACAGAGCACCGTGCCCGGAATAATTCCGAGATGAAGTTTTTTCAATTCTTACTAATAATAATTAAACATTTAATATTTTAATTTAACATTTAAATTATAATATAATATTTTACTTTTAAGAAATAAAAATAGTTCTCTTCCCTTTTGGAATAAAAATATTTAATAAAATATTTATAAAGTTTCAACGTATATGATGTAAAATTTTAATACGTCTCAATAATATACAATACGTATTTTTTGAATAATTAAAAAATTACGTTCTTAAATCTAATGATATTTTTTAAAAATTAATCGTGAATAATAGTAAACGCGAGCTTCGCGCGCGCAATTTTACATCATTATATAATGAAACATCATTTTTATAAAGATTTAAGATTAAAAAATTTTTTAATCAATCAGTATCGCGGGAAAGAGGCAACAATAGTTCGAGATTTTCGAGCATCGATTTAATACGTCTTTTTTTAAGAGTGGATTAACCAATTTCAATTAATTTTTAATAATAATATCTATGAATAATTTGTGAAAAATATTTTTTCTGGTTGTATAAGTATTAAGTATTATAATATATGTATATGTATATATATATGTATAGGTGTATACGTGTTAAAAAATTTTTAACTTATAAGAAAATGCGATTTGAATCAATAAAATCAAAATATGATCTTTGAATTCTTATCACGACTTGGATCGAACCGTTATTACTGTGGCACCCTAGAGTGAGTGGTTGCAGTATTCGGGAGGGCGAGTACCCTCCCGTTAGTAATATTATACGGTGCGCCAGAAAAGTGGGGGCGAGAGGGCCAGTGAGCTATGGATCGTCGACCCTCGCAGTCGGCGGTTAACGTTCGGATGTCTCGTATGTTACGTTCGGAACCGTAATCCGAAGGCGCTAGGGTGATAAAGCACTACCCTTTGTATTTTCTGGGCTGAAAATCGCAGTGAACGTAAATTGCCTTAATTGCTAGAGTAATATCGAGTATATCTTCATAGCAGTGAAAATGACGGCGTGGGTGGTAAAAAACTATTCCTTAAACTGTTTCACATAAAAAAAAAAAAAGAAAACTGTCGTGTTGAATGAAAAGGATTAATTAACGGTTAGTAATATCGCACGTAATATGATATATGCTAAAATGATGATAGATATGACAGAAAAGTTCTTTAAGTTTTGTAGCAAGATTTTCAATGTTTAATTAGTAAATTGAAAATACTGATCTTTTCGGGACGAAATAGTAGGATCCTGAATATAAATAATATAAATTTGTAAAATTCAAATTTAAATTTTTCTTGTTTAAAAGAATAAAATTCATAGAGAGTTTGTTTTTATCATAAAATATTTAAACACATAAATTCTGTCGCGAGGTCAATTAACGCGTCTCAAAACTTGAAATGAGATTTGAAATTGTAGTAGAACAGAATCGAAAGTCATCGTTGACAGGAACATCCCTAATTTCCTCATAGGGAAAATTGTGTAATAGGTTTGCATTGAAAATTATCCTGCTAATTATCATATGCATATATAAGGTCAGTTTCAATGTATTAATTCGGTTTCAATGTATTAATGCGGTTTGAATAGCCTCAGAGTAATGTCGATCACCGATCAATTAGCTATGATATGTTAATTCAGCGGGGAATTCTAATTATTAATTTCCATCTATCGTAATAATACGAAAACTAAAAATTTACCATGTATAAGATGTATCAAAAATATAAATCTTATTTTGAGAATAATTTATGTTGGAGTTAAATATCAGTTAATATATAGTTAGATATCAATGTGCAAGAACTTTTTAACTTTTATATTGCAGGCCTCCCTCGAATATTTTAGTATTCCCCTAAAAATAGTTAAAATATTAGAAATTGCTAGGAAAGGAGAAAGAAAATAGTCAATAAACGAAATGGTGGATGATAAATAATAAAATTGCAATAAATTGTAAACGAAATGATAGATGATAAATAATAAAATTGCAATAGAGAAAGTGTCACATGTGAAAGATAAGCTGAATTTGCGAACTTTTATTACGGAGAAGGAAAAATGGTGAGTAATTTCTTTAATTTAGAACAACACGAGAGACGAAATAATCCGAGATACTCTTCGAAAGCATCTCGAAAAATTCTTTTTTTCAATTGCTTATACTCTATTTCATAATTAGAGTGTTTTTTTTTTATAAATTTGGATTAATAAGGCTATCTGGAATAATTGAATACTCTCTTGAATAGAATTGTACTTGTTATAAATTTTCATATTGAGAATATAATTTTAGACGAAAATAAAAGAAAAATAATGCGTTGAAGAGAAATTATCCTTTGTTCGAGAATCATCCGACGAATCAATGTCATTCCGGTTGCCACTCAAGACATCGTCGTCTTGCTGTGGTACGCGCTTTACAATCGTAAAAAATGGGATGTTTTCACGTCGACGATTTCGGAAAATAAACCTCCGGCCGTACCGTGAAAGAGTTTCGGAAAGCCATCTACTCGGAAGAGGCGCACCCAGTTTATTTGGATTCTCGCGCTCGGTTCGCGTATCTCAAAGGCGCGCGAATGTTTGCTGTTTCCTGCCGACAAGGTTGATTGTGCCTGGTATGTGACGCTTTTCGATACGAAAAATGATAAATTTAGCGTTAAAAAATTAAATACAAAAAATAAAAATGTGATAAGTTTGGAGGGTCATAGAAGAAACAAACGCAGAAAAAACGTAGAAAATAGATGAGATAAAATGAATAGAAGATGAAATAAAAGCAAAATAAATGAGAGAAAGAGAATTAAATATAAAAAACAAGCATAGAAATATAACAAACGTAAAAAGATAAATGAAAAGATAAACGGTAGAAAATAAAAAGTGATATTTTTTTTTAATTAATAGAAAATACAAATATTGATAAAGCAAAAATATAATCTATTAAAAAAACAAAGGAAATGAAGTATTAAAAATGGTAAAATAATGAATTTAGAAATCAATAAAGGAAAATAATTTTCGAATAACTAAAATCACCTGTCTTTAATTAAATATTTTTAATTAAAGTTTTAATATTATTGGGAAGAAGTAATTGAAGCTTTTAATTCTTTTCTTTAAGTAAATGAAAACAATTTTAAATAGAAGATGAATAAACCAGCGTGCGTGCTTCTTTGCAAAGACTGACTGGTAAAAAAAACGCGTTTGACCCGTGGATCCTTTGTCCCACGTTTATAGCCTTTCCACTATACGTACGTTTACGATCCTCGCCTTAAAAGCCCAAAGAGCCTTTCTGCTTCTACCCCTGTGAGTCACCCGCGATTCCACGTGGAGAAAGATAGGGGAAGGGTACACACCCTCGTTTCGTCTTGATGAACATTTTAGTGATCAAAAATTTCTTATTCTTCATTCTGTGTATTCTAGAAATTTTCATATCGTTTGAAGGATTACACAATTACAGAATTCTTAGAAAGTTTTATAAATCTTCAATTTCATATCCATATCTATGCATAATCTTGGACAGATCATTATACTCGTATATTTTTTCCGAGAATTTTTATTTATTTATACACTTAATAATTTATACACTTCATTCCGCTAAAAGGAAATTTTTTTATGAAAATACAAAAACGTGTTAATGCATTTTTTCTTAGTAATATTACAAAATGTTTATATAACCGGGAAATCTAAGGATCAGTCTATGTGATTTAGAAAATGAGAACGATGGCAAAAATCGTCGTAGCGTCGCGTCATGATGGCGCCCATACTCTGAATCATGCCATGAGGGTTCTGACTTCTGCCAAGCTCGGGAATCGATACCTCTGATCCCGCCAGAATCTTTGATCCTGGTTGGATTCAAATGGTGATAGTGATATCGGTTTTATTTTAAATCACCATGTTTAACATTTAATTATTAGACAAAGGTAACGTTATTTCAGACGATTCCCAAAATTACTATATTATTTTGGAAATTTTGCTTAATACAACAATTTTCTTATAATATATGTTAGAAAAATGTAATTTTTTGAATTAAAATACATATAATTTATATGCGATTGATATACAATATTTTTCTGATAAACAGAGAGTGCCAGGTGGAGGTGTGATTGTGGGGGGTGGCAGTGGATCAGCCACCCCCCAAGGGGCGCAGCAGGGTAACAGTCACAATCTAGTGTACCGCGTGGTGGGCTCACGTGGACACCCCGGCGGTCACCATCCGCACGTGAAGAAGTCTGACAGCTCTCAGCAGACCGAGAGCTCGGCCTTCAAGCAGCAACAGCAACAGCAGCAGCAGCAAGGCTCAAACGGCTCTGGCAGCAGTATTAGCTCCAACAGCCAACAATGGAAGAAGTACATCGAAGCGGGCGCCGCAAGAGAGAGAGACAAGGAGGGCGCACCACCCAGCCCTAGTCCCTCTAGAAGATCACAGGTAAGTTATTCAGTAAGAATGTTGGAATCTATAGTTTTTGGGACCTTGAGTTCACACTTTTATCGTAAATTGATTTTATATTATTTTTATAGAAAAAATAGAATTATGACTATATAGACTTACAACTAAAAACTAGAAGTAGAACTTTCATCTTGATTACTATATTTATATAAAAATACTTTCTCATTTTAATTATTAGTGATATTAATACTAATAATCGTGTGAAATAATTTAATTTAAATGCAGGATAAACATCGGAAACAGACCATGGCCGAATATGCAAATGGCGAGAAACCGCAAAAAGTTTCGTCGGGCACGTCAACCAGCAACAGTAGCAAAGTTCGCGGAGTGCCGCAAAGCTTCGGCTACGTTAAAAGGCACAGTGCGGGTACCAGTTCCAGTCCCAATGGCGTTCAAAATGGCAACAAGGACGCCACTAGAACGGCCCAAGTTAGCGCTGTGCCGAGGACCAAGGTGGAATAAAAATTATAATTATTGAAATTCTTAGAATCGAAAAGCATTTTAATGCATTTTAATCTTTGAATTCTAAATGTTAGAATCATAAATTTTTAAATTATGGAGAATTAAGATTAAAATTATCTTTTTCTAATTTTTAAATTAGAGAAAGATAAAAAGTAAATTAAACCGAGATAAAGTTAATCTGCGACGTATGTGAGCCAAATAAAGACATCAAGTTCGAGTTCTTCGTTTGATGCAGGTCAAGGTGTCCGGTGGTACGCAGACGTGCACTACAGAATTGCAAGCAAATTCCTCGGGATCAAATCAGGGTCATCACTACAAGAGTTACAGTCTCACCGGTCCCAGTGCTAGTCAACTCTCGCAATCAGTCCGAGATCGTCTTATGCTGGGCTCTCAGAGCCTGCCGAAACCCGGTAGTCCAGAATTCACCGCTCTTTTTGCGTCTGCCCATCATCGCGAAAGAGGAGCTGGCGTCGGACCAGTAAATCCATCATTTTCGCCCCGGGTACTGAAACCATCGGACGGCAGTCTCAGCGATACATGCAGTAATTATGCCGCACCTGATCTTCAGGGCTACTACGGTACACCCAACAGCCCCTATAACACTACATGGATGAGACACAGCAACACTTATACGCCCAGTGGACGGTCTCAAGGTAATTTGATTAAAATATATTATAGTCTTTTAATATATTAAATTCATGTACTTATAAATAAATTATATACATATACGTATGTAATTTTATAATTTTTACTTATCTCACATATTTACACTACTATGTTTATTTCATTTTACTATTTTTACGATAATTGATTTGAAAATTTTTTTATTTTACAAACTTATCATTTTTATCTTGGAATATGAATTTTCTTTCAGGAATGGGGTTGTGCGAGGCGGATAGCGTGGAATCATTGGGTTCGCATCGCGCAAGCTTGACACATGCTCGTCTTCTAATGCACCAAAGGGACTCTACGGGATCCCCGGCGCCACCCAGGCTAAACAGGAGCAATTCCATCAGGTGAGAAATATCCCGTGTATCGCATCTACTTCATCGGTTTCTATTTTCTCGACTATGTTTTTAAGAGATTCTCGAATTTCTCATTGATGTAACATTTTAGTTTAATAATATTAATTTTTGTACGGTATTTATACAGTATAAAAAAATTCCATAATACCTAAAATCTAAAATTTAATCAATGCACATAAATGTCTTATTAAAAATATCAGAAANATCTTAAATTAAATTAAATATATACCAATAAATTCTTAGTTTAATTAATGTTTTTTAAACATTTACAATTAAAAATCATGTTTTTAACTATATTTTAATTATATTAAAAAATTTTAAATTATCGTTTGTTTCGATCGTTTAATGACTAGTTTGGGAATCAAATGTTAATGTGCTTAGATACAGCGTCTTCAGCATTCAATCTCTCGACTGACGAATAGTTTTTTTCCCAGCTGTTTCTTTTCTCACTTATTCTTTGATTAATCGATTCGACCGTGAAATAATGCAAGACGATTTGATTGACCGTTTTAGCCATCTGCGGGACAGGACTTTCCCAAGGTAGTGCGAAAATATATACTCGGCGAACCCATTTTCCACGCATAAGTATAAAAAATACATGAACAGAGTCGTAATACACGTATATACACTCGAGAGTTGTTCTCACAAGCACTTGAAAATTTATCTGAAGAACTCGGTTTTAATCCGAATCCGAGGATTCGAAAATCCTTCACAATTATCGTTGTATTTTAAAAACTAGAGTTGGAATTTTCAAAATTTTTGAATTTTATAAAAGATTTTTGGTTTCTGAAATTAAGGATTGTAGATTCTAAAATCTTTCAATCTTCAACGTCTAGAATCTTTAAATCTTAGAAGAAGTATCTTAAAATATTTAGAATTAAAAATTATAGATTTTAGATTCTCAACTTTTGGGATCTTTGGATTTAAAATCTGAAACCATAAATTTGATAAAACATTTGGAGTTTAGAAGCGAGGATTTCATAGATTGTAAAATATTTGGATTCTCGATTTTTAGTGTGTTCGAATCCTCAGATTTTATATTTTCTATGGATTGCAGGACTCACGCAATCACGCAAATATAATTCACCGAATATCCTATCCGTCTTCGAGATATCGTATTGATAGCTATTTGTGCAGCAGACTCTACGTTGCCTATTGTTGCCAAAGTTCGTCGTTCGATCGTGTTGCTTGTGTGCAGCATGCATGCGCGATGATGCTTCATCAATATTCTGGATCGAGCAATCGAGAGCTATGTTTCCGCTATATGTATACTCATTCTCTTACTCTACATCATCGTAACAGTGTTACGTAACTCTTGGAAGATAATCTCGTTTACTCGATTAAACGAGAACAATATTGAAATAAAAACAATGTAGAAAGTGATAATAAATTCGAACTGGATGACGGCGCGGATCGATAGCTCTCGCTGGATTCCCGCGAAATTGAATGTGTGCGATGCTGCAAACTGTTTCGAAGTGGTTCTTGACTTCTTGTCGAGTGGAAATAACCTTATCTTTTAATTAGAGATCCCTTCCGGGATCAGCTAATTGCGCGCGCACTCGGCAGGTAGACAAGCGTGTTCTCGTTGTTGGAGCTATCCAAGATACTCGAAATCTTCTTCTGTTGGTGCAAACAGCACACGTCTGTGACACTCTTGACCCTTCCTTCAAGCCGTTATAAATCTTCTGTAACATAAATATTATTCTGTAAAAATAATTTATTTGTAATTTGATTAATATTCTAATTTAGATTTCAATTCTACATTTTAATAATCAATTATGTGTGTAAAAATATTTCAAAAAAATTTTAAACATCAAAAGATTGAATATAAACAGAAAAGAATGAAAGATTTATGTAATTTCAGATCTGAAAAACGAGAGTGTGCTTTATTTGATAAAGCACGATAAAAAGAAAACAGATCCACAAGAACAGACTATGACAGCATAAATAAAAATATTCAGTATTTTTTCTGATAATATTCTATTAAAGGACACAACGGCAATTATGTTCTATTATACTTTAACTTTATATTATATTGATTAGGTGTGTCGTGCGGTATCGATAAAATTTCCTAGGCCTGATCCTCTCGGATTCTAGTTTGATAGAGCAGCCGCTTAGAGGTATCTCGAAAAGAATCTAGAGAACACGTCGCGTTTGTGTTTTCACAGATCCACTAAGAGCGAGAAGATGTACCCGTCGATGTTGGCACGTGGAAGTGGTGCTTCTTCGTCGGTGGGCGAAGAAGTTGGGATGGGTATGGGGGTTGGAGTCGAACCGTATTACAGCGTTCCCGTGGGATCGGCGGGATGCACCGGCCAGCATTGGTCCCAGCCGACGTCGCCGACACCCACGCACACCTCACGGCAGCCGCCGAACTTGTACCAACACGTACACAAGGACGACGACAGTGAGTATCAGCATCGTAAAGCACGGAATATAGTACATTTTTTCTAGAAATTTAAAGATTTCAACGTAACTTTTGTAACAAAATAAGCAAATTAATTTTGCGGTAGAAAAAAAAGTTTAAAAAAATTTGACTTATTTTGTGTATGTGTAAAGAACGATGTCCAAAAGTGATCAAAATTTGCCTGTCATAAAAATGCATGAAATTAATCTATCTTTATGTTTTTGGAACTGCTAAGCGCGAATATGACACTTAAAATTGTTCAAAGTTTGGGGAACTTTGTGAAAATGCAATTTTTCTGCATAAAAATCACGTTTTAAAGAAAATGTTACCGCACAACATTTTGGACATTTTTTCTTGCTTCTGAAAGAGCGATAGGTCATAGGTTTTGATAGGATTTTTCTGTAGATTACGAATTTGAGAACAAAAGTGTTCCATTACGTTCACGTTTCTGAGAGAAGAAAGTTTAAGAAGTAAAAAAGTTTTTAGCCGTTTTTTGATGTAATGTAGCCAACAAACCTGATATTTGGACGTTGTACCAACAAACTTAATATTTAGGACCTGCGTTTAGCAGGTCCAAAAACATAAAGATAGACTAATTTCATGTATTTTTATGACAGGCAAATTTTGACCACTTTTGGATATCGTTCTTTATACAAACGGTATAAATAATTTAATTTCCAAAATCTGAAATTCTCAAGCCAAAAAAAGCATTTATCCTAGAATTAAAGATTGCAATTGTAAACGTGCAATGAGCCAAATTTTGTATTCGTTTCAGTTCACGGTTCTTCGGTATCCTTGGTATCCACCGCGAGCAGCCTTTACAGCTCAGCTGAGGAGAAGCAGGCGCATGAATTGAGAAAATTGCGTCGCGAACTATTGGACGCTCAGGAGAAGGTGCATTCGTTAACCAGTCAACTTTCCACAAACGTGAGTACACTTGTATCACAATTTGAAATTTATACACAATTTATAATTTTAATTTTTGTGTTATTTGAATTTTATATGAACATGAATTCTACGCCAGCGCTATAAAGCTTATTTCTCACTTATTGTTACCATGGTTTGCTTGTTCACGATGATCGTGTGACGATTAGTATAGAACTATATTACTGCAATTGTAGATAGCGATTAATTAACACGCTCAGATCTGTCACGGTCGAGAGCGAAACACGTGATGCAGTTAGCCGCGTGGAAACAGAGCAAATTGGCGCAGATGATTAGTCGTAATTAATCGACAATTAGCGGGCCCATGAGCCAGTAGTCTCTAATAGCTTTGAACCTCCCCGGAACCTGTTGCGATGATCCATATGGCACGCGTTCCATCAACAAATCTATTAGCTTCCACATCACATTCATTTTAGATTACATATTAAATGATTACATGTTTAATATTAAAATTGAAATTTTTTACGTTGAGAAATATTTTAATTACAGAGATTTCCTATTTATCTTTTATTAATTTAGCCTTTACAAACATTCTCAATCATAAGTTTAATTTAATTAAAAAATTTAATAACATGCAGAAATTATTTTCTTAAATATTTATAATGAGAACGATATTTTAGAGTGTTTACTTTTAAAAAAAGGATATTGAATATCAAACAAAAATTAATTTAGTGACAAAAAATATAGAATATCCAATACCGCATTAATATTCAGCTAACAGACTTTTAGTTTGAAAAGCGCGCGTTGCGCAGCATGAAACGATCCCGCAAACTTGCTGCACCTGCAGCTCACGCTCCTTTCTATTGGTTGACAAGCCGAGCGGGACCTCGTGGTCCCGTGGTTTCGCTGCACCTGCAACCGAATGGCGGCGCGGGACCACGAGTTTCAGCTCGCCCGCGCCGACCAATAGGATAGAGCGTCACTCGGGCCCCGTAAACCGCCGCCGAGCGTAGCGTAGATCGCGCTTTGCGCACTCATGCTCAGTTGGCGTCGAGAGGCGCAGCGTCTTACGTCGTGTTTGTGTTTTTTCTTCGCGAATCGATCGTGATCTATTAGTGTTTTGTTTGCGATCGAAATCGATACGGTGATGTGATACAGTTCGAAGGATTCGTTAACATGTGAATTGTTAAAACGACAGCTTTGGATCATCGAAGAGGGTTAGAAACAAAAGTATAATTGCAATGGAATCGTTCACCTGGCTCGATCGATATTTTTCGGATGCATACGATGCATCAGGTTATCCTCTGATATGTTATCACACATTCTTGATAATATTCTTGAACAAATTTTCTTGAGCGTGTGGACCTTAGATTATCAATTACGCCACTTTATCTTCGATTACAATTTTTTTTAAATGTGCGTGTATTAAGGATTCACTTGTTTATTTTACTACCGGCTTGTGAAATTAAATTTATACATTAAAATTGAGCAACTAAACTTATGAGTGTCATAATTATAATGATAAATTGCAAATCTTGTTTCTTTATTAAACAATTCTACTTAATTTTCCTTTAATTTAGATACTAATTTAATCTCTTCATCTGCAGATGATTCGTGTGATATAACTCTTTACAGAATTACGTAAATGAATATTTATTTTAATTTAGTAAATAATTGATAAAAAACTATTTATTAAATATTAAAGGCGTTTTATCTAAAAATACGTATTGTTTCAGAATGGCTTATATAAATAAAAAATTAGAAATCTGAATTAAGCTAAGAAATTAAAAAAGTTTTGAAAACATGTCTCTGACAATTTAATAATTCGATTATACTTTCTAGGATAATCTCGTCCTAGTCAGTTTTAGCAAACCCTCGCAAAATCACACGTTACATTAGATGCCACGAAATCACGCGTTCATCTCGCGATTCTCTAAGTATGCCGCATTTCTCTTGCGTTACCCTTACAGCACAGTAACCTCTTTGCGATTCTCAATATCGAGCTCGCACACGAAAGAATTGATTGCCATGAAAATTTATATTTCGGATACAACATTCTCATATTTTTAACAAGAAATTACTTGATTGCGTGTCATTACATGGAAATGAAATTTAATTTTATTTCAAAATAAAGACGAATTTAGTTAGTTAATCAGGATTTGATTGTAATCGTAAAGTTCTATAACTTTTATATTAGTTAAGTGATAGAGAGGAGTCGCTTTGGCATAAAAAAATAGAAAAATTAGTAATTTTGCTTCATTATTCTTTGTTGCGACTGAGATGTTGATGTCGCGTGAACAGTAAGGAGACCTCGTCGAGGTCACAGGTTCGTTCATCGCACTCTCGGGTGTACACATGTACGTATATGGTAGAAATGAAGGGAATCCTAAGTCGTTCTTAGGAGTCGCGGATTTTTGCGCAGTCGCCAGTTGCATTGCGCATTCCCGACGCGTACACTATCGTCGTCGTATACCATCCTCTTCACGTTCGCTTTTCTTCTCTCTTTTCTGTACACGCGACACCGACTCAATCCCCAAAGAAATCTCGTGATATCGCATCCGTATATACCGTATATCCGTATATAGTTATTGACACCCTCTATATGGCGTAGCCATACTCTTGTAGGATGAGTGCAACCTCGATACAAGGTGTCAAGAAAAGTAGTTGAAAATTTTAAGGGCAAGTAGTATTCGATAAAGAAAAAAAATAATCTCGTATGTCATATATTATACATTTTGAAAAGTCTTTAGAAATCTCTCTGCTTAGAAATTAATATTGAAATATGCAATTCTACTTCCTAAAATATTTCATACACCATACTATCTTGGAATACCTTTACTCTAAGATTCTAATTTTTTAAACTTTATATGTTAAATTTTATATAACGACAGCAGAAAAGCAAATCGCGATAAATGATTGTGCATGTTGTAAGAAGAGAACAATCAGCCGACTAATTAGATTTCTGGAACTACTATGTAGGTACTTAATGCTATATTTCTTCGTTGTCGTATATTGGCGCCAGGGAGAGTAGCACGTATAGTCACAACACACACACACACATACGCATACACGTGCACGTGCACGTGCACCTTAGCTAACACTCCACACTCTAATTGTACGTTTAATTGCTCGTAGAACATAAATCGCCGCGGAACGCTCGACAGAGCGGAAAATCTAAAACGTTCGCTCGTTCGATCCAAAACGCGGCCCGAATCGTTTCCTGCGAGTCTCCTCTCGCTACACGATCGCTAATCGTCCAGATTTTTTGCCTTGAACGCTAATTGCACCGTAAACAGGCAAGCCGCTGTTAATCCGTAAAAACGCAATCGTAATTCTCTCTACCTTATTCTGGCAAAAAGCGATCATTTTTTGCACAAATTTCAGGCAGTCGCATTTCTCCCGATTTTCGGACTTTTAATTAACGTTTTTATATCGATGTTGAGGAATCCCTATTATCGCTGTTTAAGCAACTATTTTTGCGTAAACTCACTGAAAAATCATTAAAAGCTATAAATACACAGAAATATTTTGTTTCTTGGAAATTTTCATATATATTTCTGCTGGTTAAAAGTTTCAATGTATACGCGAAAATGTAACGAAACACATCGCAACTGTAATTAAGGATTTAGAGAGCGAAATACCAGTAGACGCTCTCCGGCTCCGGAAGCTGGGCAACAGGTAGTAAAACTTAGTAGAAACCGACCGCCGCCTCGGGGAATTCGAGAAGATGATTGGCTCGTACATGGAAATTTAAATCTCTGCTCAACTCAATCCCCTATTTTACGATTGCGTATCACGCATTCCGTTATCGTAAATCTTGTTCCCTAATTTCTAATGATAGACTGCGCGTGATAGAATGTATGTTTATCACGTTTATTACATCCGACAAATAAATCGCAATCGATTGTTCGCATTACCAAGATTTACGCCTTACAGTGAGCATTTTTCCCCTTTGTTTTATAACTCCATAATTACATCATATTATCGTTTATGCCTCCTATATTAGTGAAAAAAGAAACCCAAGATAGTCGTATTATAAATTTTGATGTATCATAACCCAAGATGTTTTGATGTATCATAACTCAAGCTAGTCGTATTATAAATTTTTATGTATTATAACTTTGCTGTGGTAATAAAAAGTGTAGGAATTATATCTGTCTCTGAAAGAATTTTCTGTATTAGTAATAAGATCTCGTTTGGAACTTTCATTTATTTTTAATAATATCTGCTGTATATGTATAATATATTTCCGACGTGCCCATTATAGAATCACAAACATATGATACTTAAAAAGGTTTAGACCTCTTCAGTATAGAAATCTGAAACTTGATTTATTGTTTCACATGACAGAACTAAGTATTCTCTTAAAAAAAAAAAAAAAAAAAGACCAGAAAAAATTTTTAAAAGTATGCAATAATTCTGTTCTTGTTATGATAGTTGATTTAATTCTAACCGGTTATTATATAATGGTTTATTTATATAATTACTGTAAAATTGAAATAAGTTTTTATACTAATTAGTATAATAAAAATGTGATTAATAAGCAATAATATACATAAAAATAAAATAATAAGATAAAAGTAACTTTTTCTTAAATTTAATAAGAGTTATAATTTCAATCAAAAACATTTACTCAGTTTATTTATATAGAATTATGATTAATCTGTTCAAATAAAATGAATTTAAATTTCTACACAAAATCTAAACGTTATTTTTCAAACGCAACCTGTAAAAACGGTTAGCCTGAATCAGATTACAAAAGAGAGCACAACGCGCACCCTTCGATCGTAAATAGAATCCAACTGCCAAAAGTCAGCGATAAAATATGATTGACAATGAGAGTATTTTCATCCTGTTAGGGAGAGAATTATAAATCCCTCGATTCTTTCGGCAAATCGCTGTCGTGAATTCATGAAAGCGATTAGTAAATGTAATATTCAGCGAAAGAAATGGTAGTGCAAAAAAATTCAATGCACATCGTCATCGCTGATCCTCGGAAGACATTATATTGAAAATAAGCAGCAAGAAGCAAAAGGGCTGACAATACATATGCCCTGTTTCGTTCTTTTGTGCACAGGACTCGAATTCCTTCAAGATTTACGGCGCCTCGTTGTTGCCTGACCCCGATTTTACGGCGACAACGATCGATCCTGAAACGAAATATTCCTTAAATCATTTTTCAAAAGTGCTGCCTTTCCAAAGAAATTCAATCAATATGGTTTCTTAGCGTTCTTAGCGTAAATTTTTAGGGACAATACATATGTTTTTATGAAAGATATTTAAATTTAATTAAATATTAAAATAAATTTTACAGTAAATAAATTTCAAGTTCATAAAATTACACGATCGCTGATAAAAATAAGTTGAAGCCAATTTAAATTGGAATAAGAATAGCGTTTGAATATTTGTAAAAATATTTACAAAAAAATTCTATTTTTTAAATATCTCATTTATAAGCTTTATTATATAAATACTTCATATTTTTATATTTTTTCTATTAGATATATATTGATTATATAAATTATTACTATTACTTTGTAAATTTTATACTACATATCTTGTATCTTGTCATATAACATATTTGTTGCTATATACAATATTATGTACTTCGAGCGCAACTTTTTAATAGCTTAGGAAACTTCTAATAAATACTGTCAATTAAATTCAATGCACTTTTGAAAAGAGAAATTGGTGAGAAGAAAGTTTCAGTATCTCCCGGATATAACACTCCGGAACGATTCGTTGTTAAACTGTGCCTTAGAATGATTCACGTAGCGAGTTCGACTTTTACGAGTGACTTTGCAGTAAATGATTACATCACTTCCGACTATCCTTCAATGCTCGATATTACAACACCTTGACCATGTGGCGCAGAAGTGTTCCTCGATCCAGATACCGTCTCGATTGATCCCTAGAGCGTAATTAAAAACGGATCGTCTGAGTTTACTGACTATAGTCGATGGGAATATATCACTGGCCTAAATATTATTGCTCCCGTATGTTATGTACATATACGTATATCATCTGGCACATATGTATATCCTATTAACGATTCTAGCACACGACGGCGTTTTTCTTGTGATGTCTTAGTGGCTAACGTGCGTACATACTTGCAATTAAACGACGTAATGCGAGAGTTTCTCCACTTGCTTCATTACATCGTATAATTCGCCACTCTTCTTCCAAGACACTCACATTGTATTTGCCGATCGAACGTTTTAAAAATTGTAAAAACGCGAAAAATAGATAAATTAATTTTAAATTCATCCATATGAGTTTTTATTCAGGACGAAACTTGGCCTAAATTTTAGCTTTACATGTATAAATTTATTTAATAAATTTTATTATACTTTTAGTAATAGATTCTTTTTCAATTCATAGTCTAAGTATAAACAGTGAAAAATAAATAATGAAACTTTTTAATATAAAAAAATTATAAAGTTTTATTCTTATTCAATTCTTGAGGTTATTAATCGAAGATTTTAATTGTCCAAATGTTTAATGTTAAATATTGTCAAGTATCTTTCTTTGTAGGAAATTTTCTTAAAAAGGATAATCGATCCCGGAAATGAAATGTTTTACTAAATGAAAAAAATAACATTGTATTTGAAATAGCATACGTACGTTTAATGCAATTTCCTTGTGTTTTGAAATTTGAATGCAGTATAGACCAATCGCGGATCTGTCTACCATCTAATTAGTAATTCTCGCGCGCATCGGATACCTTTTTTTCTTCTTTTTTCCGCTTTTGCATGGTCGATCACGCAATGCATATATTTCCATTAATTATTCTGTAATCTCTAACCGCGCCCATGCTGCACACACCATATAGAATAACATACTAATCACAAATAGTAATCAATATCTATTGCCATCCATATATATGTTTATATATGTATATGTATGTATCTGTGTATTAGAACATTTAAATTAAACCTGATATTGAATATTAAATGTTAAATCTGTATTACAGACAAATAATGCATATTAATAAATACATTAATAATAGAAGTAAATATTAATAGTGAAATATATATATATGTATTGTTGAAATTAATATTAAATAATAGCAATAGAAAGTTTCTACGTTGACATCAAGGTTGACGTACTTCTACGAAGATTTTCCAAAAGTACAAAATTAAATTATAAATATGGAATATTAAATTATGTATGAAATGTCGAAGTGTGTTTCTGAATCTTACAGAAAAAGGAGAGTACTCTCCACTAGGAAAAGGTACCCAAAGATGTATGTATCGTCTTAGTCGATTCATGAACTTGGAACAAAAAACAGTATATACTGAGGGCACGCGTGGGAGTTCCGTTAATCCGCAGGACTTGCCGAGCGGCGGGTCCATTGGCGCAGTCAGCCATAAATTACAATCATTATTATCCTCGCGGTCCTCCTGCAAAACGATATCCAGCAGCACTCTCTCTACATCTCATGAAACTTTTACAACCAGTTTCTTCAATTTTTTTTCTCCGACAAAGTGTTCGCTCGAATTCCACTCTCGATGGCTGGACTTTATGATTCAATCCGAATATGGAGTATTTCGGTGAGAAGCAAAGTTGAAAAATAAAAGGCATATTTCTTTCAGAGTCGAAAAATAGTTACATTAACGGAATAAATAGTAGCAGAGATAATTCTACAATAGTCAAAAGTTACACGATGACATTCAAATAAATAAAAATAATTCTTCCCTTAAAAATAATAATTTTTATTTAATGATATATTTTAAACTTAATTATTATACAATTATCTTGAATTTAATTTTAAATTTGACTATTACATATAATCAAGTTATGAAATATTTATATTTTAGTATCTCGATATTATTTTTTACATTCAATGATATTTTAATATTTTTCAATCGGCTTGTGAAAACTTTGGGAAAGATCGGGTACCAAACTGTCAAAGACTATTGATTGGGGGCTACGCCATTGGGCCCAAGGGTCTGGTCCGGATCCTGCAGCCTCTCGTGACGACTACATACATATCAAGCTTATCTCTTTTGTAGACGTTTTTCTTTCACGAAGCAAGACAGTCCGAATCTCTTTGACTTCCTCGAATCATACTTTTTTGTCCACTTCGAAATTGATATCGGATTAATCCTGATTCGTCTCAATCAGCCATCCAATTACGCGAAACTTGAACGAAGCTTCTCGCATTTTTCACGTTTTCTTCACGATATAGTGTAAATGGATTTCACGAGAATAAGAGTTTTCAAAGACATTCTTAGTTTGAAAATAATCAAAGTCATCGCCCTGATGATATCATGACGATCCACGATCCTTGTCTTTTAACTTTCACAGTCATTGACTGCTTAGGATAGTTTCAATATTTAAATCTTCGGAGATGCTTGTATCATTAAATCTTTTCTTCCCTATTCGAATTAATATGTCCTTGAATTTTGAGACATTACGCGGAGAGATGCTGGCTCTCTGAGGGAAGACGCGAAAAGTAGAGACGTTTATAAAGGCGGACGTGCGCGTTCAAGGCGGTCGGTTAATGCTGAACATTAAGAGGAGAGACAAAAGACGAAACAACAGCGCGACTTTTAATAAGCGAGACTGCGGGATTGGCTGGGCAGTTGGCTCCAATCAAGTCCCTGGGTCTCTTGGCGTCTGCGCCTCCGGGGCCTTTGGCCGTCCATACGCACGTATATATGTTCTGGCCCATGAATTAAACCCACGAGCAATATGATGAATCATTATCGTCGCACTTATTGTTATTGCTGCCATCGCATCTTCATCTTCATTCCTATCTCGATTTTATTTCCAATCTTTTCATCAGTTTCCTTGAATTTCAAATAGAGTCATTTGCAATGAAATTTGTCACGAAATTATGTTTGGTTTTCCATGATATAATCTATACAATATTTATAGAAGAGACAAATTAAAATGTAAAGTAAACTTTATAATTTTAATTTAACAAGATATTTTATATAATCCAATATAACATGCGATCATGATTATTAAATCAATGGTTTAGAAATATGATTATGACGAGAAATATTTTATAGATTATATTTTGTAGATAAATATTTTTAATTAGTCTGTTACTAATAAGAAAAACTCTTAATATGTCTATCGCGCCTGTCGTGATTTCTTATTTGATCGATTTGAAGGTTGATCGGTATTTTCGAAATTAAAAATGAATTTAATGACATGGAATTTTTAATGAATTCTTTTATTAAAAAGTATTTATCTTTTATTGCAAATAATTTTTTTGCAGCCTTTAAAGAATATCACCAAGCCTTTTACACATTGTTCTCTGAGAGTTGCGCGATAAAATCGCATCAAGGCTTTACGCGAAAAAAAAAACGAGAAGCGAGACTGTTCTAGATAATGTTAAGTCCACGTGACACGCGTAAGAACATGCGTCGAGCATCTGTATGCATTATACGTGTTACAGGCAGAGTAAATATCGTCGCGGTGCAGGCTCATTTGGTCGGTGACGTGCACTGATTTTACATTCCATTCTGTTGAAATCAATCTTCAATCGACCTTGTCTCTAGGAAATTCGATTTCTGAAGAAAAAAAAAAGAAATAAACATTGCACGATCTTGTCGAATGAAATCATCGATCGATTGGTAGCTTCCTTGAAGAATGTTAATCGTCATGACGATGCCATTGCATCACGCAACCTGTCATGTAAATTTTATATTGAAACTTAATGGCCGCAACATATGTATATTGTTCTAAGATCATCTTATTGATAGTGAATTATGATCGATTTATAGGCTCGAAGATCTCTTTCATATTAAGTCCATTAAACCTCTCGACCTTTATTTTCTTTTCTATTATGAGATTTATATTTCATTTATTATTCTGTTTTATTTCCATTTTCTTTTATTATTTTTAATGTTATATATTTTTCTTCATTAATCTTGTAATTATCTTACTCCTTTTTTTACATAGAAATCTTTGGAAATTAAGAAAGAATAGCGAAATTCATCATCTTCACATTTTAACTTAGAACAGATCTAGATCATCTCGTGACGTTCTCAACGTCTCATTTCGTACCGTTACGATCTCTTGGATACCGTCGAAGCGAGGAGATGTGGCTTTCCTGCCTCCTTGGTATATCGATCATCGGCTGAAAAAGCGGAAGGCTTTGCTAGACGGGACAACAAGTTTTCTGCGGGTTTCGATTCGATAAATCCCGATTTGCTCGGCGCGCCGAGACCGAGAGATCGTCATCTCGTCTATTTGCAGTTTCTTGCCTTGCCTTGCTTTGAGCAAGTAGTAGTACGCGTCGTGTACTTGGCGTTTGGTGGCGAAGCACGCTTCTCGTGATTTATGAACGCTGTTTTACTTTGCAGACTCCCGTACAACGACATCGTCTCTCTTTCTCTCTCTTTCTTTCTCTCTTTCTCGTCGTGCATTACGTAACGTTTATAACGTCGAGCCCGCGATTCTCGCGAGATACGCCGCATTTATCTCACTCGCGAAACGACGCGAAATTGCGCGTTAATAATACACTCCGCGCATCTAATCCGCTCTATTTGCTACTGATAATAGAGCTACGCGAAAATATTGCGATACTCGAGATCGATACTACAAAGGGACAAACAAAACGTGACGACGACAACAACACGGAAGCTATATCGCAATTATAACAATGTAATTACGGTAGAGAGATATAACATATTGACGTTAATTTATATCCCGATTAAACATCTATAAGTGGACACTGTCAAATTAATCAAAATTTAAATGTAACTCTTCACGTTATTAATTAAAATTATGCAAGATTTTCAGTCTTGCAATTAAACGAAATGAATAATGTATTAATTTCTTATTTGTTTTAGACTTTAGAGGTTTGTTTTATATCTAGACTGCGTTCCGATATTCACTGCAAATCTATAGTTTATGTCACGCACATTATAGATTTTTAGTGACAATGAATTTTGGAATGCAGCCTTAGTCAGCAGGCCGAAAAAAAACGTATTTCTTTGGGAATTAAAAAAGAATACTGTTAGGTATTTTTATTTCATCAATTCTCTATCAGAGTAGTCTCTATCAGATTTTTATTTCATCAATTCTCTATCAGAGAAGTCTTTATAATTTTTTCAATTCAAAATGTCGAGGAATATAGGCACAGTAGCTATTTTTCCGGAGACATTTTTTTCGAAGGCGCTTGGCGATGAGCAAGATTGCTCGAAGCTGGATCATCTGAAATCAAAAATTCAAAAGAATTCAACCTTTACGAAGTATTTTAAACAGCTAGTACAAAGTATTCTAAAAAAAATTAATTTTTAACAAAATGACAGTTATTTAACACAAAAATACGAAGGTTTCGTAAAAATTTTCGTTTTTTGTAAATAAAAAAAAGTTAAAATAAAAATACCTTCGTTCACCGACTAGATAAATTTATACGAAAGCTGAATCCTTTTGAATTTTTTTATACCAGATCCATTTTGTAAAATGCTTCGAGAAATCTTGCTCACCGCCGAAAAAAAGATGTTACCGGAAAAACAGTTACCGTGCCTATATTCCTTGATATTTTGAATTGAAAAAATTATGAAAACTTCTCTGGTGGATGTATATTATGATAGCGAATCAATAAAAGAAAATACCTAACAGTTTTTTTTTTAATTCCCATAGAAATACGTTTTTCTCGGCCTGCTGACTAGATATAACCCCTTAACAATTTGTAAAAGGGTTACTCGAGATTCAAGGATCCTTCGCCCTTGATCCGAAAAGCGCCGCAGGAACCCGTAATTACTTACATATGCGGGCGCATCCTTATCTGATGCAGATGTTCTGGAGATTCGCAACACGGTGCGATTACTGCGCGTCGCGGCACGCTCCTGTCGTGTTCCGAAAGCAAATTACGGATCTTTCCGGCATGCGTCTTGTGCCGAGCGTCGAGAGACCGAGGGATTACATCTCCTCGCAGGAGTCTGTAATTATTTCGTCGGAGTTCTTGCGCGTGTCGGCGCTCGGTCTCTCGGCCGTTGTCCTCTTCGCGCGAATCCCGTCCGCGATCGTTGTCGCACGAGCCATAGCAGTCTCACTTTGTCCTTTGTGCATGTAACGTATAATAAGTGTTTCGTCAAAACATGCACGTTGCACAGGTTACAGATGTTGCGAGAAGAATTTTCTTTCCGGTGGTCGTAAAGAATTGCGAGCACGAATTTATAATAAAATGTAATAGTGTGTTGCATAACATTGTAGTGATTTCTAAATAAATATTTATACTTTATTCTTATTAATTAATTAGAAAAGAATATTTTTTTACGAACATTTATTATGAATATACTATATTATAGATTTTTATTTATCGTTATTTGCTATTTGAAAATTGTAAGATAGATTAAATGAGTTAACAACTTTGTGAAATATACAGGCATTTATTATAACTGATAAAAAAAATAATTTTTTATTTCTTTTAGAGTGTTACAATTTAGTTCTAAATATACATTAATTAATATCTCATAGAAGCAAAATGTAAAGAAAGTTTAAGGATGACAGAACAGGGGGGGGGGGAGGAAAGAGAAGTGCCGTAACGAGGCGAGACACTCGCGACGTGTATTGACATCTACGGGGATATTAATATTAATGGGGCTCTACCAGCCGCCAAAAAGAAAGAGACGCGGCAACACACGACAGAGTAAATGTGCACCTGCATTACGCGCGTATGTACGTGCGTATGCACGCGTGCACGGGAGAACAAAGCCTCGACGCGGCCGCGGATGTCATTTCGCAGAAGAGGGGTACACCGAGGGGAGGAAACTTCCTTCGAGTAATACAACGCGTGACGTGCAACTTTTATTTGTCTTTAATGACTATCGTTTTACATTCCCTTTCTCTTAATTCCGCTCCTTTATTCTCTCGTGAAGAGAAATTTCAGTATTCAAGATCACATTGAACCTCATGAATAAATATGTCTAGGAATCGAGAGATTGCGAAATTTCATCAAATTTCCCGGAAACGAGTTTCTCGCTCATCCGCGAAATCTCGCCTAGATCGCTCAGCGCGATCCATATCCCGGAAGCTGCGTTCGCGAGAGGTTGCTGCGAACTGCTCGCAATAAAGCTGAATGTAAAACGAGAAACCGTAAAGGCAAAACGAGTTTCGTTGAGATGGAGAGTGAACGAAGAGAGGTGAGAGGGAAGGAGGGGGATTTAATAACTGCTAATCATCTGAATGGCGAAAAGTTCGGCGATGACTGGACTGACTTTTCTTGCATACGAGTATACTTTTTCATACGAGTTACATTACGTGATTCTTTGATCCATATACTGTATACTCAAATATCATCAATTTAATTCGATTCGTGCAAATATTTTATGTCAGTTTTTGTATAATAGAAATCTCTATTTTGTTGACGCGAGATGCGCAATTTGAGATATAAATGTGATGTGACGTCGAGTGCTATCTTTTACAGCGCACATTAAAAAAGTGTAACTTTACAGATAGTTTCTGTTTCGCTCTCTTTTCACGCGTTCTGGTTTCGCGTGCCGCGCTCGGCCTCGCAACAACGATCACAAAGTGCTCTCTTTTGCCCGTGGCTTCCGAGCCGTGTCGACCTCGACGGCCGTTCCCGACGGAGGAGAGTTGTATATCATCCGCAGGACATTTTGGGTTCATTCGGGAACTTATATCCTTCCGCTGCAACGTTAATTGAATCGCGCTTTTGAATGGAAGTGAATAACGTAATCGATCACTTTTTCACATTGTTCCTATCGGAGAAAAAACAAATCAGAAAATCTTTCAATCGGAAAAAAAAAGAAACATTGAACCTCATGAATATGTCTAGGAATCCGAGAGATTGCGAAATTTCACCAAATTTCTCGGAAACGAGTTTCTCGCTCATCCGCGAAATCTCGTTTAGATCGCTCAAACTGATAGATTCGACGATGAAGTTGACAAGTTAGAAATTTGTTCTTGTAAAACGCGTTTTGTATACTTTTCGAAAAAAATTCAGTTTTATTAACAATTATAAATTGATTGATTTAAAAGAAAATTAACGTGAAAATTGACGACATGGGAGAAATTGCAGAGTTGTTGAAACAGAAAGATATAAATTAAGTATTGAATGAATTTTTGATTATATACAAAAAATTAGATTATACATTAGATTATACAAAATATTAATCGTATAAATATACTTTATTGCGGAGAATAATACTTATATATTCAAAATTATTATTCAAGGCTAATAAATTTAATTTTTTCTCTCACCGTAGTTCCTTTTTCCTGTAAAATACGTGACTATAATAAGAATAGTTATTTAGCGCAATTAAACAAATAATTACACGAGGAATGATTTCAATTTCAGAAAATCAGTTTTTCTTCGTACAGTCTCGTAAAAGCGTTTATTGGCAATTTTGCGCGCTGTCATATCCATCATCCTGTTGCTGCTTCTCGTCCGCGGGCCTATAAGCGTTGTAAATCGCTTATAATGCCCGTCGTTACATTACGCTACGCGCCTACGAGCCGCGTTAACGACCGAAAAAGCGAGTGACGGCCTCATGCTAATCGACGACAAGATGAACTTTGATTACGTGATGAGCGAAACGGTGCTTCGGATTGTACGTGGCGTGTTAATAAATATATTCAGACGAATACACTAATGGACTTTATGCTAATTATCAACCGACGACAGAATGAACATTTAGCATATGCCTTTTCAAATTTCTTTCTTTCTTCATGTCCGTGATACAATGCAATTTTATCCTTTGTTTCTCTTTTAAAAAATTAAGTTAAATGAAAAATAAATGTTACTTTAGCAATATTTCCTATAAGTATATTATAGTAATTTAGATATTTGTACAAGTAATATTAATTTTTCTAATCATTTTTTATTACCACGAAGGCTATAAATTTTACTAAATAAAAATATAGATAGATAACGCGTGATCTATAATTAACAAGTAGCTAATTATCCGCATGGATAACATCGAATCTTGAATTCCAGATTTATAAGCATCGTGGTAGTATTAATTAATTGGTCGTTTAACATTTTTTCGTATTGCGTAGCTTTCTAGTTACAGTTATCTCTGAATTTCCACTTTGTGGATTAATTAATCTTCGACGAATATATTTATCCCGAAACCGATTTAGTTCGAACGACGACACTTGGTATCGCTCCCGCGTCTTTTCCTCACCAGATGATTTTAATTATCATCACGAGAGATGCGCATTTTCAGATGCTGCCAGAAGACTCCTTATCGTACCATACTCGTCATTCGCTGATAAGTCAATACGATGATTCCGGGTCGATTTAGGTCATCGGTTCTTATTATAGCGTTCAACTTGGAACCCGATAATCTTTCCGGTATCGAATTAACTCTTTAATAAATTATTTACTTTTGCCACTTTCATTATCCGTGTCTGCGTAAAAATTCAGATGATGTAATGACGACAAGTATAATTTTTATAAATATGTAATTCTCTTCAATTAGAATAGTTAGAGTTAGATTATTAGGTAGCTCAAGAGTCTTACGTCATTGGTACTCGAGACCCAAATGCGTTATCAATATTGCTGTTACGACAGCTGCTGCTCTAATAAACCGAACTCTAATAAATACGAGCAACCTCGTATATGTGATCTTCTTTCAACTATCAGTTGGACTAACAACGCACTGTCATAATCAATCGTTTATCATGTTTTATTCAGAATTTCAAAAAAAAACTCAAATTAAAAAAATAAAATTGAAATAATACTATAACAAAACGCAATATAAAAGATCTCGTGTAATATGTATATAATTGATAATATATTTTATTATAATTTGAGATTGCAATATAATAACAAGTATACCAAGAGAAAAGTATAACAAAGTAAATTTTTACTACTTGCTCATACTTTTTCTTAAAGAGTATCATATAATTTAAAAATAAAAGGAAGTATAATTGTGAACGTATCAGAGGAATAAGCTCGTCGATTGCATCGGTTTTTATAGCGATATCCAGGCAAACTATTCCGAAGCAAATGAATTATTCATACAGAGATCCGTGGCAGAAATCATGAGTGAAGGTCGTTGAGTGAACGATTCAACGTTATAAGAAGACCATGTGATTTTTATTAATAGTGATGTGCTCAAACTTCATCAAAAGATGTGCTTCAAGATGCAAGATGCTGGAGACTCCATCGACATAAATCTCATGTTTCAAAGTACAAACATATACATGTATACGACAGACGCGAACAATTTTCTACGAGATGAACACGAGACATGAATTCGATTAACTTTAAAAGTAATATATAGAGTATAAATTAAAAATTGAGTTATATCACATCTGTAAGATAGCTTCGAGATGTTAAAGGAAAGCAACATACAGTTTCTTTTAAAACTAAAAGTAAAATATCATGTTTTTTGCCAGCAACAAAATATAAAATACAAAAGAGATAAATATTTTCTTTTAAAGTCTTAAAAATTAGGAAGAAGAGTACCTACGACATCTTTTCTATTATCTTCTTCACTTCCTTCAAGATGTGCGTATTTCTGACAAAATTTCTCATGTGAATCTTTGCCGGTCTCGCAGGTCAAAAAGAAGAAGTTTGTAACAACTCGTTAAAAATGGACGTGAACGTGTGTTCACGCCGCGTTCATGATGGCTATGCGACCATCAGATCGCGCGGCAGACCGCGAGCCGTCTATCGTTCCGACTCTGAAGAACTGTTAAAGGAGGCAGGTGGGCCGTACGCTTTGCCGCGCCTTTCCAACTTCCGGGTGGTCTCGGAAGACGCGCGACAGGTGCCCAGATGGGCCGACCTTGGTCAAGATCAGCCGCTGATCGAAAATTACGGCACTCTACGTGCCATCAGATCGCGAGATGTCGAAGAGCCACGCAAGGTAACTCTGAAGACATTCTCCCGACGGGACAAACTCAGCGGCAACTCGAGAAACGGCGCTCTGCCAGCGCAAGGCAATCTTCAACGTTTAAGAGAAAATAATGATAAAAATTCTGAAGTGCAGAAGGGAGATCATCGTCAAGCTAATAGCAATTTCTGCGGCTATTATGGAAGGAAACTCGAAGATTGTGCTCGTTATGACTGCGATCGGCGAATTTATGATACGGTACCAGTGGAAGATGATCCAACAAACCTGAAACCCTTCTGCATCGTCGACACGACCTTTCAAGAGAACAATTTTATTAATAACAATCGATGCGACGTATTTAAGAAACCCAAGGAGGATGTCGAGAATCTCAACAATCGCTCTGTTAAAGATTTGAAAAACAATTGTATGTTCAAGAATAGAGATGATTATGTTGCAGTGGAGAATGACAAACGAAAGAGCGCTCGAGATCTAGAAAACGTTAAGAATTCAAAGAGCACTTCCATCTTCAAGAATGATTTGGAGAATACTAAACGGAGATTTTCCAAAGACCGACAACCCATTTATGCAGTTCCTCAAGTGTTCTCCAAGTCCAGACGCGAACGTCGATCAGTCATAGTTGACGGAAACTACGTTCCCAGCGGCGATCTCTACCGCACCACAGCTAGATACATCGAAGACATCAACCGGAACCTTGCGGAAATTGACAAAAGTTACGAAGTGATGAAGGCGAGTCCCAGAACTTACGGAGTGATTAATAGAATCGCTAAAGGCGAATTGCTGCCACAAGATCAGTCCGGGAACCTCTTCGGCTACGTGAGAAAGAGAAGCATGGCGCCCATGCTGCCCATCAGTGCCGACATAGATGAAATGGAAGAAAAGAATGAAAAGGAATCCGGGAAGGATATCAAATGCCTTCGCAGACCTAATTCCAAGGGAAGACTTCCGCCCAGAGTCCTGCCGAGATCTTCATCCATTGAGAATACATGCAGACATTCGACGGGTTCCACCACCGCCTCATCCAGCAAATCTACTGAATCCTTATACGCGATCAGTGAATCCTTGACGGAACTACCGAAGATTTGCGATTCTCAAAAACGAGATTCAGCTTGGAACAAGACTTCTCAGGAGTTGGTATACAAAAGAGGCAACTCGCAGGATCAGTCAAAATGTAATACCGATAAGGATATTCCGAAGAGAAGCAAATCTACAGGTTCAGAGGTCAAGGACTCGTCGTCCTCGACAGACGACGAAATTCCGATTCAGAAGGATCGATTGCCGGTCACCAGTACGATTCGCAGGAATCGCTCTCGAGTCGACCAGGCGAAATCGTTATTGAGGAAAGAACAAGCTTCTAACGAAGTCCTAGAGAAGATTTCAGGCAAGTTAGAACAGGTACGATCTATGGAGACTCGCTTGAAAGATCGTCGATATGACACACTGCCTTCGAGAAGACCCAAAATGTCCTCGAGGCCGCTTCACAAGTCCAGCGAGGACGTTCTTGATGGTGTAAGAGTCTCTCGTGATGATTCTGATTTTCAGAAATCTTGCTCAAATGGTAACAATGTCAATCGGAAACAAAACGCTGCGGAAAACCTCACGGAAGTTCAGCAAGGTCCTTTTTTCGTCATGGACGCCACTGAAGTGATTCTCAAAGGACAATTGAAGCGATCCAATCGCTTACAGCAGCAAGATCTCTTTCCCAGAACTAGACACAATTCTTTGGAGTCTAAGGAAGCGGACGGCAAGATTCAAGCTATCACTTTCGCTACTCTACCGAGAAGGGGAAACCTCACAAAGGATCAACCCGATTCTCTTAGGAGGTTCTCTGGGAACGGGCCCATCTTGGAGCCGTTATACGAACATGCGGTTAGTGATCCTGTGAAACCACGAGACACCCAGAATGTGATACCTTGGTGGGAGCTGGCCACCAGGAAGTACAGGCATCGCAGTTGCCCATCCTTACAGGTAAATTAGTGAATCACGTTAATTGAGGGCAGGTATCGAAATTGCGGTTGCACTTCAAGTCTTCAGGTCAACGATTCTCAATATGAGAGCTAAAATGATATTATAATTGCACGATAAAAAAAGTACACGCGTTGAAATGTGGACGAAAATGAAAGATATTACTTTCTAAGAAACTATTAAAGTTTTATATAATGAAGAAAATTATAATTTATAAAATATTTCTTTAAACGCACTGATATTTTATTTCAAATATAGTCTATCGCGTGATTTATCAAAAGAAATATGATTACCTTATTATGGAAATTTACTGGGACATTATTGATTGAAATATTGAAAAAATGAGGATAATATATTTCCTGTCTTATATGTGTAAATTGTCATACAGATATATTCGTCAATCAAAGTGCATCGACTCCGAACAATTATGGTGATATAGATGTAGATATGATTTATTCGCAGTAACCAGTAGTTAAAGCAATGAAATAATAAATTCGATAATGAGTCCTCGCCGTCGGAAATTGAGCTCAGCGCATTCCGTCAGTGCATTTAAAAGACGATGGCGACGCGTAATAAAGCGTAGGTCGACAATACCACTCGTAGTCCCGATTGAATAATTATGCGCGCATACTTCGGCACTCTTTGTAATCCTGCCCTACCCCGCAACGATGACAATGTGACTGTCGTCAATTCGAATCACATATGTTACATTTTACGTCTTACGTAACACGTTCCAAACATTTCTGAAATAATTTCTTTTACTTTAGTTTTCATTTCTACTTTGAAGGTTTTTTTTTCAAGTTATTTTAGTTTTGATTTCTACTTGTCGTTTTCTTAGACTTTTATATTTGTATAAAATATAAAAATCTATTTTTCCTGATTACGTTTAAATAAAATAACAAGTAACTGCCAACTCGATAATATTAAGATCTGTTTTACACTATTTAAGTAACTTGTTGAATTTTTCCATGTCTTTTTCTCCGTTTTCTTCGTCTATTGAGAACGAAGTGAAGAAAAGCAGCTCACAATCGGAGACCTCGCGGGAGCGATTGCACAATTGACTGGCATCAGAAACGATTGGCCAATAGCGAATTTTATTCTCTATTATGTATTCCGTCTTCTTATGCAATTCGCTCTTTCGCGGTCTCGAAACTCTGCAATCGCACTGATTAAAACATCAATTTTAGTCACCGATGCTTCATACGACACGCCTCCTGCGTACTTTCTCCATCTAATTGTAAGCCAACCATTGCATTGCTTAGGATATGCAATTAGTTCTTGCAATATAAATTTCACATGCACAATATATTTCTCTCACAAAATTTTATATAATTTTATTTCTCAGTTAATCAACGTTAGTGTATTGTACTAATTTATTGTAATGGTTCTTATTTTTTATATTAACTTAATTTAAAATGAAAGAAAATTTCAAGGTTACAAATTAAAAATTTATTTTTTTAAGGATAAATCATTAAGACAGGAAAGGGTCCTTGGGAAAAAATCCTTAGCACAAAATTCTTTCCACTTATTGTTAGAGTTCAAAACCTAAAAAAGCAGATAGCCTGCTGAAGTAATTTTTCAAACTGAGATCCTTTTTTTGCTCTCCATCGGGTCAAAATAGCCAAGAGAAGTTTAAACGTTAGCCACGTGGTAGAAGGATATAACTGTCACTGAGATTTGTGACAGACTGTTGTGTTATAAACACTCTTGCGGGATCTCTGCCCCATTCGCTTCTGCAGGAAAGAAAGATTTATGCGTTTCGGGGATGCACTTTCGACCGGATATCGTATGTAAACACGCACCCTCTTGTATACACATAGATATCCTCGTTTTTCTTTAAGTTTTCGAAACGAAATTATGCTTTTTTTCTCTTTTGCTTCCTTTTCTCGTCATAATTACTAATTATGCTAATTACAATATTTTAGACCATGAAATGTAACGTAATGTGATATTTGCGATTTGTATTCTCAAATTTAGCAATTACAAAGTGTATTCACTAGCTAATAAGTAGTAAAATATATTTTACCATTTACGAGATATATCTTAAACACACGTTGCTTTAAAAGGCAATGTCCCATATAAGCAGTAACATTTAGAAAGACAGACTATTTTCAAAGAGAGGCTTGAAAAGATATGTAAAATGTGAGAACGTAGTTGGAGACCTTGGCCCTGAAAATGTCCTTGCAGCATTAATTATTAAGTATGTTGACCCTCACCCTCCTTTTTGTTCGAGCAATTATACAGGGATGTACATTGTGATGGGAACATCGGGGATAATGTACGTTGTGAACACGGCGTAATCCTCGAAGCGTTACGACCCAAGTTAACTGGGCTAACAGTTCCCAGGCCGGCAAAAGTGCGATATTCTTCTCGGCGAAACGTTACAGGATGTTACAATATCGCTCGAAAAATTCGAGACGCGGAATTACAAGGTCCTGGGAGATTTCATTAAATTTTTTCCATGTGTTTTGAATTCAATTAAATTACCCTGAATTTAATTTCTTATATCACTTAAAAGTAATTGAGAAATTAAATCAAATACTTATAAATTATCCTTTTACAGACTAACAAAATGTTTACCAAAAATTACATGTCTATGAAAGGGAAAAAAAATTGTGGAAAATTGTTTTTTACGTTTAATTCGCTCGCAATACTTTTCTTGATATCTAATTAAGAAATAAATTTACATCTAATTAATTCATAATTAGATATTACTTATACTAGGAATATTTTAGAAAAGATGGATCTTTATGTAACATTCGATAAAATACAATTCGATAAAATATAAAATTGATTTAATGCGCTTAAGAGTTATATATAATAAATGTAAAACCTTGTCTATCGCATCAGCGATCTTTTAGGTCTTCTGTCCGTATCTTAAAGATTACGAATACAATAGTTTTATAGCTATTTTGCACATAAGGAACGTATAACTTTGTTTTTAATATTTAATTATTTCGAAATATTTTATATGTGCAAACATGCGAAATTTCTCAATAAAAACTGTGCAATCTTAACACTTTCACGATGCGACAAATTTATACGACGAATGCCCGCACGATGTCAAATTGTTTTATAACTGTTATTATTTAAAATAATATATTTAATTTCATGCAGATTCCTTGTTACAAAAAACTGTGTCGAAACTCTAATAGAAAGTAGACAATTCCCGCATTCCGACATAATTTACGAACAATTATAAAATACTATAGTTATTAAAAATTGTTTTAAATTACCGTCGAATTTTTGCAGCATTTTAACAGAACTTTTAATTAGTTTATTACTATCTCTTGTTTTATTTATATTTTCAACAAGCTTGTACATAGCGATAAATCATTGGTAAATTGAGAGACGTTGAGGATTAAAATATCAGTCGAGCCGTTTGCCCGCGACGTACTTACTCTCGTCAAGATGCACCGCTCGGGGTTTTCCCTCGAGAACAAGGCGAGTCACTGTGCCCCGCTCGCGATGCATTTTACTCGGCACGTGCGTTTTTGCCGCAGGCTTCCGGTCCAGTTTTTAGCTCCGTCCGTCCTCAACTTGGTCGACCCTTCGTTAGGCTCGATGCACAACGAGGCGAAACCGAGACTTTTCCTCCGGTGAAAGGAAACTTTTCTCTATCATTATAAAAAGTTGATATCAAGAATATATTAATGTGTAACAATAATTATAAAATTAGGCACTCTCACTATTTTATTCTGAGTCTAGGAAAAAAAACATATTCTTCATCATGTTCTTACAGCCTACGTTACAATATAAATAATGCAATTATAGTTGTATTTACTCTTAGCTCGAATTAATTTTATTTTATCCTAATTCCAGCTTAAGTTTTTTTTTTGTAATATAATTTCAAACTTTCAGCATATTAATCATAAAAAAAACTATCAAAATTATATCGTTATAATTTGTTATAATAATAAATATTTCTTTTTAAGAAAAATTAGATCTTTCATATATTTCAATGTTGTTCGTATTTCGCAATTGCTATTTTAATTAACATTGCGTCGCCACAATTACGCGTTATTGGCAATTACATCTCAAAAAATACATACATCGGGCTCTCGATGCATCGACACGCAATCTGACGTGAGATACGCCTGAAATAAAATGGTCGAGAAAGGTGTAAGGCCGAGTAAGGCGAGTAGGTGAGTCGTCGTTTTTACAAGCGCGTACATCGTGTACTCACTTCTCGGCGGCATCACGGTGGTAGGTGAAGCCGGGCACATTAGCGGCGAGCGTGGGAGCCAATATTTACAGCCCATATCGAGGCCCATACAAGTGGACCCACCGACCTCATTCGCGGCTACACGAGTATCTTTTATCTTCTTTGAACAAACATGCGGAGTGTTCAAACGCGGTTTCCGTCTAATTAAGATTTCTTTGGGAAATTTCAAAATCAATTTATCCTATTTATTTTTCATTATTTATATAGAGTGTCATGTCTCATTGTGACCAACTTTGTTTCAGAGAATCTACCGTATTATATTATTAAATCTATCGTACGAGGGTAATTTTTAATTTAATTCAATCTTAATTTAATTAATTCTACATATTACGACTTTCATAATATACATTGAAAAAATATCTCTAATGAAAAAATAACCTGAATTTCAGATTTCAAGAGTATGATACGTCTTACTTAAATTACTATCTGTTTTCAATGCTGCTTAATTTCAAGTGTACAGATTACTTGGGTCTAGAGAGCTTTTTTCATCGAAAGTATAAAGGTCAATGTCCGAAGAAAAGATCTCATATCCTCAACTGCAGGATCAGGCGTCGAGAGTCATTCCACGTAGCACGTTAAAGTAATAAGGTGGGACAATGGGCCCCGAGACACCTGCTCACGGCAAGGAATTACATGTCCCACGTTTGCTGTTACCGTTTTACGAGCGGTATAATTCCTCCGGAATTACGCGCGGCTCTAGAATTCACCCACACGCGGATGGAATCTTCGGCTCCCACCGGTTCTCTTTGTTCGCGATCCTAACGAAACTCTTCACTCCGTACTTGTTCCTCCGAGAGAAAAGTCCCGCTGATTGTACTCTTAGAATTTTATGATCGCATGATATTTCCGAGGTAGAAGAAAAAGATGGTGCTTACATTCGTGGAAACAATGACGCACAACTGACTCCGGCGCTCGAGATTTAAAGATCGATCCCGAGGGAATCTCTTGAGATCTTTACGTAATAACGGGATAGCGATCAAAAGAGTTTGACGATCGTGTTTTTATTCCGCAGATAAAGATTTCGCTCAGAAAGGGCTATAAGTTTTACGTTCTTCGAATGATTTCTTTTGTTTTTTTAAGGTCTTTATATATAAGATTTATATCTTCTCATAATTAAATTCGAAATGTAAGATGATGCTGGAAGCGTCCGCTGTACTGAATTTTGTAAAAGAATTTCTTCGTATTACTTTCATAGATTTGGAAATCCTTTTACAAAATGAAAGTATAGACATTAATATGTGTCTGGTTAATATGGGTAGTATTTATGTTAAAAACAAAAAATAATTTTTTAATAAAAATAAAATAAAATTTAATAAAAATAAAAATTTTTTAACATAAATACTACCCATCAGACACATATTAATGTCTATATTTTCATTTTGTAAAACGATTTCCGAATCTATGAAAGTAATACAAAGAAATCCTTTTACAAAAATTCAGTACCGCGGACGGCTCCAGCATCACCTTAAACACTACAAATATTTAACACGAAACTAGACTAATCTAATATTAGATTTAACTTAAAGTTATTGTAATAATATAAATTGTTAATGAATTATTAATAAACAAATTTTACAATTGTGTGATTATATTATTTAAATATACGAGGCGTTATGAACTCTTAAGTTGAAATAAAATACTGTTAATCCAAGCGTATCATCGGCGTATCGGTTACAGTCGCGAGTTGTAATAACAAAAACATTGAAAAAGAAAGGAATATTAACAACGAGCAGTCGTCGCTCGGGAATGAACGACGAAGAAAATCAACGGAGCGAAAAAAGAGCGGAGAAAGAAATCAATGGTGAATTTGCATCGCTCCAGATTTAGATTATCAAACGTTTCGTCGTCGGAATAAACACTTTCTTTCTACGCCACGGCTGATTATCCTCTTCGTCTCATGGCGTAGCGTTGAAAACATGTTCAGATCCTGAGAGAGTAATTACGTGACGGAGAAACACGAATCCGACACGACAACGCGATAGATAGTACAACTCGTAAAAGAGATACAACGACGATTATTATCTCCGCCCCGTAAAATTACCTTGCTGTTTAAAACATAATTATTATTTGACACCAAGTAACATAGAAATTGCTTTGACAGAAATATGGTACATGTGTACATTTTCATATATTTTTGTGTATCTTGACGATTGCAAACTCTCTTCGTTGTCTATCAAGTAAGGAAATAAATAGTATAACAGTATAATTAGTAAAGTAGAAATAAAATTAATACATGTATATGAAATATAAAATTGTACAAGAAAATTGTATTTATTCCAAGTTGGGTATATTGTTCTAAAGATTTACACAATTATATTATTCGAGTAGGAATAATAAAATTGTTTGTAGATTTATTATCATAATAAGAGAAAGTTCTATGAAAATTTGAATTTAAAATATTGACAAAATTGGATATATGGATATTAAAAATTGCATGTTATTTGCTTGTTTCAGGCACACGTTGTCTCAGCTTTTGAACAATCATTATCTAATATGACCCAAAGATTGCAACAACTCACAGCTACAGCTGAGAAAAAGGTAAGGACACTTAAAAATTTTCAGTTATTCATTAGTTAAGAATAAGAATATTAAGCTTTAATAAATTCTCGCGTGATTTGATGAAAGGGAGATTTCTCTCGAAATAATTTTTGCATAAAGTGACATATTACTCTTGGATTTCATTAAAAAGAAACGTAGGAACGTTATTTTGGATTTAATCGATATTCGACATATATAAGACAATATTTTTGACATTAAAAACAATTCTTTTTTTTTGTCCGCAATTTTTCAGGATTCCGAGCTTCAAGAACTCCGAGAAACGATCGAGAGGCTGCGCAAGCAGAGCGCTGAAGCTGGATTGAACAACGGTCCAACCGCGAACAATGGCCGGCGTCATACTCTAGGTGACTCCGAATCCAGTACCACCGGCTGTACCGGCAGCGGCAGCAGCAATCATCATCAGGGCGCGTCGATGGCAAGACAACTGTCCGCGGACAGCGTGACGTCTCTGAACTCGCTAAGCAGCGCCTGCTCGGCCAGCAGCAGTCATCACAAGAAGAAGGGCTGGTTACGCAGCTCTTTCTCCAAGGCGTTCTCGAGGTCGCGTAAGAACCGACATGGTTCGGTCTCCGACGCCGAGGACTGCAAGGAGAGCCCTGGCGGTGATCTGAGCGCTCCTAACAGTCCCAGACTGCCAACCGCGTCCAAGCACGAATCTTCGAGGGCACAAACTGCGAGGAGCAACGGCCAGAAGTCTCCCGAGCATGAGAATCCTTTGTCGGGAAGCAAGAGCAGCTCGGCGTTGTACAAGAAAGAGGATGAAGACGTGGATGAATTGAAGAAGCAATTGAGGGAGAAAGACCTGGTACTCACGGATATCAGATTGGAGGCGCTATCTTCGGCCCATCAGCTGGAGTCTCTGAAAGACACGGTCATCAAGATGAGGGTGAGCACAGTTTTTCTTTAGAAGAGAAATTCATACATTATAAAGTAGTTAAAGTTCAGTCAGATTGAAAAAGATTAATGACTTTGACAGTTGATATTTCAAATTTTCTACTTTGAGGAGGAGCATAATTTTTACATTTTTGATTCATATATTTTACATAAATTTATCATTTCTCCTTCCATATCTATCAAGTAAGGAAATAAATAGTATAACAGTATAATTAGTAAAGTAGAAATAAAATTAATACATGTATATAAAATATGAAATTGTACAAGAAAATCGTATTTATTTCCATAGTACGAGATGCTGAACTTGAAGCAGAACAATGAGCGTCTCCAACGACTAGTGACCTCGAAGTCGCTCACCTCATCACAGTCCTCTCTACCCAGTGACCCAGATCGACGTTTCAGCATGACCGAGGTGGCGTCGAGTGTCGCAGCGTTGTCGAACGGCGACGTTAGTTCCACGGCCGATCAACTGGAAGACCTTAACGTCTCGGTCGAACACTCCGTGGTGCCGTCGAGCGCGTCAACCGCGGAACCGGTTCTCGAGCAAGACACTGACGGCAAGAGGATCAATGTGGCTGTCTATCTCGGCAGTGAGCGAAATTTCAACTACAATTTGATCACCGGGAGCTCCGCCGACGGCACCGTAGGCGAGCCACCGCACTGCGTGATCGCCAACGTGTGCATCAGCAACAAGACCAGCTGGGACGCGCTGGACTCCATGGTGAGGCGCTGCTTCAAGGAGTACGTTTCTCGGGTGGACCCCGTGACGAATCTGGGTCTTGGCGTCGAATGTGTCGCCGCGTATCATTTCGGCGAGGCTTCCAGGTACGTATTTAATTAAAAAAAAAGAAAACTAAAATATCCAAGATTTTAAGTATATATAATAAACGGGTTTTTAACTCCATAGGAGCACTCACTAATAAGATTTGCCTTTTCTATCTTCATATAAATAATTAAAGCTTCTCTGTTCACTTTACAGATGCACTACCGATTCGCAGCATCCCGAGTTGTTACCCTGCGGTTATCTAGTCGGCCACGTGAAGACTATCTATCTAGTGTTGTCGGGATATTCCTGGCTGGCGGTAGACACCTTGATTCCGCGCTCCATCGTTCAGCGATTGATTTCTCTTCTGACAGAACATCGCAGAGTGATTCTATGCGGTCCAAGTGGTACGGGAAAGAGCTACTTAGCCGGAAAACTGGCGCATGCTCTAGTAGACGCCGACAGTGACACAAAAGATGCTGCCGCCGTTGCGACTTTCAACGTCGATCATAAGTCCAGTAAGGAATTGCGCCAATATCTCGCGCATATCGCCGAAAGATGCGATTCGAACGCCGCAGATGAACTACCTAGAGTGATTATTTTGGAAAACCTTCAACACGCGGCATCTCTGGGTGAACTCTTCAGCGGTCTTTTAGGAACCAGGCATTCATCGTGTCCTGCTATCATCGGTACTATGAGTCAGGCCACCTGTAGTACCACCAATTTGCAGTTGCATCATAACTTCAGGTATTTTCACTCTTGTAAATACATATTTAATTTATAATTTTAACACAATATACAGGGTGTCCCAGAATTGTCGCGCCAATTTTCGTGAGCAGGTAGAGTGGACCAAACTGAGTCGAAAACTCCTCTACCATTTTGCAATTTTCGCAATAGTTAACGAGATATTAATTGTTAAAAATGGCCGTATTAGACCGGCCCTCCGCTGAATACAAGCGCGCGGCGAGATACGACCGCCCAGCGTCATTGTTACCAAGATCGCGAGGAGTTGTTTTCTACAAATGGCAAAAAACAGGGGGACAATCGCAGCTCAGAACCGCCGCTTTTAGGCATTGCCGCGTTTAGTAAACAACTCCTCGCGATCTTGGTAACAATGACGCTGGGCGGTCGTATCTCGCCGCGCGCTTGTATTCGGCGGAGGGCTGGTCTAATACGGAGGTTTTTAACAATTAATATCTCGTTAACTATTGCAAAAATTGCAAAATGGTAGAGGAGTTTTCGACTCAGTTTGATTCGCTCTACTTGGTCACGAAAATTGGCGCGACAATTCTGGGACACCCTGTATATGTAAAATTATCTTAGCAATTTCTAGATCTAATGTTTTTATGTAACTAAAAACATTAGATCTAGAAATTGCTAAGATAATTTTACAAAAAGTCGTGAACTAAAAATCCTCGATAAGAAATTAAATGTTAAAATTTAATGTCAGAATTATTAAATATATTACAATACATCTTACTAAAATGTTGTATATGGTATATACATAGTTAAAATGTAATATATTTAATCTTTTTAATTAGATGATGAAGGGATAATATCGATTTCTTAATCAACTTGATTATGTAATTAAACAGGTGGGTATTATGCGCGAATCATATGGAGCCGGTCAAGGGATTCTTGGGACGTTATTTGAGAAGGAAATTACTGGAGCACGAACTGCGCGAATGCGCTGGGACGAGGAACGCGGAAATGGCGGCAGTAGTCGAGTGGCTGCCGCGAGTATGGCTGCACCTTAACAAGTTCCTAGAAACCCATAGCAGCTCCGACGTTACCATAGGTAAGTGGAAATATTGAAAACACATATCTATATTTCAAAAGAGCTGAATTTTTTAGTCCAAAAAATCCAATTTAAATTAAAAATTCTCAACACTTTCATGTCTTTAAAGTATCTTAATATCACTCTTAATATACAACAGTAAAATCAATGATTTTTAATCGCGAAATTTAAAGAAATTTACGGACCTGCAACGTAAAATTCTACTTCTTTTGCTATCACCGATAATTACAAATAATAATAATAATAATGCTAATAATTTATCAGGACCGCGGCTCTTCTTATCGTGTCCAATGGAAGTGGCTGGTTCTCAAGTGTGGTTTACCGACTTGTGGAACTATTCAGTGATACCTTACCTGGTGGAAGCAGTCAGGGAAGGATTGACATTGTACGGAAGACGCGTAAGCGGGAACGGAAATGGTGAGGCCACATGGGAGGATCCAGCGCAATTTATCACGTCCAGCTATCCATGGCTCTCGACGCACGCCGTGCACGGCGGTAGCGACGCTCTTCTGCGTCTGAGACCCGAAGACGTGGGATACGATGTCGTCACCAGCGGACACACTTCTGGTGTCGGCGCCTCCAGTGTAAAGAGCCTTGGAAGTACCCACAGTGATACCGAGGGAGATCCTCTGGTTAGTATTCAAAATATACAGATTCAAGAACTTCAAAACACAGATATTTAAGCGATACGAGGAATTTTATTATTCGGAAAATTGAAAGGAAGTATCCTGCGATTTGTGATTCTCTCGAATTGAAGAATATAATAATAGTAATGATAATTTCTACATAAATTAATTATATATTTTTATCGCGTCATGGGAAATATTCTTCTAAATAAATTGCAATTGTAACAAAGAAAAAGAAGTTGAAATTTACATAATTCTATTACATATCTTCTAGTATGTACATATGTCCTAGTTATAGAGAAATTTACTGTTTTATTTATGTTGCTTTGTATGTAAGAACTATTCAATGATAATCAAGAACCTTATTAATTAATCGAGTCCAATTTTCTTGGATCTATTTTTACAGCTTAATATGCTGATGAGGCTGCAGGAAGCGGCTAATTACTCGAGTCCGCACAGCAACGACAGCGACTCGGTGACCTCTCTTGACTCGTCCCATACACGCCACTCGGAGGATTTAAGCAGCTCGACATCGTCGTCAAGAGGTGTAGAATCGGCACTCTAAATTAGTAAGATATGAACAAAATTTATCGCCGAAAAGTCGACACACACGCGTATCGATTGTTCCAATTAAAAATCCTACAAAAAATACAGATCAACAAGTCTCACAAGTAAACAAGCATTCCGATCGCCGAATTCAAAGCAAGAGGACATTATTTATGAAAGGTAACTATTAACGGAGAAATATTCTTATGAGGGAACACAATCAGCGCAATGTTTCTAAGATTAAAATTCCAGAAAGAAAGTTACATGTATCGCTAAATTTTCTTCCGAGATAAGAACTTAGTTAAACATTGACGATAATTCTTATCGTGATAAACATCAAATTACATATTTAAAGATCCTCTGAAATACAATAAGATTGAAAGAAATCACGAAGCGCCAGCTATTTTAAGGCCACACTATTTTAATACCAACAATAGCTTCGTAATGATCTAAGAGGGATTCAAAATGCCTATTAAAGCTGGCCTAGATTTATAGATTTCTACGTGCATCCAGCATCTAGGTGTGATATGTAATATTAAATAAATGATGAACGGATGAGCGACAACTCTTCGCTTCTAAGAAAAATAGATAAACCGAAAGAAATCCATTCTACAAAGATAAGTTTTACATTTTTGGAACTGAGAGAGTTAAATCTTTCTGGTTAAGCTAATGATTTGGAAAAATAAATAATTTTATTTTTATTTATTTTATTTTTAATTTATTTTATTTTACGGAAAAGAAAAGAATTCTAGCGTTAATAGAGAATCTTAACTTCTTGCTAGAACATTTCAGATAAATTCTGAATAAATTTTTCAATTTAATTATATCGTCGGAACTTATTTCTTGAAAGAATTAATAACATCATAGAAATATTAAAAGTGTGATTTTATGAAATAATCGTTGATTTCTTTCGGTTTATTAATTTTTCGTAGAGCGTACACGCGAACCCGATGCAATAATTTCTACACGCTGCCGTTTGCGGAATTCTATTTTGATGGGACGCATTTTTTCATTCACGACGAGATGCGAGCGCGCAATTAGAAAAAAAATTGCATCCATCTTGTTGTTTGATGTATACAGTATTAATGGAGGTGCAAAAAAGGAAGGCGATTTCGAACCGAGAAATCCTCAAAGAAGAGATGGAGAATCTTCTCTCGTCCGACTATTTTTCAGGTAAAATTATCTAAATGCAGACAGATCTCAAGGATAAATAAGCAGACGATTCTCATTCATATAAGCAGAAATGAGCGAGTGAGTTCGAAAGGATCATGGTCTGTGCAAAAATAGTCTATTTATACATACTTTGCTACGAAAGCTCTATTTAATTAAAAAATGTTAATATAATTATATATATATAAATAGTATATATACATTCATACCTGAACGATGATGGCGCTAAATATTATATATATATATTACAAAAATGAAATTTCTAATTAGTTCGTAAGATACGTGAATAATTCTGGTCATGTAACGTTGTAAATACGAGACACAAAGCAAGATAGATTACGCTAGATGTGCGAACTCGATTCAAAGGCCCACACGAATGGGCCCCGATATCTCTTGTGATAATTTTACTCTTATAGCCTTTCTTGCATACTTTACAATTAAAATGTATCATATTTCGCAATCGCTAACCAAATTTTCTTTTTATATCCGAGAAGAAATCTTTTTTATGAGAGTAATAAATTATTAATTTCATCATGATAAAATATTTATTTTCCGTTAAAAAAGATTGCTCGAGAAAATTTATGGTGACTACAATTCTGTGACCAATTTTATTCTCAATTGCTTAATTTGAAAATTATTATGTATTCCACACAAGTTATAACTTCCTAAAAATTTAACAGTTTTATATAGTCTCATAAAAAAATATATAAGAAAAATGAAAATGTGATGCTGACTGAAGAATTACAATCACAGGAGATAATACGGCGTCCATGAAGACTATATATAATGTATATGATCGGTGGCATGATGTTCCCAGTTGCGATGAAGTAAAAAAAAAAAGGGGACACGTCAACGTTACACATACGATAATACAATCGCATATACAGGTTTTTTACGTTTGTACCGTATTTATATATACGCTGTACACAGCGCTGCACTCCAAACTCTATTCAAATAACGATAATTAACTGTGTCATCAAATAAATCGCATTCAAATCTGTCTTGTCGATATTTTTCATTTCAAATTTTATATTCTATCAATTAAGAAAAAAATCATCATATTTCAAGAGATTATTCATGGTTAAAAAATTATATTCTTTCTTCAAGCAATAATTAGGATATTAATATCAATATTACAAGAAATTTTTAAAAATATATTTTTTTGAACAAAATATTTAAAATTAAGAATGTAAGCTTAAATTAGGAATTTTTATCTTATATCTTTCTTCTTAAAAAAAAAAAATGTTCTGCTTGAAACATGTATAATTGATGATTTTTTTATTAATTTAATTAATATAATTTTAAAATTTAATTTAATTTTTAATTAGATAATAAATCTTCATATCTATCTACTTTTTACAAGAATTTACATTTTTTTATATATATATACAGGGTGTCCCAGAATTGTTGTACAAAATTTTATGAACCGGTAGAGCGGACGAAACTGAGTAGAAAAGTCCTCTATCATTTTGCAATTTTCGCAATAGTTAACGAGATATTAATGATTAAAAATAGCCGTATTAGCTCGGCCCTCCGCCGAATACAAGCGGGCGGCGAAATACGACCGCCCAGCATCATTGTTAACAAGACGCGCGAGGAGTTGTTTACTACACGCGGCAATGCCTAAAAGAGGCGGTTTTAAGCTGCGATTGTTTCCCCTGTTTTTTGCCATTTATAGAAAACAACTTTTCGCGATCTTGGGAACAATAATGCTGGGCGATCGTATCTCGCCGCGCGCTTGTATTCGGCGGAGGGTCGGGCTAATACGGCGATTTTTAATCATTAATATCTATGTTAACTATTGCGCAAATTGCAAAATGGTAGAGAACTTTTCTACTCAGTTTCGTCCGCTCTGCCGACTCACGAAATTTTGCACAACAATTATGGGACACCCTGTATATAACCGACTCGTTCTAAAAATTATTCTTGGACTACCGATGATCTAAAATCACATTCGAAATGTACTTCTTTTTCTTCAAGCAATTTTCTACTACGGCGTAAACGGTGAGTAATCTTCTATCCATGGCACTTAAGTGCGCCTCCGTGATGAGTGGAGAAACATCTGACATTTCAGCTTCATGTGCAAGAAGTCTACGTAATGCGATACTCAAAGATCCACCACTAAACAGTCGCAACCTATCCCACATAGTTTTATGAATCCTGGAATAAAATTTTTTCAACTTTATTTTTTTTTAATTACTACCTTTTCTTAGTTTCTAAGCACGATAATTAAAGAAGAGACTAAGGAAAATTTCTAAGATAGTTTTTAACAAACAGATTTAAGAATTCTCATAGTAAGTAGCAAATTATACTCACATGCAGCATTGATAGAGAGGCGCCAAAATGTCGAGGTGATCTACATCAGGATTACTTAGGCTTTTTCCATTATCGATCAACAACACCGCGGGATTGTGAAAATTGTTCTGCGCGAGTTCATAATGATGCCGATCACCATTGTCCATTAGGAAGTCGAAAATCGCCGTATCGATCAAGTCCAAGAGTCTACTCGACGATTGCGGCGAATAAGCCTTGGAGTCTTTCACCTGAAAGACAAATCAATTGTATATTTTCGACATTATAAATATATACTTTTTCATTATATTTATATAAACTTTATGTTTTTACAATCTTAATAATAAAAATACTTTATCACAATAGCCTTCATCTATCTCCCACGCAGCAAGTTTGTTTCTTTTATAAGTCCGCTGCCAAGGATGACGATGCTTAACCAGTTTTAAATATCGCGGAAGCCAAAAGATGAGGGCACCCTCTAATACGTCCCCCGTTCCACAGACAGGGTCGGCTGGTGAACAATAATGACAAACGCCGTACAGACACGTATCATTACCTTCCTGATACATGGTTGTGTATAATGCTGGCGTCGCGCGGTTTCCAACTTCTTCTTTCAGATCAACTATAAGAATGTACATTTTTTAGTTCATTAATTTACAGCAAAAAATGTTGACTTTAATTTATCAGAGAAAAATAATTATAATTAATTAAAGTTTTTATTGCAAATTCTTAAAAATTCAATTGAAATTAAAGTAAACTGAAACATAATTTATATAGCTCTTTTTTAATCTGCTCATTTTGTTCAACATAATATAACATACGTTTTCGTATAACTGCGAGTGGTACTCTTCGCAACGCCAGCAAGGATGATAAGTGAAAAGCAACCACTTCAGCGTTGTGGCGATCCTTGCCGTGATACACTGGTCCATGTATAACAACATCTCTGGGGTACCACTGCGGCTTGAATAACGCTTTTACGTCGTTCTCGAGATTGAGCATAAGCTTCAGCTGCGTACCTACTGGAGCGTTATCCGCACGAACCACTCTAGATCTTCGCAAAACTTCCAGAATAGTACCCAGTTCCGGTGCTGCTGGCGGAATTAGCTGATGTGCATCTGGCCACTATACATATAGTACAAAATGATGTTCATACTTTTATTATTTCTTGAATTTATTTGTCTTTCGGGCAAATATAATTTATAAAGATATAATCATAAATTAACAGAATAGTCTTATTTCTTAAAATTGGTTGAGGTAAAAAAACTATCCAACTTGTCTCAAAATATAAATTAAATTAAATTTAAATTTATTATAAAATATATAGAGATGACGGAAATCATTTCTTTCCAATTTCTATACGAAATTACGAAATTAAAAAATTTTAAAGCATCTCTTAAGAAATTTAACACGCCAAGAGATTGTTAACTAACATTATTATTGGGAATATTCCAGATATCTTCACGGACATTCGGCATTATCGTTAGCTCGGCTAGCAACCGTTCCAGAATGAGAGTGTAGCTGGTATTCTGTTTAAAATATTTGGAGGGCAGCGTACGAATCTCCTCTTTGATTCTCTCGCCGATATCCTTTGCGATTGATCTCAATTGCAGCAAATCTTTTTCATTGGATCGCGAGGACACGGGATCTTGCCCGGCTTTCGGTTCAGGTAAATTTTTGGCGTAAATCCTTTGCGAGGAAGAACTCTCGACGATCATGCGGATGAAGTAGATGTTTACACTGAGGACCAAGATCAAGAGGATGCTCAAGGCGAAAACAGTGCAACGTCGGCCAATCATCTGCAATTTTTATAAATTTTTTTACAATCTCATGTGATGTGATGATATGTATATCACATATAATTCTTTAATAGTAATCCCTAGCAGAAAAGTAACAAACTGTGCAGTAATAAATTGGCCAGTAATTGTTGTTGCTTAGTAATTTTATTACTTATGCAATAATAAAATTACTAAATAATAGTGATTTATTTACTGGCCAATTTATTATTGCACAGTAATACTTTTCTGTAAGAAAATTATTACAAGTCACCAATTTATTTCAAAAATAACTATTTAATAGATTATATATTTATTATTTATTGTTATTAATAATTAAAAATTAAATAATTTTATGCAGCTCAAATTCATCAAAAAATTACATATATGTGTATCTCAATGATTTAATTTTTATTAACTTCTTGTAAAACACTAATTACAATGATAATATTTCAAATTATTATATTTTCATTGAGATAAATACATCTTTTTCCTATTCACAAGCTTAGGTTGCAAGTAGTGGAAATATGAATTTTTCAGCTTTTTTAAATATCAAAGAGCCAAGAATTCCAAGATTTCCCGCGTCACCGGCGACCATTTACGCAATTTCTGCTTGGCACTATGGCGACTTTGCAACGTGACTTTATGATTTTTGTGACGTTGCTCGCCTCAGTATCAATACAGTCATCGTTACCTATAATTAACCAAGTTTCTAGCTGGATCATAATTATACAGATACACGTGGGCTCTAACGCGAAACATCTTGTAATACTTGATAAAAAGACGATAGAACACTTATTCGAACGGTCAAACGATCGATATTAATGTACGTATTAATGAACGCGATAACGTAAATTCCGATCCTCATCCTTACCTTGGAGCAATTGGCCACGCATCCGCTGTCACCTGTTAACTCGCGTCTGTCTCATCCTTCGCCGATTGCCGCCGACGTCTCATCCGCGTCCGGCCACCGCCGCCATTTTTACTCACCACTCCACTTCAAGGCGCGCCGCAGCGACGCGTCCCGACGTTCGATCATTTCATTCATTCACCTCGTTGCTGCGGTGTGAATGAAACTCTTTGACATTAAGAAACGCTTTTACAATTCTAAATTTAACTCGTTTTTATAGAAAATGAGTAAAAATGTCTACTCATGCATTAGAAATTAAATGTAACTTTGCAACTAACTTTGCAACTAACAACTATCTGAAACATTCAGAGACGTTTATAAATTATTTTTATGATCTTAGTTCACTTTAGATCGAGCTATAATTTACGTTGGATTTCAAAGAGAACTTTGAAAAGGAAACAATTAGCTTTGAAGTAATCGTCTAAAAATATTCTACAATTGTTATACGATTAAAATTGACATGAAATTATCGCTGCTCAATGCGCACAATTTAAGCTATGTTATACATATCTATACGACGATATCGTTTAGCGCAAAGAAAAAGCACATCCTTTTCCTCTTTCACTTGGATAAAATACTCGAGGCAAAATACATCGCGGGATATACAATGAAAAGCAACAGTGACAGTGACGAATTTATTTTATAAAAAACATGTAAACTACATGTGAATATAGAGTTGAACTTTAGTTAGATTTATATTTCGCTTCGGAAAACATTCCCCCTTGCGAACACGCATGTGCACATGCTGATGATAGAGATAATGATTGTAGTGGCGGTGATGATGACTCGGCTCGGTCGCTTTTTTTTCCTTAATGTCCGTTACATGTTAATTCGTAGAAATAATTAAATATGTACACAATGTGTAATCGTTTTTGTCTCATTCCTTTTCCCTTCGTTGCCTCTCGCGTTCGCGTGCCAACTCCATGGCATAATCATACGGCGAGCCTCTTCTGAAACCGAAATGAGATGATCCTTTAAGATGTAATATTCAATCAAGACTCTGAAGAGATCTCCAGTCTCGCGTCTATCCTTACTTATCCCGATGTCGGTCTCTGTCGCGATGACGATCCTTGCTCCGATCTCTATACGATTTGTCTTTGCTACGGCTTCTATAATCCCTCTGCCTTCTATTTCGGTCACGACTGCCAGATCTTCTGCCGTGCCGGTCTCTCTCACGATCCCGTTCACGAGCCTTTTCTCTGTCACGCTCCCTCAATCTCTCGCGTTCTCGATCGCGCTCTCTATTCTTGTCCTTACGGTCCTCATCGGCTCTGCAAAGAGACACGTTTGAACGGAAGTATGACATTGGTTGTCTCGATTGCAAGACTCGATATATGCGCAAAAAAAACAAAAGATATTTGTACATATTTTATCTATTTCCAAAGTCGACTACTGTACATTAAAGGCAATAATTTTCTAGACAAATTTATCCTCGGGTCTCCCAAGACAAACGCGCGAACTATATATCTTTCTAGCTTCTACATCTCGAAATACGTAGGACGTTTAAATTTCCCAAAATTATTGATGAGATAATCCCTATACATTTATCCAAGTATTATTTAGTAACGTGATCGTTGTATTCATACCACGTGGACGCACCTGGCACGCCACTGGCTCATACGTTCGGCCTCGCCCCACTGAGCCTCGTTGTCGGGGATATGTCGGGGTTGCTGGTTACGCGATGTCAAATTACCATTATCCTTGCGTCCGTCTTTGTTGCCGTACTTGCCGTGGCTGTTAAGAGTGATCGGCGGTTTAGCGTTTCGCGCGTTCACCTGCTGTTGCGGAAAACGCTCGGCCAATCGCAGCTCCAAGTCCTTTTGGATCGGTACCGGTATCCGCGGAAACAGCGTGGAGAACCACTCGAGTTTGGTGAGGAATTGCTTGAGAATGTCGCCCATTTTCATCGTTTGCCCGCCGCCCGCCTTTACATCTAACTCCTCCTCGTCCTCCAGATAATCGCTGTACCAGCTGAACAAGTCTGCCGGTGGCTGTGTGTATCTAATCGTAAGCGTATTGCATATATATAAAATCATAATCGTAAGCAGTTTATAACTTGACTCGAAGACGGTTAGACGTCGCGAGTCTAGCCTACAGGGTCTGGAATATTCAAGTGACTACTCGCAGCAGCCTTCATTAGTGTATCCATGCTAAATCAAGCAGATTTATTCCCTTAACTGCCATGCGTATATACATACGTACGTACACATGTACGACTATTAATCCTTTATTCGTGATAAGGGATTAATAGATTTATATCACATTGATATTTTACATAACTTTCAAGTTTACAACTTATAATTATGCCAAAACTGAAAGATATAAAAAGAGATTAAATAAAATTAACTGGCAAGCAAATATAACTAATTTTTTCAAAATGAATCTTTCAACTAAAAATATATTTCCTGAAAACAAAAATTGCGATAAAATTATTCTGCATGCGTTTAATTAAGATATTAAGACGACGATTAATGTATGAGATAAGACTCACCTAATATACATAAATCCTAAAGCGCGTATGTAGGGTGAGTCCGGATGATTAATGAGCCCATTCAGCTGCTTCCTAGTTAGCCTCAGCGTGAAGAGTTTGTACAGCAGACAATACGCCGTGGAAACAATTCCGCCAGCTCCCACGCCTCGTACCTGCATGAACCGCTAAATTTACACCCCCCTAGTCAGTTGAATCACATTCGTGTTACCGTACAATATATGGACCGAGTACATGCTACTCTGCAATTAAGTGGTGCGGTTAACACTCTGCGTGATAGACGACAGTAATAGTACCAAGATGTTTAAATTCTTTTGCGTTGGCAATACTACCGTCGTACAAACTTTGCAATTTCAATTCACCAAAATTTTTCACTGTTTAATAATTCGACTGATAGGTTTACCAAAATCAAATGACACTTTCCTGCTGCATTGTGTTACATTCTATAACAAGTATTAGAACTCCACCTCTGCTTCATATCATTCGTATCATTCATATCATCATTGTAATTTTAACTTTTTATTTTTTCTTTAATTAAAAATAACGGTGTAATTTCTTGGTAAACATTTCAAATTTATCAAGTATAGCTGGACATTTAAATGACATGGGACAACAAAATGTTGAATAAAACAAAGAGCGAGAACGCAGTGATGGGTTCTACCAGTGTTTAAATTTCAAAAGTTGTCTTGTAACAATATCGCGTTATACAGCATCGAACTGCTGCATTCCAATCAGTGTACTACCCTTGTCTGATAATTCATCCATAGATCGCCGGTTAAGTGCAATACGAATATGTTTATTATACAAGCTATAATACGTTTATGCAACGTGCCTCACAAGCCTTAGACTTGCAACAAACGCATCATTGCGAATTATGGAAAAAAAAGTAAAAGGAAAAAAGTTTGACGTTCTTTCCGAGAAAACATACTCACGCCTCCACACATGCCGGTTTGGCCCGCAGTCTTTCTGCTACCTTTCTCCCATGGTTCTAGGTGAGAGACCTTATAGTAGATCTCGTCAATGACTTCGTGATAGGTCTTGAGTTCGTACAGATTCACCTTGAAATAATGTGACGACTGTATGTTGGTGAGAATCAAAGGATTCAAATTCATAGTCCTTTCATTGCCCCATAGCGGCAATACGTTTGACTTTTTAACCTCCTTTTGAGCTGGTTTACGTTCCTCATCGCAGCCACTTGAGTTATTCCATGGAGATCCTGAAACAAGAAGAATTCAGTGTGTCTCAACATCTCGAGTGATCGATATTATTATCGACAGGATATTAAAATGTTACGTCTATGCATAAACTAATTAACAGGTATATATAAACGCCAAAAGTGGAAAGGATAATTCTATAAAATAAAAAATTTTAGAAAAGCGATACTTTCTACATCATTATCTCGTTCCATGCATATCTTTTCGAGTAGATCGAAAGAATTCGCAAACGAGCATAAATGCCACATAATCGACAAATAATTAAAATTTAAAATTAATACGGTAAAGATCGGGAATCGCCGTGGAGCAGATATGCGAATTAAGGTTATGTTGTCTGAGGAACAAGGAAAGATAGAACCTTGTACGAAGAATAGGAAAAGGAATCAGAGGATCTTGGAGGACTAAATTTACTCACCATCCGCACCCTCGGCCTCCTGCACTTGCATTTTCGAGCGATTCGTCGGGTAGACTCGCGTGGAGTCTCCACATCGGTCGCGTCGAGGACGAACGAATGAACCCACTCAGCTTCGAAACGCTCTCTTCGGATGAATTTACACCATTCACACGAGGAAGAGGAAGATCTCCGACGCGACGGTCTCTCCGACGGTCGCCAAGAACCAGCCGCTATAACGTCTTTCGAGAGAAAAGAGGAGAGAGAGGTGAGAAATCGCCAGGTCTCTTATTACGTATGATGGACAAACGTACACATCCGGTTCTACATTGCGCGCGCGCGCAATACATCCCAAGATTACAACTGTCACGAGTAAAATATATTTTTGGACGAGCAGCTATCTAGAGATTTCCGTATTCTACCATAGGGTGCGTTCCACTTAACGCTCGCAACGCTTGCGGAATCATTTCATCCTTGTTTAATACTAGATGAACAACAAGGATAAAATGATTCCGCGAGAGTTGCGAGCGTTAAGTGGAACGCACCCATAATCGAATATATATCGTACGATGAATATTTTCATCAATTTCTACTTATTCTATCTTTACTAGAATTTTTAGACGCAACGTATGTGTGAGGAATTTGTTGGATAAAAGTGGTAACGTATTAGGTGAGAACTCACATATTTTTCATTTCTTTTCGCTGATTATAGACAAGTCGTCTAATTAATTACGCGAAAACGAACATATAATTCTATACCTCTTAATTTATGCTCTTGATTCTGACAACTGAACTCCATATATAATTCTTCAAGTTGACAAAATAATTAACGTATCCTTGTATCTTGTATTTTTTTTTCCAGAGTTCAACGATTATAGCAATGCTGATCAGAAGAAGCACATGTGTACTCCAACATTATCTGCGACGGAAGCTTCTAACCATCGATACCCTCTATTCCGTAGAATTGCAGAAAAATAGAAAAAATGCATACGAATACAATCAGATTCGCAATTTTAGAAATTTCGGTCATACTAGAAAAAAGTATCGCTTTGCCCACGCTTTCCCAATTATACTTTGTGGCACCCTTATGACCATAAACTTGTGTTTTGATTGGCAGCGGTAAGTCAATAATATTACAATCAAATAATCATGAATTACTTTTTATTCAGTATATCAAGGTATTATTACATTTTAGTATGCTTAACCTAGTACCTAAAGTAGATGCTGCTAGTATCCTGGTAGAAGAGACTCAGAATACTGAGAATGTGGAAAATATAGAACAGGAATTACAAAAGAAGAAGAAGAACAAGAGACAGAAGATTGGATTTCGCGATAGAAAGGTTTATTGAAAACTTGTACGATTTATAATAACATATATATGCGTGTTAAAATTCTTCAAGATTATTTCAATAAATATCGCAAAGCTAAGATTAATCGCATAATAAAATAAGAAAGAAAGACAGATAATAATTATGTGTCNATCGTTAAATAGAATAGTAGAATACTGTAGATGTCTTACAACATATTTTTGCTTCATTTGCGTCAACATGTATCTGTGCAGCAGAACGATGCAGGCTGCAGTGTTTTTACAGATAATAGAGTACGAGAACAGGATTAGAGCGTATTCGACGCCAGACAAAGTCTTTCGTTACTTCGCGACTGTGAAAGTAACTAGTTTAGAAGATACTGAAATCTATATGACACCTGACGATTTTCTCCGAGCTATCACCCCAGACGCACAACAGCCAAGTGGTAGGGCTCCCAAAATTTTCATTGAATTGGTGCCGAAATATAATCATGGAATGTTCACAATTCTTTACATTGAATTCTATTAACCACTACTTACCTGCTTCGCTCTGCTAACTAAAATATTTTTAATTAATAATACTAATTTTTCATCTGATATCAAGTAAAAACTTGTTTTCAATATTGGGCATGTATAACATTATCGCACAAGTATTAATTTTCTACGGTTAAAAGCCTATAATAATTTTGTCCTGTTTAAAACTCGCGAGTATCGATTAACTGTATGTATGCGCAGATAATAGAATATGAAAACCGTATGAGGCATTACTCTACGCCAGACAAAGTATTCCGTTACTTTGCAACCCTCCAAGTCACAAGCAACGACATACACGAAGTATTCATGACCCCAGATGACTTTTTAAGATCGATGACACCCGGCGTGAAACAGCCCGATGGTAATCCTCATGCGCCTTTCCTCATTTTCAATTTAAATGATCCTCGATTCAATATGTCGAATTGATGGTGAAGTGCTTGCTGATGTCTTGCGGTAGCTTCTTTGCACGTGCAAACTAACATCTTCAAGTTGTAATTTTTTCTTGATCAGATTATCGGATTTATATTATGAGACTACTATAATACTAGAAAACCGTATAATTATTATGCAATAATAAAATTGCATTAATTTTCAGGTCTTGGACTGGACCAGTATAGGCGTTATGATCCAAAGGTACATTAATTTAATAGATTCATTAACAAAATACTAAGCAAGGTATTTCTATGGAAATATTTCCCTTCTTTGTTTAGAATATTCACAACAAATTGGCATTAGAATTGGATGAAGATAGCATCTTCTATAAACTGGGCAGTGCAGGTCTTATTACTTTCTCCGATTACATCTTTCTGCTGACTGTATTATCAAGTAAGCTTCTTTATTGCTTATATTTCTATTTTGTCAATCTTTAATTGTGTAGCAGAAAGATCTTTGTAACAAGAAATTTATTTGAAATCTGTTTAGAGTACGTTTTACTCGAATAGATATCGACTAAACTCAAATGCATGATACAAGCATCAAATTTAAATAATTTAAATCTGTTTTATAGCTTCTAGACGTCATTTTGAAATTGCCTTCAGAATGTTTGATTTTAACGGAGATGGTGATGTCGATTCCGAAGAGTTTGGAAAAGTAGCAACATTGATACGGCAACAAACTAGTATAGGTACTCGACATCGCGATCACGCGTCTACTGGAAATACATTTAAGGTTCTCCTCATTAATATTTGCTATTATAAACAATAATATGTTAAGCGCTCGTTAATTTAAATGTATACGTGTATAAGAAACGGTGAGACTTGATTGGATCAAAATCTCAATTATTTTTTATTGTAATTTTAGGGAGTAAATTCTGCGTTAACAACATACTTTTTTGGGCCACAAATGAATCAAAAGTTGACAATTGAAAAATTTTTGGACTTTCAGCAACAACTACAACGAGAAATTCTGAGTCTTGAGGTACAAAATAATCAATCCCACAAATTTGATACTCGTCATTACCATACATCCACTAATTTGATATTCTTCATATTTGCTTATTGTACGTTTGTCTTTCTGTTTAGTTTGAACGACGAAATCCGGACGAGCACGGCAATATCACCGAGGTAGATTTTACGGAATTATTGTTGGCTTACGCTGGATATCCAGCGAAAAAAAAGGACAAAATGTTGAAGAGAGTGAAGAAGACGTGAGTGTGAAAAAAAATCAGTTTTTATATTTGAAATCTAGATTTTAATCTATATAATAGATTTAAATCTAGATTTTTTTAAGATTTTAGAAATTATTCTACAGTTAAATGTATGTGATTATGCATAGCTTTAAAGAAAATCCAATAGGGATTAGCAAGGAGGAATACCTCAAATTTTTCCATTTTTTAAACAACATTAACGACGTTGATACTGCTCTGACATTCTATCACATTGCTGGCGCAGCTATCGATCAAGGTATATGAAATAATTGTGACTAATATTGGTTGTAAAAAGTAGTAGCAGTTTAAAATATCAAGCAAACTGCATCCTTATTGATATATTTGTTTATTCATACGTAATTTTGTATGATATTGCAGCGACATTAAAACATGTAGCAAAAACTGTAGCGCATGTTGATTTGAGTGATCATATTATTCAAGTGATATACACAATTTTCGACGAAAACAGTGAGTTAATTTTTATCAATAGGAATACTATTTGCATTAAAGCAGAAAAGCCACATTTTATTTTCTTACAAGTAGCATGGATAACATTGATATATCTTATAAATATGTATTAAATGTACGAGATATTTTAATATCTTATATATTTTAAATAATTAAATTTATTATCTTGTTTCCCAGTGGATGGACAACTTAGCAATCGGGAATTTGTTGCCGTGATGAAAAACCGTGTGCTTCGCGGTCTGGAAAAACCAAAGGATACTGGATTTGTCAAGTTAATTCAGTCCCTAATAAAGTGTGCAAAACATAGTAATCTCCTGTCATATGATAAATAATTGAATAATTCAAATGTTACTTCTTAATCTTCGTTAGTGTTTGCTTCATTAATTGTAATTTATAGAGAGAAATAAAATACTGTGAAAATAGAGGATTATAATATTTGGAATAATTTTACCACTGTCGTATGTATTACATGTTCGTAAAAACTATACATTCACATTTTAAAATAGATTCTACATCAATGATGCATAACGCTAGTACACTTTCACTATTCTAGTAAATAGAGCGTACCATCCGAAAAAAAGTCGCGAGGTATAGAGACCATAATTCCTCCTATTTAATAGCGTTCAGTACTTCGCCTTCAGTCAACGGATTGCTTACTTTCTCACATTGCAAGTTTCAAACTGTACTAAATATAACAATGCAGACAAAATATAATTTTAATTTACTTTTGACACAAATGGCAATGATAATACTTGTCATAAATTTTGTCACGGCCAATTTATTGGAACAACTTACAGAAATGGCTTTAACAGGTAAGTAATGCGTAAATTACAAATTCGAATTGTGCGTCGCATCTTATTATATTAATTTGTTTTAATTATAATTAAATTCACAAATTGTGAATAAAGAAGATACCTCAAAACAGGAAAGAATGGAGGATATTTTGTCGATGGGACAGTACTTTCAGTGAGTAAAGGTCTTTTTAAATGATTTAAATAATTGTTTGTGTGTGTGTGTGTGTGTGTGTGTGTATGGTGTGTGTAACTCAGGTAATTTAGGAGTAGTAGTAATTGATGGTTGTAAATATTTTTTAATTGACGTTTATCTCTCATATGATGTAGGGATATATTTTCGGAACATCTGGCACCTCTTAAAATTGAATTTGGTCATGTCTGTGAGAATCCTACGGAATGGGAACAAAGATTCGAACGAAATGATTTTGATAATAATCGTTATAGCGGCAAGGTAATCACCTTATTTCTTGATTATACATAAAAAATATTAATTTACACGCAATGTCATTTAGAATCATCGTATTTTATATTTTAATGTAATTTTGTATTTTATATACGTGTTGGAACATTCTTTCAATCTAAATAATATTCATCGATTTATTAACATTTAAATATAGAGTTCTTTATTGCATTTCAGGTAAAATGGGGCAATAAAAATGGAGAGTATGGCGAACAGTATTGGGACTTGAATCATTAACTTTAGAGACATAATTATTCATAAACAAATATTGATAATCTGTATTTAATAAAAATTTTTTGCTTGAAATTATTTCTATAATTTATTCCGATAGACAAGATAATCGTTGTAAGATAAAAAATTTTGTAAATAGTTGGAAGGTTTAAAATTATAACAAGTTTTTATCTTATTGTTAAATTAAATTAAAATTACAAAATGTTAAAAGTAAATTCAGAAAAGGAGAAATTGGTATAAACGAGAAAATACTAGAGTTGTGAGAGCCTAGCACGAGCATCGGTGGTTCAGTGGTAGAATGCTCGCCTGCCACGCGGGCGGCCCGGGTTCGATTCCCGGCCGATGCAGCATTATTATTTTTGTTCACGCGAATGATTTGTAATTTTTAAAGAGACGGAGCAATATTGTTCAATTTAAAAAATAAATTTTTCTAAAATTTTATGTAATAAAAATTTTACAAAAAAAAAAGTAATCTGCATCGGCCGGGAATCGAACCCGGGCCGCCCGCGTGGCAGGCGAGCATTCTACCACTGAACCACCGATGCTTCTGCGANTATCGCTTCTCTTATTAATCTAATATAGTTGAAAGTGTGATGTAATTAAAATTGAAAGTCGCAATTTAAAAAAAAAAAAATTGAAACTGTCATAGAGGCGATAATTACGAAGGAAATCATGGTGGAGATCGTAGACAGACTAGCGGTATTCCCGACATCCAGCTCGTACACGAGCGTGAAATGCCGTTTGACCTGCGCCAGGAGGGGTCGCGATGTACTCGCGAAACGGGTTGACGGTCTCTTGATCCGATTTCGCGTGATCCTGTTGCAATTGCTCAAGAACAAGTCGCAACTCGGCCAAGTTATGAGGGACGCGGCCTTCTCGTTGGTCGAAGTCAATTACGCGACAGGTGGAGTGAACGAGCTTGTGCTGCAGGCGGTCGACAAGGCCAAGACCAAGATTCAATCGAGAGAGGAGATCATCGGTGGGATTCGGCTGTGGATCTACGAGCCCTTCCGCAGCGGCGCCGACCCCTTCGAGTTCGCCGGATTAGCTAGGGGCGGTCAACAAGTGATTACTATTCGCCATATGTTGCCCGCACGAGATAAACGGGCCCGTCGTTTTAATTTTATCAATCGCAAGCATCGCTGCGAGCGGTGTGATACGTCAACAGGTGGCTAGACTGAAGATCGCGTACGGAAGAGCGATCGATCTGCTGGTTGAATTAGCGTCGTTGCAGCGCAACTTCCAGATCCTCGACCGGGCGGTCAAGGCGACGCGTCGTCGCGTAAACGTTCTTCGGCACATCATTGTACCTCGGCTGGAACGGACCCTCGCCTACATCATCACTGAGCTCGACGAGTACGAGCGAGAGGAATTTTATCGTCTTAAGAAGATACAGCAGGGGAAGACGAAGCGATGCGTTGGACGCGTCTCTTGCTCGTTCACTCGGTGCGCCAACATGCTCGACGACACAGACGAGGACCTTCTCTTTTAATCCTTCGATCGTCACGCTATTTTTTTCTAAACCTAACCAAATCGCCGCCGTGGAGATCGTGAGAAAACCTCATATATAAAAAATCAATTTATAGTTTTTACGTCAAGAACTCAACGTTCTTTCTACATTTATATTTTTCAAGTTTGTATTTTATTATGAAAAAAGAAATGCGTTTTACTGCACATCTTTTAAGGAACCTTCACTGAACGACTGAAGAGTTAATACGAAAGTTACGAAAAACCGTGATTCAAGGGCGGCGATACAATTTCGAGAGCGCGCTTTCGAATATAGCGGCATGAACGTGAATAATAAACTTTCCATCCCTTTCAAATGAGGAAGAAGCAGGAAGTCACCCCGCGATAAATATCGAAGAATCTCTAAACACAACGAGGAGCCAGCGAGGAAACGAGTTAGAAACGAGAATACGAGAGAAGGGGAAACCGAGCTGTGGGCCCAATTATACCAAGAAGATACAGGCCGTAAAGCCAGCCTTAACCGCTGCCAAACATCGGGATATGATAATGAGAACGTGACCGCTGCTCTTCCCTCCTTCCTAATCTTGATGGATCTCGTAGGTGTAACAGCTGCTGAAAATCCCAAATTGCCAGACATTCTGTGTGTGTGTGTGTACGTGTGTATGTCCAATTTTTACATAAAATTATAATTATAATCCTTTAACACCGAATGAGTTTCCTTGTTATTTGCCATTGTGCGTTATGCACTGTAAACTCCTATGGATTGCCACTGCTCCTCAATATTCAATATATAGTATATGAATTTGATATAAATATTGTGAAATTTGATAACAATGAGATAAAATTAGCGACATATTGAGTGAGCCTTACTAATTTAAATTCCACTTGTTAGTCATAATTTTACCTTCCTTTTACTAAAAATTAAGGAAATATTGAGTAGCGGCGACTTACGGAATAGTTAAAAATTACTCAAATTGAGTATAATTTGACACTACGAGTTTAACAGTGTGTATATTTTTTGCGATACGAGTCGACGTGTAGAATCTGGAGAGACTCCAATATAAAAGACCAATTTATATCTTCTACTCCGAAAACTCAACTTTTTTGTTTAGATTTTCGAATTCATGTAGAATATCATCCAAAAAAAGTATTTTACGTTCAAAGTGATTTCTCTTATAATCTCATATTCCAAGCTCACTGTTTTACAGCAAGCATATTTCTCTTTCAATAAAGTGAAAAATACTTTTTTCTCTCTTAAATACTCTTGTTTATACTGTTTTTTCTCTTGATTTCAGAAGAATACTCTTGAGATCAAAATAAGAGTAAAATCCTCTAAGATTTAAAGAATTCCACGTAAGTCAAAATTATTTTCTTTTTGGGTGATATAAAATCTTAATTTGGAAATGATATTAAAAATCTCGCGCAACAGTTGGAGAGTTAAATAGTGCATTCTCTCCCTTTTTGCCATAAATTATATACATGTATATGTACAAAGGATTAAAAATAATTCTGCGCCGCATAGCGAACGCAGAGTGATCAGAGTCGATCGGGTCAATCGACTCGATCGCCAGACGCGGCGAAGGCGCGGACGACGGTGTAGTACGGATTGTACGGTGTATAAGAGCACGACGGAAATCCCTGCCTGATGGAGAGGGGAAGCCAGAAGGCTCTGTAAAGAAGCGAACGAGCGAAGGAAGGGTGGAGGGGAGGGATAAACAGACGTCACGCTAGGGCGCGATCCGTGGACGAGCGCGTTTTCAACCTCGGCTGGCGGCCCGCCATTGAGGCGTTGAGCGTTCAGTCGCACGGAAACCTCGGACGAGGTAGGAGAGCGCGTTGCGGCCGTGCATTAATTCCGCGATTAACTCGCGTTAAGTGCATCATGAGCCGCCCGAGGGATCTATGCAGCACGCGCGATCACTTTCTGTGATTGGCCCGACGCACGCGGCGTTTTCTGCGTGAAAACGCGAGCGATTACGCGCGACCGCCTTTGTGATCGGCGACCCGCTGCTACGTTCACGCGTTCGAAAACGCGCGCGTGTCGCGCGTCACACGCTGGATCGTGAAATTGTGAATCGTGGATTGTGGATCGTTAATGATCGTTGCTGCGTACGTACGTGCGTGCGTGCATATGTATATGTGTGCGTGCGTGCGTACGTACGCGTGTGCTCGCGTGAATGGTTAGCAAACTGTCCCTTTTCGGGAGAGAAATAAGATCCGCTGTTATATACATGTGTGAAGCGAGGCTCATTGTTTTTCGAGTCTAAATCATTAAATCCAAGAGTGTGAGTCGCGAAGGAAAGGACGATATTGAGTCGCATTGAAATCTGATTGTTGGAGCTTGATTAAATTGAAAGCAAGACCGAATCCACGCGGAAGAAGAACACCGGTTAAATTGATCTCATTTAACGCGCAAGCAAGTTAATTAAACGACTCGTCAGGTCCAGATTGAATTTGACGGCTCTTTAAATAAGCTGTGACAGGACCGTAATTATGACAAGAAAGTGAGTCCAGTAAAATAAATAATAAAATTAAATGTTCATTAATCGAGAAAGCACATCTCGTGTAATTTAAATTTTTTTTAATTTTAATTAATTCCCGACTGATTTTAATGTAATTCTTCTCGATATGTGTCTGTATTTTAAAACCGTAGTTTCATCCTTCTACAAGTCCTTTCTCTCTTGCTGGAGATTTCAATTAAAATCATAAGTTTGTAAATCTGGATAAAAATTATATATTTACGCATTTATCTCTCCTCTGTATTTCATGTCGTGTGTTTTACGCCTTTTTAGAGTTTCCAATTAAAATTTTTGCATGATGCGCGATCGACGTCCCAGCACGTCGATCGATCGACGGCGAGTGAAAATTTCACGTAACGGTTCACGATAGCGATTTTCAAGGAAGGAGGAAAAATGCGTTGGATCTTGTTGCCTTTGTTGACGTTGGTGCGGGCGATATGGTGCGCGCACGGCGCCTGCGAGCCCATCAGGATCGAGATGTGCCGTGGCCTCGGCTACAATGTCACTGTTATGCCGAATCTAGTTGGTCACGAGATCCAAGGCGATGCCGATTTTACTCTGCAAACGTTCAGCCCGCTCATTCAGTACGGATGCAGGTAAATTAGCGCTTTCTTCGTTTAGCGTAACAATACAAAGCTTTAATCTTTATAAGAAATAATATAATAAATGACAAAATAAAATATTCTTTTCTGCAACATTGTAAGCAACTGTCTTTGTATAAGCGAATTTGCGCGTTATCGGCCTTGTATTATTTAAATCAGTTAATTTCATATTAAATGTATCTTTTAATACTTTGAAACTATTGAACAATAAAAAAAAATAGTAATAAATTTGTAAATAGTACCACATAATTTTGCATCTTGTTTGCAACTTGTTGCAGCGCGCAATTGCATCTGTTTTTGTGTTCGGTGTACGCTCCGATGTGTACTGAGAAAGTGCCCGCACCCATCGGTCCTTGTCGAGGTCTGTGCGAGCAAGTGCGGGCTCGCTGTTTCCCGGTTCTTCAGGGATTCGGCTTTCCCTGGCCCGCCGCGTTGAACTGCTCCAAGTTTCCACCGGAGAACAATCATCAGCACATGTGCATGGAAGGGCCGGGTGAGCCAGGACCGGCTAATCCTATCCAGGTATTTTAGCGACACGGTCCAACCGATGAAACGATCAACGAAATTGTCGCTCGACTAAAACGTCATTGTCGTTCGTCTATTCAGGCGGTGAGCACCAGCAACGGACCTTGGGGTTGCTCCTGGTACGCCAAGTCCGGATTGTACATCTTCCTGAATCGCTCCGGAAAATGCGCCGCCACTTGCGACGCCGATATCCTCTGGTCTCAGAAAGACAAGAGGCTCGCGGAAGCCTGGATGGCCGTATTCGCAACGGTATGCCTAGTCTCCGTCGCAATCGCTGTCCTAACACTTTTGAAGCCGCGCAAGCGGCCTATACTGACCAGTACCGCAGGTAAGAATCTCTTGCAAAACTGCAAGGAAGACGTTCCCACGTAAAATTACGAGAAACCTAATATATTATTAAAAATTCCGCGTAAACTTGGAATTTCAAATTGAATCTTATAATCTCTTTTCGAGATTGTAATTTGGAATATTTCCATTTTTTTAGCGTTATTTAAATTCTCAAAGGTATGAGTTTTAAAACGAAAGGTAATATATATATTTGTGCTTCCAGAGCGGGCGATAGTCTTCTTGACGATCTGTCATGCGGCAGTCGCAATTGGCTACGTGATTCGATTGGCTGCCGGCCGGCTAAACGTCGCCTGCACTCCCGCGATTCCGTTACATTCGCAGGATCAGGCTGTCTTGACTCAGCAGCAACAGCAGCAACCACAGCAACAGTACCTAACGCAAGACGGTCTAGCTAATCCGTATTGCGCCGTCGTTTTTTTGCTGCTCTATTATTTCGGAAACGCAGCGATCGTTTGGTAAGTTTGTACATTTCTTTTGCATCATTTCAAGATGATTAATGATCGTATACTCTCCGCCTGGACAGTAGTTGTAAAACCCCTGAAATCTTTTATTTTATTATTGTATATTTGTAAACAACGCAGGATGTGTGTGTGTGTGTGTGTGTGTGTGTATATCTTGGCGATGATCCAATTTCGTTTATAGAAGAAAGAATTTCAACAAGTTTTACTAGATTTTAATTACGCATAGGTGCGAGAATCGGATGATACTCGCGTAACATGTTTCAAAGTTGTCGGGTGTTGCAGAGCGCCTTGTTGTTGCACTCGCCTCGCTACAGCAAGACTGCATCGTCCAAGGTAGGGATAACAATCTGGCAACAGTGTTGACTCCCCTCGTGCCGCTAACGAGCCTCTGACTCCCATCTCGTCCCATCCCATCTCATCCCGTTTATACCGAGAGGCTCATCTTAACGCGTCTAACGGGTGGCATAAGCAAAAAAATCGCCCGTTCGCCGTGTGTTTGTTTCGATAATTCTATGTTACATATCGCGTCGCAGAAAATGGACTTACACTCAAAAGTTTTAACGTGTCTTACAGAAAATATATTTTTAACGCGATATAAATGTATTTTTAGATTTAGATTGTAAAAGTTTACAAAGAATCACGGTTTACAAGGAGAGATATTGCGATTTTAAAATTCCAATTCCATTCGTGTTATAAAAGGAAAAACTTTGTAAACGATTATTCTTCGAGCCTTATTTTTCATCAAATTTTTCACAACTGTATGCTCGATTTCAGTCTTTAAATCTGTTCCATATCTAAATTACTGTCACATCTATAGTCTTGAGATTTTCATCCACGTATATTTTTCGGAATCTCATTGTTAGTATCTTTCAATATTTCCTTGTATTTATAAAACCTTTATTCTCGGATAAACGAGGCTCACCCGATATATAAGGTGGGTCGAGAGGAACCTTGTTGCCAGATATGCATGGAGTCAATGGCATTCCATCTTAGAGAAAGCAAGTTGCTTGAGAAGGAGAGAGAAAGTGCGAGAAAAGCAGAACGAGAAAGAAAGAGAGAGAGAGAAAGAGAGATGAAGGAGAGGGACGAAACGACGCTTCGAAACAAAAAACAAGATGATTCACAATGTATGAATACAATTTGCGGTTGTGCAAACGAGTTTTACAAAGTCGATCTCGTCTCGTCGCGGATTTGCAAATTTATTCCAATATTTAATTGTGTAAATTCAATTACAAAACTCTTGAAAATTCTTCGCGTTTCTCGAGTCTTATCAATTTTGAATTCATATAGTTTACCCATTTTGTGATTCATACCTATACACTTTCGGACTCGAGATGAGCTTATTGAAAAGCATCAAGTTTTAAATGAGAAATGGTACGATCAAGACCGATCGCGAAGATCCGACCCTGAACGGCCTGAACTCGGAGCCCGAATACTTTTGCGCACCGTGGTGTAGCGAACTCTATAGCGTATGGCCATAATTTACATCGAAAGAGCCGATAAACATCGCGCCCTACGGACACGAAACCACGGAGCCATGCATGGACCCATAGGGTTCTGCAGTCCTAGCCACGCATTGTCCTGTCCCGCCATCCCCCACATCCCTTTTCGCGTTATTTCTGCAACATGTGCCGAGTTTACGCGAAAAGCGTTACTAGTTTTAGGCTCGAGAGTTCTTGTATAAAGAGAAATTTCTAGAGATAATACAATAAAAGAGAAAATACAATTCTCATAAAATTCTTGAATTTGTGAGATTTGATTTTATTAGAATTGCGCTGAAAGTTCATGGATTAATAAAAGAAATCCTATGTTTTTTTTTTCACGATAATTGTAAGATTGATTGTTAAAAGACATATTGTGTTAAGACTAAAACTAAACTTGAAACAAAAACAAATTTATAGATTCTTAAATTGAAAAACTGTCAAAATCGAAATGCAAGAAATGAGTCTCTGTTAGAATGTTCCCTCCCCCTAGAATCAAATCGATAATCGGTGGTGCTACGCCATTGACAGAGAGGATCGTACGGCCCCATGGTGGTAGGTAATCCGGCAGTTTCGTGTTTCCGTTTCTCTCTTTTCTCTCCTTCTTTCGTTCCTCTCCTCTATTCCTCCTGCCCCAAGAGTTTGATGGCCGTCTCAAGAACGAGGGAAAAAGGACGAGTCGAAAGAAGGGCTCGAGGAAAGAGCTGATCCATCATCTCTCTCTCGGTGCCCAACCCGGGCCTTAAGCTTAAGGATCCGGATCCAAGAATTTCTCGATAATTTCGTCGAGATAAGGGCTCCACCGACGATTACGCGCCAGTGGGAAATGCGATGGAGCCGCATCGGGACCCCGATAACAAGTCGGCAGCGTTATCATATTTGTTCATTTCGAGTGAGATATCCATTTCAATACCTCCTCCACTTTTTATAACATAAATATGACATTGATATATCGTAAAGTGTACTTTAGACTATAATTCGAATTGAGAGTCAGAATAAGATTCCATTTATAATTTTACGTTTTGTTTACTACATAATACATGAATAAGTTACGTAAAATGTTGCAAATTTGTGGTCAATTGAAATTATATTGGTTTACGTTTAATTAATCGCGAGAGCTACGTGTCTCGACAGATTTTTTCATCTTTCTAAGTCGCGTAGCGAGCTCTTCCACGCGAGTGAACGTCCATCGACGTCAACTTTTCGCGAATTGATCGCGAGAGAAGCCCGAGCGAGTCGAAGAGGAAGAGAAAAAGACGGAGACGAAGTAGAGTGGGAACGGAAAGAAACGCGAGAGAGAGAGAGAGAGAAAGAGAGAAGCATCGTCGTGTATAGGGATCCCGCGGGGTATATAATCAGCGAGATGAGATGAGAGGGGCACTAGCTACCTCTTGTTTGTTTTGTTAGTTAGCGAGTCGTTAGGTAGTCTCTCTCTTCTTTGCCCTTCTCCCGCGTCAGAGTCCGAGTTGCACGGAAACTGCGAGTGGTCGACCACCCAGCCGTGTAGCAGCGGTCACGGGCAGAGAGAGAGAGAGAGAGAGAGAGAGAAGAATCTCGTGCCACGACTAATCGGCCTTATTACGCATACTTTGACGAGATCAAGCTCGTTACTCCTTATTAACCGTGCCTGCATCGATCGATGTCGCTAGGTCGGAAACGCCGAGCAAATTGATCCTTTTTCTCTCTTTTTTCTAGGTATATATATTTCCTTTTTTTGTTAGTGATTCTCGCTAAACGCCCAAACTTCCATTCGATTCGGTGTTGACCGTGGTTTGCAAAGGTGTTAATCCCTCGCAGGATGCGTCCCTTTGGGATTTTTTCTTTCCCTTTCGCTTGCCCTTGCCCTTTTTATCGACGTTCCACGTCGCGCGTAATCGCGTCGTGTGCGTCGCGTCACTCCATTCATCACCGCGCGACCGGAATTCGTCGGGCGAGTTTTTGCTTTTCCAACACGATAAATTCGGAAGGGAATTAGCGAATCTGCCGGTCGCGCTAATCCAACCCCTTCGTTCCACAATTTCAAACTCGACTGCCCGACGAGAAGTCTTTCGATGGAGATGTCAAATTCAACGCACGCTTCTTTCTCGCCTCGTAGAGACTTTTCGTAAGAGACCGCGAATATCTCGGAGAAACGACACAGTCTAGAATACATATATGTAATAATGTATATTTTTTAAAAGGCGGAAATTCATTATTCTTTGTTATTCACATTCTTCATCGTGTTACGGCAAAGGTGCGAGGACTACCTGTAGGTAGGCGATCGGTGGATCGTGTAGATGCGCGCCAAGAGACACGGCTACCGTTGTTCGCTCGGTAAATACTAGCGGCGGCAAACACTCGAAGAGGTTGACTGCCTTCGGAGAGAGAGATGAGCTTTCGGCAGCCGGGATTCGAGATTCAACGTGAAGAAAATTTATTCTTTATAGATAGACGCGAGACCTTTTTTTCATATCGCTTCATCTAATTTTCTAACATCGTTATTTCATTATTATAAAATTCTAAATATTCTAAATATTACCGCTAGAAGCGTTTTCGCCGGATATCAAATAAATGACAGGATTACGTTTGCACGCGATGGGAGGAGGGAACCTCACGTTTGCGCGATAAATCTCAGGCGCAAAGGATCGGTTGGGGAAGCGAGGAATATCGAGATCGAGCGACTCGCTGAGAAGCTGGTTCTCGTTTCGAAGCCCGGAACGAACAATGGTCCAAGCGTGGTGCGTGCTGGTCTGGTCTCTCGCGTGAGAGACACAGGACGGAACGCGGGTCTCTCCATCGTCGCGCAGGCAGCGTCGTGCACACCGCACGCACGTGCAACTGCACCGGGCACCGTGCATCGGCGCGCCGCATAATCCGTTCTCCCCGGCAACCAGTTGGTCGGGAGAGCGGTTGCGGTGAAAAGCCGACTAATTAATCACGCGAGTCTCCCTCTCTTCGACAAGATCGAAAAGCAGCGCGAACAGGTCAAACGAGGCGCAAACACTTACACGGCCGCCTCGCGTCACTCCATCTCGTTCTACCGCCTGGCTGCCCTCTCGACTTCTCTTCTTCCTTCCTTCCCTTCTTCCTCTTTTATTTATTCGAGCTGCAAACTCGCAGGGCCGTACAATCGATTCGAGGAAGCTCGCTGGAACGCGATCGTAAACTCCATCGACAGACTTTGCGTCCCCTTCCATTTTGCCATCTCATTGTCAGACTTTACTCTCGACGATTTTTATTTTCAAAAAATAAAGTATCGTAGAATGTAATTCTAAATGAATCTATTATATACATAAATGATTGTTCTCGTACGCGAACAACGCGTACGGAGTCTCACAGTGTGATATTCGATACGATCTGGATCGCAGGTGGGTCGTGATATGCGCGTGGTGGTGCATAATGGCCAGAAAATGGACGAGGACGGCTGGCAACTACAAGGAGGATAGTTTCGGGCCGCAGCAGGGGTTCTCAACCGTCGCGGCCGTCGCGGCCTGGGGCCTCCCCGCCGCGCACACTATCGCCGTTCTCGTCACGAGGGACGTCGACGCNGACGAGTTGACCGGTAAGTTCTNCTAGATCCAAGTTCCTCTAGCCCTGCAATCGGAATTTCATGAAATCGTAGATATAGGAGTCAGCGCGAAGCTCCCATCTTCCCTGCCTTCCCTACTTTGCGCTAACGTCTATCGCTCTTGGTCCACGCTTCGTCGTTGACTCTCGTCTCGCGCGCGAGATTAAAACTCGCGTTGGTCAGCCTCTAAGAAGAATGCCCGGAGCACTTTTACGGCCACGCCTCGTTATACCGTTTGTTTTATGAGGTTGCGCCATTGGCGTAGTTGGATGATCCTTCGTATGTCCTTCTCTAGTCCTCGATAATTGTTTTCTTTCTCTTATCCTCACTCATCTCTCTCTCTCTCTCTCTCTCCCCCTCTCTTTCTCTCTATACCTATCTTTGTCTGTCCTTGCCAACTTCCCTCCATCCATCTCAATTCGAGTGGTCCAGTTGAGGCTGTTTTATGCTAATACGCACACCGCTCTCTCGTGTTTATGTTCCCGCAAAGTTATGCTCGAGAACGACCAGTCGACGAGATTAGCATCTTTGAATTAAACGACCGGTTCGGGGAGCGCGGCGATGCAACCTTCGATTATTCGCGTAATCATTATATTTGCTCTTGGACATGTAACGACGGCCAATGCAACGATGTAAATGCAGCACCCCGTGAATTAACTTTAGTAGTTATTAGCAAATGTTATTATATTTTCAACTACTCTAAACTGATGTTACGATTATCGAAATTTCTCGCAGTCGTTTCGCGATCGATGTTCCTCGCCGTAGGACGGTAAAGACAAAGAAATGAAACTGGGTCGATCCTGAGTTGATTGGCGGATCGCGGAAGGAATGTCAGCGCGGCGCTCGACCGTTGGTATGTCGGCCCTGCCGCATTCTAGACTCCCTCGCGAAATCAAAGTTTTCTGGGCACGCGTGAAGCAAGACCGAGATTCTTCGTCACGCTCGTCTTCTCGTTGCACGCGTCTTATTTTTTTTTTCAGATATCTAAATTTATCATGTAATTGGATATCGAAGCGTGTATGCTTAGAACAAGTTAAAGTTATCAAATTAATAATAAGCCCTATAGGGTCGGTGCTGGATCTCTTTGCATAATTTCATCATATTAATTTGATATATTTATAACGGTTAATTTTAATTTATTAATAAGTTAAAGTTACTTTACGACTGGGTACTTTTATGGCGACAAGGTTTAAATTGTTTAAAAACGCGCAACCGCGACGTCTACAAAACTGTCCGCGAGGCGACATTTCTCGCTGGATTCTTCGTACTCTCGTAACACGCAATCGAGTCCATTTGTGCTGACTGCATTTCGACAAGTTACAGAGTCATCCGCGCGTATACATAAAGAAACGAACCTGGTTAGTCGAGTCCCTTTCTCCGTCTCTCTTTTAACGGGCAACATTCAATGCAAATATCTTCAAACTCGCCTCGCAACTTGTCACTGTCCATCGATAGGACCAAATGCTACTTTAAACCTTTGCGTGTGCATAAGATATTTTTGTTAGATTCCATCTCATTACTAATCTTATATACATATATTTACATAAAAAGAAAAACAAAACGAAACGTTTATGCTGCGATTCTGTAACTCTTATATCCATTTCTACCAATGCAGATTAACTTTAATCTCGGTTTAACTTACTTTCTATCTTTTTTTAGTCCTACGAATTAGAAAAAGATGAACAGCAAGTTAAACTGAGATTAAAGTTAATCTACATTGGTAGAAATGGACATTAATTGCAGAATTGCAGCATTAGTTTTGCGCCGCACGTGCAATTTTGATTTCAATCTCAATATTGTATTTCCTATTGTATAATAGCTATGTAAATATTTTCGAAAACATTTCGTAGAGCAGGACACTTATTTTCTGTTGCAGCGAGTTGCTTCGTCGGCCAGCAGAACGCGCATTCCCTGCTCGTGTTAGTCCTGGCGCCGCAATTCGTCTACCTATCGTTCGGCGCAACGTTTCTCTTGGTCGGCTTGGCGACCCTAGTGTTACCGCGACGACCGGCGGTGACCCCAACGTCGGCATCAACGTCGACGTCGACGTCAACATCCTCATCGTCGTCGTCGTCAACGGCGGCGGCGACGGCAGCCGCGGCGGTTTTAACGGCGCTAACGGCGTCCCATGCGAATCCGTTGCGGCGTCCGCAGCGCGAGATCCCCGGCAAGTCGTCCCCGGCCGAGATTCACCGGCGGCAGAAGCAGCTGCTGACTCGCGTCGGCATATTCGCATGTCTTTACGCCACCCTGATAATTTGCCTCGCCAGCACGACCTTCTACGAATGGTGGGGCAGGGAGACGTGGCTTCGTGCCCCGGAACCGTCCACGGCCCCGCGCGTCCCCGCTCGGCCTCTGCTGCAGTTGTTCGTCCTGCGACTGGTAGTGAGCCTCGGCGCCGGCGTGTTGGCCGCCGCGTGGATCTGGTGGCCGCAAGTAACGAGCGCCTGCCGCAAGCTGCCGCACTGCAAGCAACCGCCGCACAAGTGCCATCCGGTGCCCGTCGTGCACTGTTACAACGCTGCCACCGCCGGCAGCCCCATACCTCATCAGATTCATCATCTCGCCCATCTCACGCCGTCGCAGCATCCTCTGCTGCATCAACACGCGACGCGGGCCACGTCGCAGATGCCGCATAGGAATCACAAGAAGCATCGGAAACACCGAAAGCATTATCATTCCGGGAGTGAGACTCAAGTTTGAACGACAGTCGCGCGGCACCCGTGGCTCCATTGTTCGCGTTCCTTACTAGTGCCTTACATATGTATATCTTGGATCTATGATCCTGGACGGTCATTTTTAATCCGATTTAATCTTATATTTAACGTCGTTTCAAGCCTCAAATAGTCTTGGAATTCCGTTCAGAGCCAACGCGAGCATCTGATTTGATCTGATCAGATCTGAATGTTGTACTCGAAATCTTAAATGTTATGGACTGCAAACCCCGCCGATAGAAACGATACAATTCAGCAAACACAAAACATTGTCGCAATGTTGTCGCATTGTCTGCAATATTTTGTGCTTATTGTAGGAAATGTAATGTATCTTTGTACTTGCCTGCCACGTTTTCTCACATGTAATTTTTACATTGTAATGCATAAAATCATTCAAAGTTATTTAGAATCTTAATGCATGACAATGCACGTTAGTTTGATAATTGTTCACTGATGCGTCTCTTTCAATTTCGTCCCAGTTGTAATATGTATAAATTTAATGGCCTTTTTTTCCGATTTATAAATAATCGCGTGCCAAAGTCCCGTATAGCTTGATATCCTCGTCGTAGGATAACATTGAACTTTAAATCGTGTCGCTGAATAATAAGCGAGCTTAACGTTTCGCTTACCTTCTTGTAGATTTATCGCAAGATTTATACATTTTGTAATATCGTTTTACCGTGATATAGCGCGTCTCTTGTGTATACACCATTGAATTCATCCGCCCAACATGTTCGTGGGGACGGGAGAACGGTGGGTGCTAAATTTAAACGAAGAATCATGGAACCGGGACGGGGAGGGGAAGAATGCGTTTGTTTCGATCTCCGTCCTAACTCGTGCAACGCCATATACACAATCGTGTAAACGCATACGTGTAAATACATAACAATTATAGAACGATCACACCTTGATTCTGTGATGTATAATTTCTCGCGGTGTGATTCTCATATGCAACTTTTTTTTAACCATTGTTAGGAAATAAATTTTATTCGTAAAATGTCAATTTTCCTCTATTATTAACGTCCTCATTGTTGTTTCCTTAAAAAAATGATTAATTTCAATTTTATATTTAAAAATATATATATATGCAGGGTGTCCGAAATAAAAGTTCTTACACGAAAGTTGATGGTAGTTCAGGTCAAACCGAAAAGAAAAGTTCTATACCATTTTACAAAATTCGCAATAGTTATTGAGTTATTCATTGTTAAAAATCGGTGCGGTGCGGGAAACGTGAGCGGGCTCGCTGCTCCTGCTGCCATTGCCACTCTCACGTCTCCCGCGCTGTCTATCCCTTCTTCCGATTTTTAACAATAAATAACTCAATAACTATTGCGAATTTTGTAAAATGGTATAGGACTTTTCTTCTCAGTTTGATCCGATCTACCACCAACTTTCGTGTAAGAACTTTTGTTTCGGACATCCTGTATATATTTTTTTAAAAGTATGTAAAAATATATATATTTTTTTTAAGAAATAAACACATTTGCTTCGATATGATAGCAACAGATTATTTAAACTGATTATTAATGCAAGATGTAATACAGATATGTTATAAAAATGTATCTATTTCTATTCAATTAATTAATGTATAAGGCTGACTGTAACCAAGTTCCGATTAAACTAATTGCTGATTAATTCCGTTGTGATTAAATAGCTATTGGCTTGGTGAAATTGATCAATAGCTACGCTGGTCACAACGGAATTAATCGACAATTAGGTTAATCGGAATTGGTTGCAGTCACCCTAAATGTAACGAAATTCTCTTGGTGCGTTCCGTTTCATGCATGATGCGCATAATGCATCATTTATCCTTGTTTATTTTTTGGTAAACAAAAAAGGATAAATAATGTATCATGCGCATCATGCATGAAACGGAACGCACCTGAACGCACCTTCTGTCTGATCAGTTATTCTAGGTTAGATTAAGTTGCAAGCAAGGTTGCAAGACATCGAAGAGGAGAGTGCAGCACATCAAAGTCAGGTGAAAAGTTAAACAATTAAGAAAAATAATGATATTATCTATCAAATGAACGAACGGATATCTGTATCAAGAAAGATATTGAGGAAAAAGATGATGAAAATGATTACTGTATTTATTTTAATAAAGACGAAAGAAGATTAGTGAGATTTGATAAAAATTGAGGTTATGTATAGCTAGGAAAACAAAAGGATGACACTTCTTGAAAAATAATATTGTCAAATATTAGAAGAAAGGGAACAACTTGAATGTTTTATATTTAGACGAAAGAAACATGGATGTTAAATTTGAGGAAGAACTTTCGGAGGACGCAAGCATATGTGCTAGACTGAAGTTGTTTAGCGAAGCAGCATTCAAAGTTCAGGATATGGTGGAATTGGCCGGCGATCGTTCACTGTTCGATAAACTTTCCAACGGAGACAAAATCAAATACAACTTGCTGTTATCTTACAGTCTTAATAGTTTGTTCTGGATGTACTTAAGAACCGAAGGTATGCAAAACTTGTCATTTCCAAAATACAAGTTCAACAGCTAATTTACATTAGCATTTCGTATTATTGCATTATTATAACGCACAGGGATCGATCCTTCGAACCACCGAATCAGATCGGAAAACGAGAGACTGAAGAGAGCGATGGTACGGGCGAAGCAAATTAACGATAAGAATACACTCATGCCACGTGTCAACAAAGATGCTGCCAAGAGATTTATAAGGAGTAGTTTGTGGGAATCGAAACAGAAAAAACACAAAAGTCTGGAAAAAAACATTGACCAATCTGAGTCACCCCCTGTAAATTCTACTACATAATTTATATTTATATAAAATCCTAATTATTTTCCTACATATATGCATTTTCTACCTTTTTACTTCAGATTTCATTCATTGCTGTAATACTTTCATCTAATTATCATTACTTGTTAAAGAAATAAGATTCATTCTATGATATTTAGATGATCAGTTTGACAGTGTTCTTTTCTTAAAATAAATGGAAAAACTTTGTGATTAACTTTGTGATTTGTCATACCAGTAACTTGTAATATCTCGAATTTGTTTTAAGATCTATTTCATGATGCATCTATTGCATTTTTGATTGAGAAATTATATCTCAATAAACAGAACATTGCGGCAACATTGTGTAATTTGCTGTATGAAAAGTCATATTCTCTTGAGGATGTCGCAATTGTCTTATCTCGAGTTCGAAACGGATAAAAAAATAAAAGAGATCTGGGATGTTTCTGGGATTTTTGCCGCTTCTTTGTTATAACGAAGGTTATAAATAGCATGTTGGCACGGAAGGATTTGCTATCGCTTCATGCGTATCGTGCGTGAATCGCAAAGCGTCCGTCGTAGTGAAAACATCTATATTCTATACTTCTTCAATTTAGGGTCGATTATGTATCTTTTAAAAGAGTGAAAATGTGAAAAGTGAGCAGATTTATTAGAATATTTGTAATTTCCTTGGTCAACATCTAGTGAATTTGCTCACTTTTCACATTTTCACTCTTTTAAAAGGTACATACACAATCGAGCCCCAAAGCGTAAAGTTGCATCAACAACCTTCAAAAATTTTTTCTTTACGACGAAACATGTCCGAATATGCTCGCCACCAATGGCGAAAACATTGGGCCTCTTCTTTATCTCTGCACTGCTGCACTAGTGCAATAAGTTAGAATGAAACAAATATACTTTTTTTCGTTCTAACTTATTGCACTGGTGCAGCCAGACCTATTTATATGTGTGGCCAATCGCGAGACACGGTGACGCTTCTCGATATCTCGAGTCTGGATTCTGCTCGATTCTCAAACTCGAGCATCTCGAGCTCGACTCTCGATCTCGATTTCGACCTCGACTTGGTCTCGACTCGACTCTTTTATCGACGATGCTTCCCGACGAGCGACGCGAGCACCGTGCGAATAGAGCAGAATAGAGCGAATCGCGAGCAAGTGCGAGCCACACATCTCTATTCGCATCGATCACCGTCGGCGCGATGGCAGCCCAGTGGATCCGTACAGCAGTAAGTAGATGCCAAATTGCGCGCTGTCCGCGAATTCGCCCCCAGGAACCGTCGTCCTGTCTAGTTATCCTGCCTGCGTCCTCTTCTACGTCCTCCCAGTCCCGAGCAAGGTTAGAACCCCCTCACGGATCACGTACTATTCTCCGTCTCTCGCCTTCGCTCTATTACGGCTCTTACGCATTACCCTCCGTCTCTCTCCCTCTCTCGCTACACATCTATCTTCGTCGCTGTTCTCTCGCGATATAGCTTAATGTTCTAATTCCGTCCGGCTCCCCGTTTTCCATCTTGACGATCCTCTTCTCCTGTCTTCTCCGCCTTGCGGAAAACCGGATGCTCTAATCGTTTGGAAATTATCCCCGCGGGGGGAGGGGGGTCGTAAAAGTCGTTCATTCATACTTTATGGCGCGGAGAATCGGTCTTGCTGGACAGCTGAGCGTCTTTTTCAACCGTATGTCGATACCAACAGGTCTCTTCAAAGATCACCGGTGCGCGGCTCTACAGCAGCAAGGTACACAAATGCACCCTCATTCCCGGAGATGGCATCGGACCTGAAATCTCCGCTGCCGTGCAAAAGATCTTTGATGCCGCCAAGGTGAGATGTCGTGGCAAACATGACAAAGGGCCTGTTCTTTTTTGAATGAGAGAAAGTATGTTTGTTTCATTCTGACTTTGTGCACTGGTGCAGCACTGCAGCGAAAAAGAACAGGCCCAAACTTGACCGATTCCTCATAGCTGCTGCTATGCGCTTGTCTTATAGAATAATCACATCCTTCAAGGTCTTCCGACTTGTTTGAATAATCTCAACTTTATTTTAAGACTCTTTTTTTTAAATCTACTTCTATACTGAAGGAATTAATGTTTTGTCACTGTAACTGTCAATATTTAGAATGATAATTATGCATCATTTATTTCGTTTTCATTGAAATTTTATAAAGTTTAGGAGAGGACATTTTTAAAGACACATGTTCATTTTCTATTCGGTTGAAAACATCTTTCTTCACGCACGACTGATTAGCTTAATCAGAAGACTTGACTTGCTTAATACGATTGCTCAATTTATACTATCTCTCTTTATGGTGTGTCCGCTTGATACTCTTATCTGGACACATTGATGTAAATATGTCCATTTCTTTACCTACAGCAGGCTTCCTTTTATCATTTACAATTTTTTCTCAATTTTTCTGAAAAAAAAAACTAGGTACCGATAGAATGGGAATCAGTTGACGTAACACCAGTAAAGGGTCCAGATGGCAAGTTTGGTATACCACAGGCAGCCATCGATTCTGTCAATAGGAATAAAATCGGTCTCAAGGGACCTCTAATGACTCCAATTGGGAAAGGTCACAGATCTCTCAATCTTGCGCTCAGAAAGTAAGCATCTTGTGTGCAGTCAAGCGTAATTTAAATTCTACGAGTATCGCGGTTCAAGTTTTAGAACAGCTGTCCAAAGTAATTTATGCATGCTTATGTAATATCATGATAAGCGCGGGCTTCTTTTACACTACTTGCGAAGTAAGATATACTCTCACTTATCCGTTTGCAAATATTTGCAGGGAATTTAATTTGTACGCCAATGTACGACCGTGTCGATCCTTGGAGGGGTATAAGACGCTGTACGATAATGTCGACGTCGTCACCATCAGAGAAAATACGGAAGGTGAATACTCGGGAATAGAGCACGAAATCGTGGAAGGCGTTGTACAATCTATCAAATTAATCACGGAGGAAGCCTCTCGTAGGGTAGCAGAATTTGCTTTTCAATACGCCACAGACAATAATAGGAAAAAGGTACCGTCGAGACCGTAAACAGCGAAATCAACGTGGCTGATGTTTTATTTTTTATAATCAGACTGACTAAAAATCGTTTCGTAGGTTACCGCTGTACATAAAGCTAATATTATGAGAATGTCGGACGGTTTGTTCTTGAGGTGTTGTCGAGAAGCCGCACAAAAGTTTCCATCTGTCAAGTTCGAGGAGAGGTACTTGGATACAGTTTGTCTGAACATGGTGCAAGATCCAAGTCAATACGACGTGCTCGTCATGCCTAACTTGTACGGTGATATTTTATCTGATATGTGCGCTGGACTCGTCGGAGGCCTCGGTTTGACACCAAGCGGGAATATTGGTCTGAATGGAGCCTTATTCGAATCGGTATAATTATTATGCGATTAAATTTTACAATAACTGTATATTTTATTTTACGTAACAAAGTGGGAACATTGATTGTACAGGTACATGGAACGGCACCTGATATCGCCGGTCAAGATAAGGCAAACCCTACGGCGTTATTGCTCTCCGCGGTGATGATGCTCAAACACATGGGCCTGAGCGATCACGCCAAAATCATCGAATACGCTGCTTATGACACCATTAAGGAAGCCAAGTATTTGACCGGTGATTTAGGCGGCACTGCAAAGTGCAGCGAATATACCGATGAAATTTGTAAGAGAGTTATCGCGCAAACCAAATAAAAGGCAGACACTTTGTTGCCGAAAATTTGAACTGCCAAATACTCGTAGAATTCGTGCGTCCGTAATGAAGGGACCGCTATTTTCTACCATCTGTTGTATCGCATGCAGTTTCATGTGTGTGTCTCCATTGTAAGTCCGTAATCGGAACTGATGGACGTATCGTTGAGTATTCTTTCAGTCGTCTACTTGTATGCATGTAGGTTTTTTCCTCTTCCTAGATAACGATTCTTCCTTTCTCGATTCAGTTTGCATAATTCAACTTGATTTGAATGATTTGTCAAGTACGGAACGGCATTTAATTTTGGTTTATAAATTTATAAAAAGTGCGTCATCGTTTCTATCGACTGCATCCACCAAATATGCTTAAACTGTATATAAACAGTGTAATACATCGTTGAAACTGTTCAGAGGAAAGGGTAGAGATTGTAAAGATTAGCCAAGTAAATTAGCCAAGTAAATTAAATAGTAGGAATGCTGTATCATAATTTTAAATAAAATTGTTATGCGAGACGTATGTCTTGCAATTAGACTAAGACTAGTTGAAACTACCGAAATTGCGCAGTATTACAATGTAATAAAAATTTATGACATTAACTGCTAACCACATTATTTTATTCTTACAAATTATTTTGTAGCTTATTTTGATCCCTGTAAGAGTAAACGTATTCTCAATCAATTGATAACTTTTCGTTACGAGAGTTTATAAATTATCTTGAAAAGATTCTTTCGAATTATCAATTATATACACGCGCGCACACTCACTCACACACACGCATATACATACACACACATATATATATA